>LNAC01000073.1:1953898-2022611 GCA_002007465.1 Ailurus styani | reverse complement strand
GGGTCTGGAGGGCAGGTGGGGTGTGGGGTCTGGGGTGGGGGGGAGGGTGGTGGTGGGAGACTGGGATCTGGGAGGAGGAAGGGGTTGGAGGAGGGAGAGACAGATAGGCTGGGTTCCCTCTCTGGACCCCAGTTTCTCCTGTAAACTGGAGATGATAAAAACACTTATAGTGGTTCAAACCAGATGAGACATGTGACAGATTTCCGGACCGCAAATTCGGTGTCTTGGTAAAGGGATTGTTACTGATACGGCTGGAGAGACAGGGTGGTTTTTTGTTTTGTTTTGTTTTTGATTTTTTGTGGTTTTTTTTTTGTTTTGTTTTGTTGTGTTTTTAACCTTCTGGGTCAAGAACTAGTTAGGTTGCCTCTAAAAAGAGGCTGCAGGTCTGAGACCAGAAGAAGGCTGTCTGAGAGCATGATGACCCAGAGCGCGAGCCTTGGGCTTCTTTCGTTCTTTCATTCATTCGACAGTGTTGACTGTGCTGGACCCATTCTGAGCAGGGAGGAAGCCGCACCGGGCCCCTGCCCTCGTGGTGTTCACATTCTAGTTGCAGAGCCCATGAACAAGGAACATAATAAATAAAGAGTGTGATTTTGTAGAAGTACGTTCTGTGGGTCAATTACTTAACCCAGCACTACCCGACCTGCTTGCCCTTGTGGTGTTGTCATCGTAGTAGTACTAGGAATCACAATAGCTCCATTTATGCCGCACCTGCCACGCGCCAGACACTGTTATTCTAAGCACTTGCGGGTATAGTAAGCTATTTAATCCTCAGAATGAACCTGCGAGGCAAGGAGAAAATGGTATTTTAAGGCCTGCAGGGTAGACCCACGAAGCTGCTATCCTTTGGCTGTGCTATCCTTCTGTCCCCACTCCTGTGCTGTCCGTATTGGCTCTGTGTCTCTCGGAGCATGAATTCCCACAGCTGAGAACGTGCCCGGCACACGAGGGTTGAGAGACTGCCTGGGAGTACTCAGCACAGAGTGTGCCTCGTAAGCAACGTTCACCGTACGCTTGCTCTTGTTACGAAGCAGCAAGCCTTGACAGGGGCGTGTCTGGAGACTAGTTGGGAGCAGAGCGGGGGGAGGGCCCATTCCCTTAACCATTAACCAGGCCCCTTGTGGAGGGGCTTAGGCGTGGGAGTCACTGGAGGTCCCTGGGGACACATGGCCTCTGAAAGGGGGCAGGGTCTTTTTCCTGGGCTGTTACCAAATAAAGAACAAATCAGGCTGAATCGAGGAAAGACTTTATTTGAAAAGACAACTGCAGTAGGAGGAAGGGGCTTCAGCATCTCAAGGGTCAGACAGAAAGGACTTTCTTTTTAATAGAGGAACGTCAACAAGGCGAGAAGAACCAGATGAGGGATGGGAACGTTCTTCTCTGAGGTCAGCCAATTCCCGGGAGAGGTGGTTAAACAGAGGGGTTGTTCCGAGGGGCTGATGCTGACTCAGGCGGTGGTGGCAGGGGGTGCAGCGGGTCGGAGTCCGGGGGAGAGCTGTGGACCTGGTCAGGTCGGGTGAACAGGCATTTCATCCAGATTGGCCAGTGGGGACAAATGGTTTGGCTTATCATTTATGAGGCAGAAAGAGGCAGTTTGCAGGGGTTGCGTCTGGCGTTGTCCTAGGTAAACAAGGGGGCATCTTTGAGTCTGATCTAAGTCATATGGGGAAGCAGCATGGTTTTCTGCAGTGAGCCTTTTCTGGGAACCCAAAAAGGTGGGGGATTTCTGTACAATTGCTGTTTTGCAGGAACGTAGAACTCAGACAAGACACTGTCACTGACCACGGCAGGTCAGGGTGGGTGATGGAGAGAGGAGGCTGGTTGGTTGGCTCCTGATTGTCCTGGTCCCCACTTTGGAAGGGGTCCCAGGTGGGGGGTGCGTTGGAGGGCGGGATACCGTGGTGCTGGGAAGTTCCCAGCCTGCTCGGCCTCCCCGTCATCTGCCCCTCTGGTCCAGGTAGACGACAGTGGGGGGCTAGGAACTGGGGGGTCTGGGCAACCTCTGAACCACCCTCCCTGTTTGTCACATGAGCTTCCCTGTAGAACAGGAAGAGGAGGAGCTCCGTCCCCCTGGGTCTGAGCAGAAGGCCAAGGTGAGATCCCAGGGCCCACCGGGTCCATGGACAGCCAGCTCCAGGCCTTTTCCCTCCTGCGTCCATCCCCAGCAGCTGTCCTGAGAGCCGGGAGTCTGCCCAGCACTTGTCTGTGGCTGCAGGGTGCAGAGAAGCTGAGCTGGCGCCTGGAGGGGCGCCCCTTTGTCTGCAGAGCCCCCTGCACTGGGCTGGCTGCCTCTCCACCCCGTCCTTGTGCGCCTCTGGCTGCGCCAGCTGCGGGCTGTTTTAGGGCAAGAGGGATGCCTCCCTGCAGGGAGAGGGCAGGAGAGGAGTCTCACCCCCTGCTCCTTCTCCAGGCTCTGCTCTCCAGCCCGAGCTGGCCCCGTCTCAGCTGCAGCCGCCTCCCCCCTTCCAGGCCACGGCGGTAGCAGCAGCCTGTCTTCCTGTCGCTCCCGGTGACTCCCTCATGACTATAATCAGGGTGTGCGCTGAGAAGCAGGGGGGCAGCGAGTGGAGAGTGCTTCCCAGCCACCCAGTCCATTAGCAGGGCAGCACCAGAGGCAGAGGGCCGGGAGGGGCTGGGCAGGAGCCTGGTCTCCCTCACCCCTTCTCGCCATCCCTCTCTCAGCCTCCTGCTCAGAGCTCTGCTCTAATTATAAATGGTTTGACAACTTTAGGCCAGGCCCTGTAATTAAAAATAAAGAGGAAGACAGGCAGCATTGTCTTCTAACGATGCCTTTGATTGGTGGAGTTGATTTTAACGGGGTGGCTTGGAGGAGGGAATTCCAGAGTGGGGGCTCCTGCTGATACCCCTGCAAGGCTCACACAGCCCACTTACCCATCTGTCTCCCGTCGGAAGGGAGCTCCGCAGGGCAGGGGCTGTGTCTTTATTCGTTTTTGTGCCTTGTGCCTGGCACACAGTAAGCCCTTAACAGATACTTGTGGAATGAACAAAGGAGTGAGTGGCCTGCTGCGAGGGAGGCAAGGATCATGAGCTTCTCAGGGTATTTTTCTCCCCTTCTCTGCCCAGAATTCTTACTCTTAGACTCAGGCCTTTGGGCTAAGACGTTCTTCTAGTCAGGGATGGTGACTTGACAGGGGAGATGTTGAAAGGGCAAGGAGGGGGCGTCTGGGTGGCTCAGTCGGTTGAGTATCTGACTCTTGATTTCGGCTCAGGTCACCATCTCAGGGTCCTGGGATCAAGTCCCGCACTGGGCTCTATGCTCAGCATGGAGTCTGCTTGAGATTCCCTCTCTGTCTCTCCATCTGCTCTCTCCCCACCCTTTAAAAAAAGGGGGGGGGCTAGTTGGGGGCTCTGATAGGTTTCCCAGGGCAGGAAGGGAGCTGCAATCGGAACAGAGGAAACCGGGAGAATCAGGAACCCAGCCTCTCCCCATCTCCCGAGGCCTCCCCACCAGCCAAGACTCCTCCCCGGGGGTCTCCCATCGGCTTGGGGACCAGCCCCTCAGAGGGAGGGGACCGCTTTTCTCTTTTAACTTCAGCTCAGGCTGAGGTTAAATCTTTTCTTTGGTTCTCTGAACATGGCCAAAGACAGGCTGCTATTTTCACATTTAACTGCATTTTTTTGAAAAGATGGAGGGTAGGAATAGAAATAGGACCAGCAGAATCAGTTTCCTTGAATGCTAGGAAGACTGCTAGCATTCAAGTAATGGGCTAGCATGGGCTCACGGTTCTAAATTCCGAATCACACGAGGAGCTCACTCTAGCCTCCCGAGGGCCTGGACCATTCTAAACTCCACCCCTCAGGTGAGGTCCCCACAAGGTACTTTAGGTGGAAGTCATAAAACCAAAACTGTCCCAGTGTTTGGGGGAAACCCTTTCGAACAGAGCAGTCACAGCGTAGGTGCTCAGTAAATGCACGCCATCCTATTTCCCACCAAGCTAAACTATTCCTGCTAATAGTTTAGCAGGCTGGCTTAGTTGCTCCTAGGAGGAACCAAAAAGTCCCCCCAAACACAAACCTTTCTATAAATCAAGCCCCTTGGATCTAATCCTCCTCTCATTCCCCATCCCTCAAGCCTCATCCCTAAATCCTGCCGCTATCCTAAGAGGCTGAATAATGTTTTTGAGATATTAAGCTGATGTGGGAGGCAGGCACCCTGCACCCACGGTGTCCATAGCACCCATGCCTCCGGGGAGAACAACTAGAGCCTAGAACAAAGAAGTCATTTGAGCTGCCGGATGGATTTTTCGACTTGAGGCAGGCACAGATACAATAGCCTACGAGCAAAATGATTTTGATTGGCAAAATCTAGAGCTTAAGAGAGGAACAGTTTAGCTTTAAATTCCAAGAAGGCTTAGCTGATCGCTGAATTTTTCAAACTTAACCACAGAGTGTTTAGGGAGGTGGTAGGTGCTTATGCACCGATTGAATTAACTTTTCTCCATGTGCAAACATCTGTAAGACTGAACCTTTATTCTCATTCAGGGCTTCTGACATTACACTGAAGATTTAATGAGCAATAGTAGTTAACGTTGTGCTTACACAGTAGCTTACAGTGAATGAGGCACGGGGCTAAGTGTTTGATATATCTCATTTAATACACTCAACAACCTCATAAAGGGGTATTAGGATTGTCCCCAGGTTACAGATGAGCTCCTGTGAATTGCCTACTGCTATGCCTTGTAACAGCGCCTCTCTCTCTCTTTAAATCCATCTTGTGACTTCTGTCTTCACTGCTGCTACTCTCGGCCAGGTTCTTTTGGGTGCCCTTCTCTAGGGGAAGCTCTGTTGACACTTTGTGGGCTTGGGGAGACCTAACCTCCCTTGTCGGGAGGCTTCCCAGGAGAGGTGATCGTTCCCTCTTCCCCGCTGTAACCAAGCCTGTGCACATGTTGATTTCTGTGCTCTATATGCAAGACTTTACTACCATTATTTGGGTATATTGGTCCCTCTTACTGCTCGCTCCACGACTAGTGGGTTTTTTTCTGTGTCTCTTGCAACAAGCAAATGCTTGGCACAGAGTAGTGATCAAGGAGCGACTGGAAGTAAAGGACTAAATGAATGTGTGAATGAAAACACAGTTATAACCACAGGGCAAGGACTCGAGGGTAGTTGCCCAACACACAGGAAGGCGCTCCTTCCCAGGAAGTTGCGGAGCCCAGAGAGGCAGAGAGCCAGAGTGAAGAAGGAGCCATTTCATCTGTCACCCTACCCCCAGCTTTCACTTAGGGACCAGAATGCCAGGGGGTAATAGAGACCACGGGGTGAGTCTGCCCCATGGGGGGAGGGCACAGGTGATCTGTGGTGCCCCTCCCCGCCCTGGAACTCCCAGAACATCCCGCACCAGCAGGGGATAGACAAGGCAGAGCAGAAGGCTACCTTCTAGACTGACAGTGCTCGAGACACCGCCTCTCGCCGCAGCCTCCCGCTCCTGCCCCTTCGGTTCCCAGCCTGTGCTGGCACCCGGGAAATCCAGAGTGGCCCCCAGCCTGCGGGGGGAGGGCTGGTGGGAGAAGTCAGGGCTGGCAGGAGAGAAGCCACCCAGTAATCACAGGTCACCCCACCCACAGCCACTTCAGTGTTAGACACAGCAACGGTTGAAACCACTGCCCAAGGGCCACGGATTGCGAGCCAGCCCTCAGGATTATGTTGACCGAGGCATCCCGGGGAGGAGCAAGGGTAGACAAAACCAGAAGCCCTGATAGGGAGTTCGAACTTTGAGTTTGAGTCTGGAACCAACGGCCTGTTGACCCCAAAGAGACGTAACTTTTAAAAGGGAAGTGACTCGATCGCCTTTTCTTGGCCAGAGGAAATGTCCTCTGCTCTCAGTACAACTAGGGCTTCGGAGCTGTGTTAGTTCTCCGCTGCTGTGTAACAGATGAGCTCAACATGGAGTGGCCTGGCACGTCACTGGCTTTGTTAGCTTGCACAGTTTCTGCGGGTCAGGAACCCAGGGAAGCCAAGCAGATGCAGCTGTTCTCAGCTCGGCGATGACAGCGGCCACAGCTGGAACACCCAGAGGCTGGGTTATCCAAGGGGCTCGCCGGGCCTGAGGCTCTGCTTGCGGGGTGGTGCGCTTCTGTGGCTGGCGAGTTGGTGCTGGCTGTTGATGGGAGGCTCATTCCTTTCCGTGTGCAGTCTTCATGGGCGTGCTTGGGTATCCTCAAGGCAGGGCAGTGGGCTTTGTCCGGAGCGAGGAGTTGAGAGGGACAGAGAGACAGACAGACAGATGTATCCTCTCATTATCCACCCTTGGAAGTTACATATGCATCTTCACATTCTATTAGTTAGAAGTAAGTCACTAAGTTTGGTGTACATTCTGAGGACATTTTCTTTTTTTCAAGATTCATTTATTTGTTCTAGAGAGAGAGAGAGAGAGAGCAAGCACGAGCAGTGGGGAGGGGCAGAGGGAGAGAGAGACTCTCAGGCAGACTCTCCACTGAGCGCGGAGCCCGATGCAAGGCTGGATCCCAGGACCCTGAGATCATGACCTGAGCAGAAATCAAGAGTCAGAGGCTTAACCAACTGCACCACCCAGGTGCCCTGAGGACATTTTAAAAAACCACCGCAAGAACAAAGTTCAGTTATAGAGAGATAAAGAGAGTCATGTTTCTGCACACCTCAGTTAGGACAGTGTATGGTTAGACCTATTACACCCATCCTACATGCTTGCTTTCTTNCTGAAATCGAGTCAGACACTTAACTGACTGAGCCACCCAGGTGCCCCCATCCTATATGCTGCTTGACCTGACTTTTTCTCTCCACTCCCACTTCCTTTGGGTGGCATGATGCTTGGGTGACATGATCTCTTTGGCTGCCATGATCTCTCGCCAAGACCCTGTTACAGCCCTATAACATCAGGATTTCTCTGCCTCCAGCCTGTTTTCCACCCAGAGCCCAGAGCACATTCTTTCTAAAGTACAGACAAACCACGTCACTCTCCAGCTTAAAACTAACTGTTCAGGGACTTACTTTTTGTTTTTATTGACATATAATTCACAAACCATAAAATTCATCATTTTAAAGTGTACAATTCAGTGTGTTTTTGTATTGTCACAGAATTGTGCAACTGTCAGCAGAATCAATTTTAGAACATGTTCATCGCCCCAGAAAGAGACCAGGTGCCCATTTGAAGTCACCTCTTTAGTCCCTCAAAACCCCTAGTCCTCGGCCACCACTAGTCAACACTCTGTCTCTGTAGATTTGCCTATTCTGGGCATTTCGTCTAAATTCAGGCCTATAATATATGGCCTTTTGTGTGAATTCCTTCACTTTGCCTATTTTCAAGGTTCATCTGTATTGTAGCATGAACCAGGACTTCATTCCTTTTTATGGCTGAATAAAATAAAATAGGCCTGGTACGGATAAACCATATTTGGTTTATCTATTCATCAATTGAGGGACATTTGGGTTGTTTCCATTCTTTGACTATTATGAGTAATGCTGCTATGAATATTAGAGTACAAGTTATATATGGACATATATTTTCAGTTCTCTGAGGCATATATGTAGGAGTGGAGTTGCTGAGTCATATGGGAACTCTACCATCCTAGTGGGTGTAAAGTGGTGTCTCATTGTGCTTTTGATTTGCATTTCTCTGATGGCTAATAATGTTGAGTATCTTTTCATGTGCTTATTGGCCATTTATATTTCTTCTTTGTTTATTCAAATCCCTTGCCTGTTTTTAAATTGGGCTTTATGTCTTTTTATTGCTGAGCTGTAAGGGTTTACATCTATATTTATATATGTAGGAGTTTTTATGAATATATTCTCTGTATCCTAGAGCCTTACCAATGGCTTTCTTTTTCCCATAGGAGGAACTTCAGTCCCCTTCCTCTGTCTACGAGGCCCTTGCTCATCTAATCTGATTTCTTTTGTGTGGTTCCATCTCCTTCCACTCCCTTCCTTTCACTGATAATCTTTTTTCACTTCCTCCTCTGAGAAATGTTCTCTATCACAACTGGCTCTTTGCAGATACTGTTCCCTCTACCAGGACACTGTTCCCCCTTCTTGCCTGGCTAATATCTACTCATCCTCTTAAGAGACTTAAGGTCCCTCCCTGAATGCTAAAAAGGCTGGGATAGCAGGCAGGTTCTGCAGCTGAGGGTCAGCCTGTGTACAGGTCCCAGCCTCAAAGGGACCCCTGGACCCTGGAGCTTTGGAGGGTCAGGGCTCTGACAAGAGAGCTCTTTGTTTCCTAGGGCTGCAGTAACACCACACCACAAGCTGGGCAGCCTAACACAACAGAAATTCATCCTGTCACAGTTCTGGAAGCCAGAAGTACAAAATCAAGATGACGGTAGGGTCATGCTCTCTTTGAGGTTCTATACCTCAAAGAGATTTGGTTCCACACCACTGTCTTAGCTTCTGGTGGCTTCTGGAAGTCGTTGGTGTTCCCTGGCTTGCAGACTCATCATTCCAATCTGCTCTGTCTTCACACGGCATTCTGTCCTGTGTGTCTCTATTTCCAGATTTCCTTCTTAAAAGGACACCAGCCATATTGGATTTAGGGTCTGCCTAATCCAGTGTAAGTTCATCTTAACAGGATTACAACTGCAAAGACTACTTTATTTCCAAATAAAGTTCACATTCACAGCTTCTGGGTAGATGTGAATTTTGGAGGGGAGGGAACAATATTCAATTCAATATACTCCACCCTGTGGTCTCCCCAGATTTGTATCTGTCTCCTCTGCAAAATACATTCACCTGATCTCAACATCCTCTAAAGTCTTAACTATTGTAGCATTAACTCTAAAATCGCATCTAAATATTATCAACTCAAAAAAGTTCCAGAGCTCATCATGTAAGTCATTAATATTGCTCATGGATGGGACTCTGAGAGTGAGGAAGCTGGGACAGACTTACCCTCCATCTGTGGAGACTAGAACACAAGTTTTCTATGTCCAGAGTCCAATGGTGGGCCAGGCATAGGATGGACATTCCCATTCTGAAGGGGAAACTTAAGTTTCAAGGCCTGAGAATAATTCTCCGTGGCTTGATCCCTGCTGTGGGCCCTCAGGAGTGGCTTTTCTCTTCTGGCTTAGGTATCTGTGAC
This sequence comes from Ailurus styani, assembly GCA_002007465.1. Classification (NCBI taxonomy): domain Eukaryota; kingdom Metazoa; phylum Chordata; class Mammalia; order Carnivora; family Ailuridae; genus Ailurus; species Ailurus styani. Next base: position 2,013,538 of record LNAC01000073.1, on the reverse strand, counting down.
TCTGCCTTCCAAGTTATTCTTTCCTCATTTTGTTCCATCCTTATTCCTTTTGGTTTAGACTTCTAGCATTTCTAGTGATATAAAATTCTTTAAAATCTTGTGGGTTTCCTATGTATGTCAAAAGGATCCATACCATTAGCCATGTGGGGTCTCCACAGGTCCTTTCTAGATAATCACACCTGTATTTCTGGACTTCTGCTGAGGCGGTTGATTGAATCCATAGGTCACATGCCTAAAGTCTTTAATGAAAGTCATCCAGTCATACCCTTGGCCCTATCTCCAGAGCACGCTGTGTAGATAGGCTGAGAATTTTCCACATCAAATGCTAGTTCCTTTTTGCTTAACGGTTCATTCTTCCATTTATCCCTTTCCTCTTACATTTTCCTATAAATGGCAAGGAGAAGCCAGGCGGTGGCTCCACACTGTGTTTGAAAATCTCTCCGCTAACTATCCAAGTTCTACTTTTCCATCCAATGGTAGAACACAATTTGACAAAGATTTCTTTATAACAAGGGTCGTCTTTCTTCCAGGGTCCAGTAACATGCTCCTTCTTTCTTTCTGAGATCTCACCAGAAGTCCCTTTAACATCCATACTTCTACCAACGACCGCCTCCGACCAGTCTAGACTTTTTTCTTACCTTAAGCCTCAACATTCTTCCAGCCTCTACCCATTACCCAATTCCAGAGCCACTTCCACATTTTTAGGTATTGGTTATAGCAGCACACCATTCCCTCATACCGAAATGTTTCTTAACTTCCTAGGACTGTAGTAACAAAGTAGCACAAACTCATTGGCTTAAAACAACAGAAATTTATTCTCTCACAGTTCTGAAGCCCAGAGGCCCCCAATCAGGGTGACAGCAGAGTCATGCTCCTTCTCAGATTCTAAAGATTTTTTATTATTATTATTTATTTGACAGAGAGAGAGAGAGAGATCACAAGTAGGCAGAGAGGCAGGCAGAGAGAGAGGAGGAAGCAGGCTCCCCGCCAAGCAGGAAGCCCGATANGAAGCAGGCTCCCCGCCAAGCAGGAAGCCCGATATGGGACTCGATCCCAGGACTCTGAGATCATGACCTGAGCCGAAGGCAGAGGCTTTAACCCACTGAGCCACCCAGGCGCCCCTCCTTCTCAGGTTCTAGAGAAGAATCTGTGACATGCCTCTTTCCTGGCTTTTGGTGGTAACCATCAATCCCTGGTTTGTTTGCTTGTAAATCATCTCCCCAGTGTGTCTCTGTCTTCACATGGCCTTCTCGCCTGTATGTCTCTGTTTCCAAATTTCTTTTTTCTTAAAAGGACACCAGTCATATTGGATTTAGGGTCCATCCTATTCCAGTGTGACCTCATCTTCACTCATTACATCTACAAAGAACTTATTTCCCGGGGTGCCTGAGTGGCTCAGTGGGTTAAGCCTCTGCCTTCGGCTCAGGTCATGATCTCAGGGTCCTGGGATCGAGCCCCACATGGGGCTCTCTGCTCAGCAGGGCGCCTGCTTCCCCCTCTCCCTCTGCTTACCTCTTTGCCTACTTGTGATCTCTCTCTCTCTCTCTCTCTCTCTGTCAAATAAATAAATAAAATCTTAAAAAAAAAACCCAAAGAACTTATTTCCAAATAAGGTCATATTCATAGGTGCAGGTGTGCATGAATTTGGAGAGGGACACTATTCAGCCTAGTACGGGAGACTGTTCCTGTTCTGAGGGAGCCCATGGGTGAGTGGAAGGGGGAGCAGACGTATGAACGCAAGTGATGCAGTCATGGGAAGAAGGCCATGTTGGAGCAGAGAGCTTGTGTGGGGGGCAGGGGAGGGGGGACAGAGGATTCTGAAAGGAATCTCCCCAGGGATAAGTTAGTAAGTTAGTAAGGGGAAGGATGTGAGGCCGACTCTCCAGGTGTGGAAACAGCGTGAGTAAAGGCATGGAGAAATGGCCCAGCACGGACAGAGGACTACCGAGAGCCGGTGATGTTGGAGCACAAAGTAGGGGTCAGGAAGTGAAGGGGTGAGGCTGAAGCGGTGAGCAGCGCTGGTGTGACATCCCTTGCACATCACGGGCCTTATCCTGTAGGGGACTGGAGGCCAAAAAGTTTTAGGCAGGAAAATGAGAAAGCCAAAGATGTCTGAAAAGATGACTGGAACCCGGGTGGGGTGGGTGGGAGGTGGCCAGCTGCAATGGACCGAAAGTCTGTGTTCCCCTCAGATTCCTGTGTTGAAATTCTAGCTCCACCCCCCAGTGTGATGGCCTTTGGAGGTACGGCCTTTGGGAGGTGATGAGGTCATGGGGATGGAGCCTTCATGATGGGACTGGTGCCCTTATAAAAGATCCTAGAGATGTCTCTTTTTCTCTTTTCTATCTGACCATGCTGCTCCAGCCTCTAGAACTGTGAGAAAAAAATTTATGTTGTTTGTAAGGCTCCCGTTACGGTACCTGTTCCAGCAACCTCAGCAGACTAAGACACCGGCAGGATGGTTAAGGTTATTGCTAGTTCAGGGTTAGAGATGGGAGCAGTCCCCTGTTGATGTGGATCTTGGCCCATCTGCATGGACTGTTCTTCCAGAGATGAACACCATGGGTCTGCACCACAAACTCTGTTTTGCAGGTAGAACTTGGCCTTCATAAAAGGAAAGCGGAGAAAGACACCAGACATTGTTTCCCAAGAGCAATGGTTGTATTTCCAGAGGATCTGAAGTCAAGATGGAAGCTAGTTGGGCTCTACCCGGCATTGAGACATTCCATGGTTTACTTTCCATGGATTTTTCCAGTGGGAACCTCCTCCACACTCCTGTTCTTCCTCTTGCCTTCTCTGTCCTCTGTCAGGTGCAGGTTCTGGCAAAGGTTGAAACTTTCCAATAGCAGCCACTTGGTAAGGAGCCCTTGGGGTCCAAGCAGCCGGGGGATGCCCCTTTCCTGTAGGACTCTTTCTTAAGCTAAGCAGATCCTCCATGGGCCAGGGCCAGTTGTGAGTGGCTAGCCCCAAACACCGCAGGGCTCTCTTCTGCCCTGTCCACCTGTACCCTCCCTGTCAGCCACTCAGCATTCAAGGACCCCCTCCTTTGAGGACATTTTAATGCAACCTTCTTTCCGCCACTCTAGACAGAGGAAATATTCCATTCCAAAGGCAGCTGTAAATCCGAATTTTGGTTGTTAGAATCACTGTGGGTGGGAGGGGAAAGACCGAGGGGCCCCGCTGTGGGACCACCCCCAGCCGGTGGAGGTGGAGGGAAGCATGGAAAGGCGCAGTCCAAGGGAGGTGGCATTAGGGCTGGCTGGGGAGTGGGCGTTTCCTGCCTCTGGGCCCTGACACCTGCCTGCATTGATCACTCTATGGGGGAAACGTTGCGAAAGGCCAGCACATTCTTTTGTTTTGTTTCGTTTTCTTTCAACCTTTCATTGTCTTTGAGGTGTTTTACAGCTCTGGGAATCGTAATGCAAATGTTTTGTCGTCTTTAAAAATGCCCCCTGGGTTCCCTGGGATGCGTCTGATTATTGCCTGGTGGGTAGACCCTGTTTCTATCTGTCTGTAAGTTCAGGCCAGATTTGCCTGTTATTAGGGACTGAATGCTTGAATCCCTCTCCCCTCAAATTCATATGTTGATGCCCTGACCCCCAGCATGGCTGAATTAGGAGCTGGAAACTGCCTGGGGAGGGCGGGGGAGGTGAAATGAGGTCACAGGGTGGGGCTCCGATTGGGTAGGGTTAGTGTCCTTGTAAGAAGACAAACCAGAGAGCCACTGCCCTCACCTCCTTGCACGCCCCAAGCCAAGGGCATGGGAGGACGGAGCCAGAAGGCAGCCATGGACGAGCCAGAGAGAGAGAGAGAGAGCTCTTATCAGAAACCTACCATGCGGGGCACCTGGGTAGCTCAGTGGGTTAAGCCTCTGCCTTCGGCTCAGGTCACGATCTCAGGGTCCTGGGATGGAGCCCCACATCAGGTTCTCTGCTCAGCAGGGAGCCTGCTTCCCCCTCTCTCTCTGCCTGGCTCTCTGCCTACTTGTGATCTCTCTATCTGTCAAATAAATAAATAAATAAAATCTTGAAAAATATGGACCCAGCATAAAAAAGAAAGAAACAAAGGAAGAAACCTACCTTGTTTACCCTGACTTTGGACTCCCAGCCTCCAGAACCGTGAGGAGATAAGTTCTGTTGTTTCGGCCCCCCTAACCTGAGGTATTTTGGTGTGACAGCCTGAGCAGATGAGGGCATTTATATTTGAGGTTCTTTGGGTTTTCGTTTGAACCAATTGCAACACCTTACTAATTCCCCCATTAACTAGTGAGAACAATAAGATTTTGGAAACAGGTTGAGTTTATATTTGTATATGAGAGTCATGATTTTATCCTTAAGACAAAAATTATCCTTTGACCCATTTGGTCATTCCCTGATGTTTGCTGATGCCTTCCGTGATGGTCGAGGAATTTAATAGGGTCCCAGGGCCAAGGCTTTGGTCAGAGGGCGTGGCTTTCAGGGGGGATTTTAGGCAAGTTTGAGTTTTTCTTGTTGTGAGAAGCATGAGCTTTGGAATCAGACAGGGGCGGGTCCAAGTCCTAAATCCACCACTTCAAAGTTTTGTAACCGGATCAATTAATTTTCTCCTCTGTGAAGTAAGAATGGTGGCATTTTAGTCTGAAAGCTCTGTGAGGAATAAATGTGGCCCCACGCACACAGTGCTCAGCCCAGCGTCTGGGGTATACTAAATGCTCAATAAACACAAGTCTTGTCATCTTTTCTTGGCAGTGATTTCAGAAGTGCAAGGAAGGCCTTCTTTCCTTTTTCTCCCGTCAGATGACACCTGACATTCCTTGGGAAGAGGAAAACCCTTTCATTACCCAGCTAGGAAAGGACTTGGGGGGGAAGAACTGGGGCCCGGGAACTCAGGGGCTGTGACCCACGTGAGCATGTTATTTGCTGATGCCAGGACTTCCGCATGGAGAAGGTTCTGATCAGAGTCACCCCTTGCCTGTGAGAGCCTTTGAAAGCCCTTTCACATCACCGACCTTGTTATTCCTTCCAGTGTCTTCCGGAGAGGCAGAGCCCAGACCACCATCCTCATTTCGCGACATGGGCTCTGAGCAGCGACACGGACAGCCTGCTGCAGGCTAACTGGCTGGTCAGGGAGCCAGCCTCAGACCTGGGGCTCTGGACTCAACATGCCCTTCCCTCTGAAGGTCGAGGGATGGGAGAGAAGGAAGGAGGGAGGAAACAGAAGGAGGGGGAAGGGGTGGCTCTAGAGACAGGAACTCTGAGACCCTGTGATCAGAGAAGCAGAGCGTCAGCTCTGCTGCCAGGCGGTGGAGACTCTGAAGGGGGGAGGGCAAGTTTCTGCCATCGACAAGATGGGGGGCCATTTACCACGTTGTGGCTCGGTTTTTTCTTTTAAAAAAAAGGAGCTAGTGTTTCCTATTTCATAGGGTTGTCATTAGAATAAATAAGATAAAATAAGCAGGTTGGCAGGCACAGTTCTGGGGAAGGTTGCAAGCTGCACAGGGGCAGGGACGGATCTGTTGGCTCACGGGGTGTGTCCTGCAGTCGGCGAGGGACTGGGCCTGGGGTGGGCGCTCCGCGTGGTATGTTCCATGGAAGAATGAGTAAGCGGCATGGGTCACGAACACCGTTGTAATCACGGCGTAGAAATGGGTTTGCTGGTGGAACTGAGCAAGCTGGGGCCAGGGAAGGGAGGCTGGAGGAGCTGGGTCTGAGACCTCTTTCAGCTGGCAGTGGGGAGGACCGGCTCGAGGAAGAGCTTGAGCTCTCTGGGCACCAGGGCTCTGGGACGTTCTCTGCTCTAAATCAAGGAGCCGGGAGCCAGGATGCTCTGCACTGGGAGGGAGATATAGGCACACCGGTAAGGCCCAGAGGGCAGAGGGATCCAGAAGCCCAGGTCCATGCAGACCAGCGGGGACAGGTCCAGTGGGTGGTCCCAGGGTGGGCAAGGGGAGCTTCTCTGTGGGGGGTTCTGGGCAGCCCACGAGCACCCAAGCTGCCACAGCATTTCCCCAGCACCGCTTCCCCAACCTCCGCCTGGCTCCCGGTCCTGCTGCAGGGTCGGGACGGTCCGTCAGGAGCCATCTCTGCTCCTTCTGTGACCTCCCTGGGACCACGGTTGGGGTTGGTGCCCAGGCCTAGGTTTCCTAGTGGATTTCTGTCAGTTCCGTTGTTTCTGACAGAGGCCGTCTTCAGGAGAGGCTGGTGGGAGCCTCTGTCCCTGAGCCACAGAAGTCTCTATCTGCTCTGTCTCCATCTGACCGTTCACTTCTGCCTTCCGCAGCCCCTCCGCCCACTGTCGCTGGCTCCTTCCCACGATCCCCTGTGCTTGTTCGACCCTCTCCCTTTCCCCAGCCAAACCCTCTCTCCCTCGCCCTCCTGCCCCTTCAGGCATCTTACCCTCCCCCCCCACCCCATCTCTTGCTGTCTTCTGTTCCCACTCCTCATTTACTTTTCAAGCCAATAAAAATCGGCTTCCAGGTGTTGAGTCTCTGACTCGGGCTTTCGACAACATGGCAGCCCTCCTGTTGGATTCCTTGTCCCTCCTTCCTCCCCTCTGACCTGGCTCGCTGCTCTCCACCTCCCCCCAACCCCCTGCATGGTCCGGTCGCTCTCCTGGCCCCTTCCTTGCCCAGAAGTGCTTGTGGATCATATCCGAGGCCCTCCCGCTCTCCCTCCGCAGGCTGGATGAGTGAGCTCAGCCACCCCTTGACTTTAATTACCATCCGTAGGCCCGTGACCGCCTCTCCAACGTGGGCTTGCCTCAGCAGCAGCAACGCCATATCCCGACACACATACGCTTAAGGACAATCTCTGCCGGGGGCCTCACGGGCACCTCCGCCTCCCGTGTGCCAACGGGGATGCCCTATAAACACCCCCTCCCTGCTTCCCGCCCTGGTCACTACCTCCGTGAACAGAGACCCAGGTGCCTGTCAGAAATCTGGACGATTCCTGCCTCCTCTCTCTCTCACCCTCCAAGGTCAGTGGGATTTGACCCACTTGCCCATTTTTTCCCTCCTTCTTAGGCTCCTGGTCTACCCCCCATCTCCTTCCCCAGGGCCCCCATGCTAAGGTGGGGGGCCTGCCGCCGTTCCAGCCTCCTCCCAGGCTCCTGCCTCCGGGCCTGCTCTGGCCTGCTGGTCGGCTCAGCTGGTCTGGGCTCTGCGAGTGCCTCGGCTTTCTGTCTGGCATGTTCCCCGACCTCCAAGGTTCCCTCAGCCTCGCCTCTTTGCAGATGAGGTCATAGTTAGAAGGGGAGGTTCTGGAGCCGGCAGAACTGTTTCAGATGCATTGTAGCTCTGTGACTTTGGGCAGATTTCCTGCACACTAAGCCTCAGTTCCTTCCTGTGTAAACAGTGGTCTCTGTGTCGCAGATTGTTGTGAATCAAGCGTGTGTCTCTAGCTGCGTTTGCATTCTAGAGAAAGGCGCTAATGGCTGGCAGGGAGACAGGGATCCTTGTTTTGGAAAAGGACCCTTTTGAGGGTAGCAGATAAAGCTCTCCAGCCAGCCCTCACCCCCAGAGGAAGATGTGGGCAGAGAGAGCCAAACTGGTATGGGGCAGGTGTGAAGGGGCCCAGCAGCCGGACTGGAGGGTAGAGGCTGAAGAGACAACTCAGGAGGTGTGGAGGGCAGAGGAGAGACTTGCAGGGAGAGGAGGTCTGGTTTTTAAATTCAAGCTGTTTGCTAGGCTCAGAAAACTTCCAGCTCTTCTCCACTTTCTCCCAACTCTCAGTAAAATTCTCTTATAGGTTCTGCCTTCTGTAAATAATGTTCAGAGGGGAAAATGAAGGAAAAGGCAGAACCTCCCCCACCCTCTTCCAGGCAGCCTTCCTGGATTCTCCCTGCCCCCACCCCAGGTCTGGTTTCAGAATCCCCACTTCTGCAGGTCAACATGAAGACAAAAAGACATGGACTCTGGAACTCAGAGCAAAATTGAGAAAGAAGAGGAAATCAGTGTGGGTGTGTGGCCGGGGGTGGGGGTGGGGTTGGAGATTAAGAAAATGCCAGGTAATTCCGGGCAATTCTCGGAAATCTTGGCGAGCACGCAGAATGGAGCCATGTTTGAGTATTAAAGGAAAGAGTGACCGCAGAACCCCCCAAAAGGGCTTTAAGAGAGCATGTGGATCATTCAGAATCAAACTAGATAATGTATCTAAAGCACCCGGCACTGGGCCCAACACATAGGGCACTCTTAGAAATTTAGGAGTTACTATTCTTAAAAACAAAACAAATCAAAACAAAAAAAAACCCCCATTATAATATCCTCGTTTATATGTGGCGAGGATATGAAGACCTCAGAAGGGAGGTGGGCCCCCATCTGCTGGGGCAGGACAGCTCCTTGTTTCTTCTCTTGCTGTCCTGTCTGCTGACTCTCCCCAAGCAAGGGATGGTCTTACTCTCTCCGGAAATAGCCATTTTTGTTGTTGTTACTGCCAACTGTAACTATTAACTAAATGTAGTTACAGTAACAGCACTGCTCTTCTTCCTTGTGTTCCCAGAGCGTTTCGTGAGCGCCAATCTTAAATGACTATTTTTCTACATCGCCGTGAGAAAGCTGGCTGATTTTCATGTGTGGTTTATGGAAATGGAATTACTATTTTTTGGTTCCATCGTGTATTCCTGTCTCCTTCCTCCAATTATACTGTAAGCTCTTTGAATCAGGAATCAAATGGACAGTTCTCTTTGGATCCTTTTGTTTTAGGCACAATAGTGGCTCCATAGATGTCTGTTGCAACAGTGGGTGTTAATTCCGTCCCGGGCTGGGCTGAGAGCCCGCACTTGGGCAGAAGGAGGCTGGGATTGGCCCAGAAGCCCCTGCTTTGGCCTTGCCTGTGTTTTCACGCCAGTCTCTTGAGAGAGTCTTTGCTGCCCAGATGTGGTGGTGGAGAGGAGACTAATCATCTCTCTTCTGTCACCCCCTTTCCTCTTTCCTAACTCAAAACCTAATTTTAAGCAAGTATCCACTCTCCTCCATGTGCCAAAGGGAGAATCATAACTGGCCTGTGGAGTTGTAGCGAGCCCGTTTCCCTTCCCAATGAATGATTTAGGCAAGGACATGGCCATGTGACATAATTTAGGCAAGGACATGGCTATGGAAGTAGAGGAGGAGTCTGGGGGATTCTGGGAAAGATTCCCTCCCCTTTAAAAAGGCAGAAGAAGATCTGGCCTCTTTTTCTGTTAGAAATTTGAACCTAGATGTGATGGTTGGAACCATGGCAGCCATACTGTGACCACAAGGGGAACTGACTTGAAGGCAAGGTGCATAAACTGAGGTTAATGGGGCAGAAATATATAAAAACAAAACAAAATAAATAAACATACCAGCAAGCAAGCAAGCAAACAAATAGGACATTGATGCAGTCACCGAACAGCTAAGTTAAGCATCTACCAACTTAAGCAAATCCTCAAAGCTGTTAACCTCATTTTAAAGAGGCTGTCAATGAAATGGTTTACATGACCTACAACTAAAGGAGGAATTTCTAGTCCCAAATGCATGTGACTGAGTTTTGAACCTAAATAAAGGACTTTATATTCATCTCTGTTAAATTTAATTTTGGCATTCTGATTTCACCTTACATCTTTTACAGACCTTTTGGATTACCAGTTTAACTACTGAATACCTCCAAATTCCTTTCAACTCAGTCCCTTTCGATGAGCACAATTTCTTCATTCAAAGAATCGATGAAGAAGTTGGAACTAGGCCAACGACAGAGTTCTGTAAAACAACGCTGCAAAGCTCAGGGCTCCAGACCTTTTGAGCCCTCCTATTGGCACCACACAGCCCATGCCTCTCTGTCCCGTTCACGTTTGGACAAATGTCTCGTTGAAATCTGGATAGAGTGATTAACCATACAGTGATCCACCTGCCTTATAATAAAAGACAGAACCCAGGTTAGCAGGCCCAGGCTGGGTCTGTATGTTTGCAGGGATAGGACCTCCTCTGTACAAGTCTGTTCATGTGGGGACCCCTAGTCAGCTTGCGGCCCTTCGGCACACCTCTTGTAGCTGGGTCCACAGTTCTGGTTTGGGGATAAGGACTGAGCTCTGGTTGGTAGGGACAAGGCTTGGGGATGGGACGCTGGCTAGAAATATGAGTGATGGCATGAACTGCTTTTCTCGTCAAAGGCCAGAAAGGTTACATGGGCCCCAGCTCCTTCTTAGGCCTCTTACCCACACACTCCCTTCCACAGCCCTGGCCTTCCACTGGGCCTTTCTCCTCCAGAGCTCCCTGAGCCTCTGTCAGGGTTGGCTCTGTCTTCAATGGATCCCCATAATGGATCTTGGGTGGGAGGGGAAGTACTGGTGGGGAAGATGAAGATCCTCTGAAGCCTCTTCAGCCCAGGGGGGCCTAGAGGAGACAGGGAATTGTAGGAGAGGAGGAGTCCATAGGCTTTCCTAAGCTGCCCGGGCTGATCCATTCCTGCCCCCCTCCCATCATTGTTCCTGTGAGCCAGTCCGATCTGGTGTCCTCTGGCCCTCATTGACCCAGGAGTAAGGAGAAGGCAGACTCGGAGCTTAGAGATGGCTGCCTCTTGGTTCAGGGCTCTGGGGACTGTGGCAGGCAGGCCCCACTGCTCCCCCTTCCCCCTGCCCTTCCAGAGCCTGGTAGTCCGTGGGCAGAGATGGCAGCCTTGGCCCTGCCCAGACGTCCCCAGGGCCCTCTCCATCAGTGGTGCAGGAGACGGAGTCTGAGCCAGGCCGAAGAGTCTGGAAGGTGGGAGCCTCTCTCTGTGGCTTCCTGGGTTGGCTCTCCCCCAGTCCAAGCAGAACCAGATTGACACGGGACTGGCTTAGAGGCATTGTGAGCTTCCTGCTGGAAGATCTCATGGTCGGGAAGCCCCCAGACCTCTTGGACCTCCTTATTTATGATGGTGGGCCAGAGGAGCTGACCAGACAGAGGTGACCAGGCTCTGGGTGGCCAGCAGAAGCTACGATCTGATCTGAGTTGCTTGCCTCTTTTAGGGGATCTGCCCATATGCCTGAGAGGGTGAGGAGCAGGAAGCAGGAGTTTGCTATATGAGTTTGGGGGCAATTCGCGTGGTTCTGAAAGCTGGGGGAACTGCCTCGTGGGGCAGGAGATGAGGGGCAGTGGTCTCAGGCCTAGAGGCCTGGATGCTGCTCAGCTTGGGAGGCCGAGGGGGAGTCAGGGCTGCCGCTCTGTCTGGAAGCTTCTGTGAGAGGATGGAGAGAGAGTGTGTGGTGGTGGGAAGGCCTGCACACCTGCACACACCCCTCCATGGGTGGGGGGGGCGGGGGTTACAGTCCTTCACTCACAAGTTCACCCCTGTCCCCTCATATGTGGGGCCGGAGGGAAGTGGAAGCTCAGGGCTCCGTGGGTCTGGCGGATTGCACTGGGATGCAGGATGAGGCTTCTGTGCTGGGCTGGCCTCCAGGAGCTGTGGGGGCCAGGGTGAGTATGTCTGAGAGGGGCGGAGTCTTCCATGTGGATGGTCATTAGAGGCACATATGGAACTCGGGGAGGTCAGGGAAGAGGCTGGAGGCAGCAGCCCCAGGGGTGACAGGGGGGCAAGCAGCAACAGGGGGTGGTCTTCCCAGATGTAAGGGTGGCTCTGGAGGGTTAGGGGTCTGGCAGGTTTCATTCCAGAGTTCTAGGGAAAGAGGGGAGAGGCAGAGGGAGGGCTGAGGAAGGGGACTGGTGAGAAAGATGCCTCCTGCATCTCCTCCCACCGCCCCCCCAAACCGCCTGCTGGGAAGTGGGTTAGCCCCTACCCCTGAGCCTGGCTGGGACATCTCAGGGTCCGCGGGTCCCTGAGACCCTATATCCTGCGGCCACTGCCCTGGGCTAGTTCTCGCTGGCTGAGGCTGGGGTACATTTCCGGGGCTGTCCAGCAGGGGGAGCCCCGCCCCACCAACCCTGTTTCCTGGGGTCCACCAAGGACCAGGGCCTCTGAGACAGGGGAGGCCAGAGTGCCTCTGTCTAGTGAGCCGTGGAGCCCGGCCGACTCTGCGGAAGGCTTCCCTGCCCTCTCTGTCCCTGTCCGGCCTGGACGGCTGATGGCCTCCCACGGTGTTGAACGTAAGCCTCGGGCCATTTGGCTCCTAAGCCCTTTCCGGGTGTGAGCCTGGGTCTCCGACTCTCCCAGGTCTAGAGAGGAGGAACACCTGAGGTGGCGAGGGGTCCCGGGAGCAAAGGCTGTCCTCGGGAGGGGAAGGGAAAACTCGTCAGAAGGCCTGGGCGCGGGGCTCAGGCTTGGGGGCTCCCAGTCTGCTCACCACCACGAAGGGATTTGTGGCATGAAGTGGCAACTTGCTGCTCAGGGTGGCGCTCTACGCTCACTGGCCCGTCCTGCCCTGGGCCTGGTCACCTCTGGGCAGTGGCCGCTCAGGGGCTCAGCCGACGAGGCTGCCCTGGTGCATGGGGTTCAGGGGGCAGGAACTTCTCTTGCCCAACTCACCACCAACCCGTGGGCCCGCTGTGGACAGTGGCCACTGCTGAGTGTGTCTGCTGAGAGGGGCAGAGGCCAGACGTTTCGGTGGCCCCTCTGTTTGTGCGGTTCTGTATGGCGGTGCCTTGCCTTGTGCAGCTGTTTAAGGTAACATTCCATTGAGTAACAGTAGGGGCTCATGCCTGGCAGGACACAGATGTGGAACTCGTTCGTTCTCACGGGCGACTGGGCAGCTCAGGTCCGGGCCCTCGGCACCTAGGGGGCCCTGGTGTGTGTGTGTGTGTGTTTTGGGGGTGGGGGGCTTGCTGAGCCAGGAAGCTGGGACGGAGCGGGTTGCTTTTCTCGGTGTATGGGGGCTGGCGATCTAGAGGGTGGGATGCCGCCTTGGGGAGCCTGGGGGCAGGGGGGGACAGGGAGGGGCTTCGGGGGGAGGGGACAGTTGTCCAGGGTGAGGCCCGTGGTGGACTGGGGGGGGGGAAGGAGGTTCAAGGGTCCCAGGCATCCAGCCCGACCTGTGTTCCTTGGCCGCCCATATGCTCCTTTCCAACTGGAAGAATAGTCACAGTCAGAGGGTGCAGGGGGAGGCGGGGGCAGGCCCCTTCACCTCCCCGAGCCTCAGTCACTTGCTTGTGCGACAGGGCCCAAGCAGAGGCTCTGGGAGAGGCAGTGAGTGGCCTCGGCTGCTGGCTGTGGGAAGCCGCGTAGACTGCAGATCAGCTTCTAGCCTCCTGGTCCTGAGGGGCTCAGAAAGCCTCCAGCTCTACCTCCTTGGTTCTTTAAAATTATAATGTATGCACAGTCTGCAGCCAAAGGGGGATTTGAAGCAGCTAACCCCTTATTTTACAAATGAGAAAACAAGCTTCAGGAGGCTTAGGGACTTGCTCAAGTCACGTCCTCCTTGAAGTTCCCTGATGTTCGGAGCCAAGAAAAAGTTTCCTAAATGCAGCTTCGGCCTCTCGGCCCCACCTCTCACCCCATCCAGACGCCATCATCCCCTGGAGGGTTGTGGGGCCGGGCGGCCTACGCTGAGCACAAGGATCCGGGCCAGAGGCTGGGGAGAAGGGGCTGCCGGGCCACGAGGGCCCAGGCTGGCCATAGGGCCGAGCATCGGGGGGCTTCCGAGTGGCCGCCACAGCCTGGCGAGGCCCCGGGCCGAGAGCCGGTTCAGATGGAGCCGTGCCTGCAGGGCCCAAAACTGAGATGTTGGGACCCCTGCCTGTCCATGCAGCAGCGGGCCTCACTCCCTGGACACTTCCGCTCTTATCTCCACACACTCTCGTTTCCGGAGGACTTTCTAATAGCAGTGATGTTCAGAGCCAACAGTTTCTTGAGCCGCTACTGTAAGACAGGCATAGTACCGGATACTTGACCCGCATTCCCTCCCTTAATCCACTCATCAGTCCCGTAAGGTGAACAATAGCCCATTCAGACAAAAGGTGTCAGAAGTTCAGTGACCTGCCCAAGGTCACACAGCCAGGACAGGGCTGGCTGTATTAGGTTTCCGGCTAGTTTTTGGAATCCCAAGCGCTGGGAACTTTCCAACCAACACAGCAGCCTTTCCAGCCTGGGGCTCTGGCCGAGAACGTGCTTCCTGGGGTGCTGGGATGTGGGACTCTGGCCTGTCAGGGAGAGTTATAGTCTAAGGGGGGGGTTTGCTCCTGGTAGAGCCCAGGCTTTGATGGGGCAACCCAGCTTTGATCTCCTTTTGAAGTCCCGGCCTCTGGAACCGGCAGCTTCAGTGGGGCGAGCTCCAGGAAGGGGGAGATGAAAGGCCAGGAGAAGCTGGGGTGGGAGAGAGAAGGGGGGGTGGCAGTGAGGAGCCAGGAGAGAGAACAGATGTGTGAATGAGAACCACAAAGCCAGCAGCTGGTGGAACGGAGAGTGAAAGGCTGGTGAGGAACAGAGACCGGGGAACAGGAACTAGAAATTCTGTGGGCAGACAGGGACTGGCCAGGACCCGGCCAGAGAAAGGGAAAAAGGCTGAGTTTGCCTGGGGGCACCGGGGAGGGAGGCATGGGAGAGGGAGGCATGGGAGAGGGTAGCCTGGGAGGGGGGCGTGGGCTGTGGGGCCCCAGCTTCCAGCCTCTTCTGCCCAGGAATCTGGGCTCTGGGGAATCTGCGCAGTGAAGCCCACCTGTCCCTCACCCACCATCCCCTCTCCCAGCAGAGGCACTTCGGTGTGGCTAGCTGGCCACTGGCTGATTGTTGGTCAAATGATCCGGAAGCTCCAACAAGTTTCTGGCCAAGGTCTCATTGAACGCATCAAATGGCCCAAGGGCTGGGGTGAGACGGAGGTGGGGCGCTCACCCCTGGACTTCTGGGGTTCATGGCCCAGGCTTGCCATGACGGGGAGGGTCTGCCGCGTGGCTGTGCACCTGTTTCCGTCTGACATCCCAGTTCCTCCTGGGCTGCCGCAAGCAGGGAAGGGGCCAGGGGCTGGGAGCTGGGAGCGGCTTTGTCCCCTCCCTACCAGCCCAGCGGCCTCCTTCCCCTCTCAAACCAGAAGCTGAGAGCCCCGCCCTGCCCTGTGCTTTTGCTCTGCACGCCCACCCCCACTGGTAACCCGGAACCCAGCCCAGCACCTTTCAGACCCAAACTCAGGGCCTCCCTGGGATCCAGTGGCACCCTTAGCTCCGCTGGCAGTGGGAATGTCTGGGGCGGGGGGGGAGTTGCCAAGTGAAAGCTGATGAGGGCGGCGGCATCAGAACCCTTCCCTGGCCTGGGTTCCTGCCAGGAGCGCCCAGGATCACACCCGCCCCCATTCCCTGTACTTCAGAGAGGCCGGGAGGGCTTCCAAATTAGGCTTTATGGGATTAATGCCCTTTTTTCCTGTCCCCTCCCCACCCAAGCCAGTCTCACTGCAAGCGTCACGCCCTCCTCTCGCTGGGCCTCCCCCGGCCTAGACCTCACAAGAAGGCTTTGCCACAGCTCTTCTGTCCAGCCCGCAGCACCCCTTCCTGAGCCAGGGGAACAATGCCAGGTTCTCCAGGAACCGCCGAGCGGGGGCCTTGGGGAGGACCCTGTATCCTTCTGGGTCTTCGCTCCTGCATACCTGATGCAGGCTTTGGGGCTGGGCGAAATTCTGTCTGTAGAGGTGGCTGGGGGCGGGACGGGGTGTTGCTGAGATGCAGCGGGGTGGAGAACAGCCATGGGAAGGTTGGGGAGCAGAGTCCTGGCCCCTCTGGGCCCCGGGACCCAGTGGAGGAGGTGTTCTGCAGGGGTCACCCGGGAGTCCCCCCGGGTCCTCCCCTCGATGCCGGCCCTCACCGGCCTCCTGGGACTTTTCTCACACTCAGCACTGTGTTTCTCCCGGCCAGTCCTGGCCTTCTCCATCCTGTCCCTTTGTCTGTCCTCCCCCAGCCTGCTCAAGCACAGGGCCTTGAGCTCAGGCTTGCTTACCTGCCACAAGAGCAGTGCACCCTCAGACCAGAGTGTCCAGCCCTGTGATTCCAGTGCCTTAGTTTGAGGGGCCCTCAGCTTCCTTTAACTCCTGAGGGGGGCTCCCATGTTTGCCGAAACCCCGGTGACCTTACCGTCTCCCTGATTCTCTGCTCCGTGGCCTCCATGCCACTCCAGGACCCAGGCTGCAGAGACGGCCCTGCTGACCAGCCCCTGCAGAGCCCAGCAGTTCCCTTTCCAACCCAGGGGCTCAGGGACCCCTCCCCCACTCTGCGGGGAGCCCCTGGGCAGGACCTTGCCTTGTCCCTCTCTGAACTCTGAGCTCTTAGCACAGTGCCTGGCACAGAACAGCTGCTCAACAAAGGTTGGTTGAATCAAGCTGCTCAGCTGAGCCAAGGGAGGTCAAGAGGAGATAGGAGCATGCAGCCTTGACCATGAGGCCCCATGATTAGACAATAAAGTGGAACACCCAGGCGCCTGGTGAGGCTAAGAGGTCAAGTGAGGCGGCTGCTGGGAGAGGTGTTGGCCCATGGGAGCCACAGAAGGATAAATGGGGACTGCTGGAGGAGGAAGGAGCCCTAAAGATTGGTTCTAACCTCCTTGTTTCACAGGTAGGGAAACTGAGTCTCCCAGAGGGGAATGATAAGCTTGAGGTATAACAGTAAATTGGTGGTGGAAGTGCGACTGTGTTCCAGAACCCCGGGGCTCCTGGTGCAGTTACCTTCTCCTCCATGTGCCTGGCCCACCTCCCCTGCACCCCTCCAACCCTCCATGCATTTGTCCTGCTGGGCAGGAGGGAGAGGCCAACAGCGTGGGAGGGTGGTGGGCAGAGTGTACCTGCAGTCCTGAGGTGGGGCTGGGTGGCTCGTGGTCGTGTGCTTCGCGTGGGCTCAGCTGGATGGTGGCGTATTCCACAACCTCTCCAGGCCCTGGCACGGTGGTCCGTGACTCCGACACGAGCTCCAGGGCGGAGGCGTCTGGCTCTGCATAGTGGACGTCAGTGTCCTTTAGGCCAGAGCCCTAGAAATGAGGCAGAGGGAGAGGTGGCAGGAGGGGGCAAGGTGGGTAAGGACAGGAGCAGAGCACCTCAGGGCCAGGTGTTGGGATAAGATGGGGAGGTGTGGGAGTGAGGTGGGTGCATGAGGGAGAAAAGGGAGCCATGGAAAATTATGAGGTATGGAGGGAGAGAGAGCGAGAACCAGAAAAGCAATCTATCAGTGGCAACAGAGAAGACAGGGCTTTGGTGAAGGTGTTAACAAAATTGGTCACAAAGCATTTATATGTGCTGCTAAGCTGCATCCCTGTGGATCACTGGGGGGCTTTGGGAAAAGCCCCCCCCCACCGAGGCAGGGTGGGTCCTGCTGCTGGCCCCACTGTGCTTGGCTCCAAGAGATTATTTCCGCCACCGTTCTCATTTTGCAGAGGGCAGAGACTAAGGCCCGACCAGGGGAGGTGATGTGCCTGGGGTGCCAGGGAAGGTGCTGGCAGAGCAGCGGTGGCATAAAGTGGAATTTAGGGTCAGAAGGCCTGACTTTGAACTTTAGCTGAGCTTCTTGCTGTGGCTGGTGAGATTTGTTGACCCAACAGAGCCTAGTTTTTCATTTGTAAAACAGGGAGAAGAAAATGTGCATGGATTTGCGCTATCGTGGGAATCTAGGGCTCCAGCTTCTATCCAGAGCTCTTCAGTGGCATCGCATTACTGCTGACTCTTACTTGGATTTTGGAATTATCAGAACAAGAGTCATCTGAGGGCAGGGGCTGCTGCTCTAGTGATGACTCACGCTGTGGCTGGGCCAAGCCCCTCTCCCTCACCCAGCCTCAGTTTCCCACTTAGCAAGGTGAAAGGGTAGCTTGATGACCTCCGAGGCTCTGCCGGCTCTTAGCTCTAGAGCCTTCCTCACCAGCTTCTCCTCCTCAGCTCAGTGCCAGTGTTCAAGCAGACAGACAGATGGTCCTGTCAACAGAGCAGGGGTGGAGGCTCTCCCTGGCCAGGAGGGCAGGAGCCTGGGGACAAGAAGGAGGACTCCACACCATGGGAGGCAGACCCCTATGACCTAGGCCAGTGCTCACTCTTTTCGTCTTGTCTGGTCTCCCTGCATAGCAAGGAGGCTGAGTGTCCTGATTTCAGTTCCTTTCAGCAACGCCCATCTCGTGCCCATCGGTGACCAGTCAGGGACACATGGCAGGGCTAAGATTAGAGCAATTAGCTGCTGATTTCCCAGAAGTGAAACACACACCCTAACGCCTTTTCTTCTGCAGCCCCCAGTGTTTCCAGAGCCTGCCTGGAGGCGTGGGGGGAGGCTGAGGGCACAGGAGACTGGAGACAGAAGGAAGGGAGAGGGGGCTGAAGAGACAGGAGGTCTGGCTCCCAAGCCCTGATTTGGAGGGCCTCGCAGGGTGGGTGATGGAAGGATGGGACCGTGGGCTCCGGGCAAGCAGGGCGGTGTGTGTGCAGCAGCTGCTGGGAGGAAAAGGCCTCCTAGAGGCCGCGCAGCCCTGTCTCAGCCCCTAGAGGCCCTGAAGCGGGAGGAGCCTGGTCTGCACCGGCGGAGACTCCCACAGATGGAGGCGTGGCTGCCGCTGTGGGGCAGTGTGAAGACCATCCCGCAGAGGCCGGGCATGGACTGATTGTGGAGGCCCTGTGTCCAGTGGCGCAGCAGGATGAATGGACCCTGCCTCTTGTCCTTCCCATCATCATGCAGGTGCCTTGGGACAGGTGCTTCCGGTGGCTGGGCGGCAGGGGATGTTTGCACTGAGGCTATTGCTGAGAGACCATCAGCGTCCAGAAAACTTCTCTGTGCGGGCCCTTCCCAACTGAGTGCCGTCTGTACAGAGCGGCCTTGGTCCGGACCCCCACTGAGGCCTAAGAGACCAGGGGTGACGGTAAAAGGTGGTTTGGGAGCGTCTCACCCAGCAGGGTGGAAGGGAGTCCTCCAGTTCATTCTGTGGGTTCTGGCAGGGAGGGGTGCCCCGGATGCTTCGCCTTCAGCCTTAATAGAACCGTCTCAAAGGTAGAGCAGGGACCTGACCCCTGCATGGGGTTGGGAAAACCTCGGCGACAGGTCAGGGAGCCAGCGCCTTGCAGGCCAGGCACGGCCCTGGGCACCGGCTTCGCTCTGCCTCTGGCCCCCCCTCTCATCCCTGAAGGCACACAGCTCCCAGCCCAAGTTCGGCAACAGGTCGCAGGCCCCGGGAAACTCAAGCACCAGCACCATGAGCTCACGCGTGCCTAGGAGTTCCCAAACTCGGCTTCGTCTGAAGCGGTACCGACCGTGGGAATCCACCACTCAGGCCTGCCGTGGGGGGGTGCTGCCTGGTGACAACCCAGGGGCCGCCTGCTGGATGCGCCGTGGCATTGGCCGTGACCACACTTCCCCTGCCGTTCCCGCCACTGAGGAGCGCGGCGGGGCATTGGTGTGGGCCCGTTCCCGCGGGGCAGGGCCTCTCTGTCTCGGGCTGGAGGGCTCCCCACCGGCCCCAGCTGAAGCTCTCACAGCTGGACTGAGGTCTGAGATCCTCCCCACACACTCCTCCTTCTTCCCCGTCCCCTTTCTCAGGGCCAGACTGTTTCTGACGCCTGTCCCGGCCTTCTCCTGTCCCCTGCCTGTTATCCTTCTCAGGCCTTCCCCGCTCAGTGAAGCTTTTGGACATCAAATCTTGTCATCTCTTCTGGGAGGTCTCAAGCCAACACAAGTGATGCCAGGAACGGTCTGAGAAAGTAGGACTTTGGGCCTGGCGGCAAGGAGGACCCACTCTGAGGGGACGTGGGACACAGCCCTGTGGTAATGCAGTCCCCAGTGGAGGCCTGGGAGGGCATCCTGGCGGAGGGGATCAGGCACCGGGCTTCAGGCATTTGAGATGCGCAGGAAACAATGTCAAGGAGCCGCAGGGTTGGCTGGTGGTTATTTGTTACATGGGCCCTTGTAGACGGATAATGAGAAACGGAGGGCCCTCGACAGTCAGAGGCTCAGTGTGAGAGCCGGAGGAACCTCGTGGGGAGTTAGGGAGAGCTCCCAGCTCCTCCCACAGTGGAGTGTGCCTGGCAGAGGGACAGGCCCGGGACTGGAGAATGAGCCTCGTGGAGCTTCAGGGATGCCCAGCCGAGCCAGGCTGGTTGTGCTGAGGTCAGGGCTCTGGCTGGGAAAATCTGGAACTCTCCAACTGAGGTGAGGGTAAATGGATGTGTCCCTCAGAGCACACGTGGCCCCCCTGTCCCCAGTAAGAGTGAACAGCATTCCTCACTGGGAGACACTGCGAGGCAGCGGTGCCCTCCCCAGGAGCTGCCCCCGCTCTGTTCCCGGCACCCGGCTAACAAGTGAAGATAAAGCCCCACGTGAGCCAGCTGGGGACGGGCGGCCTGATGAAGGAGGAGGGACTACACCCAGTAGCATATCCCTCCAGAAGCCAGGCTAGCCCTCCGGGGTTGGATTTTGAGGGATCTTGACCAAAGGGGCCAGAATAGAGACAGGATAAGCAAGAATGCATCCACTTGGCATCGCTTTCTCAGGACATGGGGTTTGACACTCTGGCAAGGACCCCAGGGAATGGGCTAGGTTCATTGCTAGGGGGGCGTGGCATTTCCCGTGGCAAGTGCAGAATTGGGATTGATGTGCTAACACCACATTGGACCCTTGGTCTGTGGGACAAGAGCCAGATGGAAACTTCTGGAACTGCCCCCACCAGCCAAGAGAGCCAATCAAAAGTGATGTCATATGGAGGTTGGGGAGAGACTAAGGTCATCATTATAGCCCTGAAGGATGCAGGGGTGGTCACTGTCTTCGCTCCATTTAACTCATTGGTCTGCCTTGCAGGAAGGAGCCCAGAGAATGTTGACTGCCGTAGGCTTCATCAAATGGCAGCCCGTCTAAATGGCGGCAGACCTGCTAGCTCGGTGGCAAGACTTAGAAAGGCTCCCGAGGGTGCTGGGCCCCCAGCAGGAAAATACATAGGTCCAGGGACCCAAGGGAAAACAGGAGTGCCCGCCCCCCCGACCAACAGTGCCAGTGGCCCGGGGAGAATTTGTACCCCATCCTCACCACTGTGGGCTCTGCAGGGCAGAGGGCCCTACTGGACTATTAGCTCAGGCTGCCGCCAGGCCAGTGGGCTCCTCATGTTCAGCCAGCCCAGAAGGAGCCCTTCTCGGCAGGGCTGCTGTCACCCAGCGGGGAGGGGGCGAGGGCGTGTGTAGGGCACAGGTGACCCCTGGGACGTCTTCTTTAATGGCGAACGTGCACGTACCACAGCCTGGCTGAGGAGGGTGGGAGGGTCTGGAGCTCAGACCCCCTCAGGAGTGAAGATTTGGGTTGTAGCCCTGGGTAAGCCGCCAAGACCTGCTGAGGGAGGTGGTAGCTGAGCAAGCAGGCGCTAGAGGGGGTGTGGAAAGGGGAGATGGGTGCCAGTTGTGGCCCTAAGATCTGCTGGGACAACGGGGGGGGGCCCGCGGAGCAGGGAGCAGAGCCCGTGGTGCCAGGGCGGACCCTCCCATCCGTGGATATGCGCGGGTCAGGTCCGCTGGGGGCCAATCCACGAATGCGTTTTTGCTGAGCTCACAGTCCCCGTCACTGTCCCCAGGCCGCTCCCGCCAAGGACAGAGCGCGACGGGGACCTGGCACAGGATGCCTCCCGCGGGGTGCACGACTCCTCTGTCAGCAGCTGTGGCTCCAGGACTCTCTCTCCGGGGCCCGCCCTAAACTTTCGCAGACTGAGCTGCGGCCCGAGACTCTTCCCACCCAACCGTCCTTCCTCCTCTCTGCCTTCCCAGGCGGCAGACCTGTGGCAGGGGCTTCCGGCTCTCCATCTGCTCCCTCCTCGGTCACTAACCGCCTCCCCCCACGGTGGCTCTGCACATCTCCTCCCGTCTCGGTGGCCCCTTCTTGAGTGACCTGAACCGACATCATGGTCGTAGGACTCCCTCCGGAGGTCGCCGGGTGCCGTCTTCTGCTCCTGCTCTGGGCTTCGTCCTCCCGAGACTGAGGACATGCAAGTCCCTCTCCTTAAATGGCAGCAGTGTCTCCTCCTCCCGGCTCTTCTCGACCTCTGCTTTGGAGCCTCTGGAAGTCCTTCCTGAGTTCTAGCCTAGAGTCACCGAGCTCTGCCAAGGGCACCTGCCACCCGAGTGGCGTCCTAGCCCAGAAACCTTGACAGCAGTTCAGGGCTGTGAGGCAGGCTGGGTTAGTGCCCTTGGGCCCGTGTGCAGCATGGCGACAGGGCTGCCCAGGGTGGGGGGCACCGAGCTTGGGTGAGGCTCTAGTTCCGGGCCCCCAAGCCCCCGGCAGCCCTCCCGCGCCCCTCCGGAGCCCTGCCTCCGTGGGCAGTGGATGCTCTCGGCCTGGCTCCCCGTCACCGCTTGTTGGGAGGAATTGATGACAACATCAGTACTGTGAGTTGTACACAAGCTGCCCTGCCAACAGCCCCGAGGGCCGGGGATAAATCCTCTCCCGGCCCAGCAGTTGCTCTGCGGAGGCCAAAAGGAATTACGCTTCTTTTGGCGAGAACACCAGTGTCTCCCCAGGACGCCAGAGCTGACCTCCCTACGCCACCCTACAGCCCATTCTCATGCGCACCCATCCGCCTCGGTGCCCCAGTCTCGTGGCCTCTGTTCTGGATGTAGGGTGTCCCTGGCCCCGCCTGCCCCTGGCTGGTGGGTAGAAGCTGGCTCCCTCTGTTCTTTGTCCCAAGCGTTCTTAACTGTGTTTCTTGAACGCACAAGCTCTGTCCGGGTTTCCAGGGAGGCCAATCCAAATGAGCGAAGGCCAGGGAGGGAGGGAGGGCTGTTAGGGAGCGGATGGGGTCAGAGCCACGTGCTGAGGTCGGGGGCTTGTACGAGAGAAGGTTACACAAAGGAGTGTGTATTGGGGGTGTGGGGCCAAGGTGGGCTGTCCCGGGGTCGGGAGCTTGTAGGAGAGAGGACGAGTGTGTGCGTGTGAGAGCGTGTCCGTTGTGGGGGGCCGAGGCGGCGGGACTGTCCCTGAGCTGGGCCCCTCCCGTGCCCCCAGGGACGGCTGTGCATGCCAGGCTGAGTGGGTAGCAGTCGGAGAGCAGGACCGAGAAGTCATTAGTGGGGATTGGGGCCAGCTGCAGCTGTCCCCCTACATCACGGCGATTTTTATGCCGAGCCTGGGCCCCCTCTTCAGGGGGTCCCATTGGAGTCTTCCCTGATTTTCTGAATCACTAACTTCCATCACTTACCTCTCCCCCTGTGCCTCAGCGGCCCCCCTGCCCCCCGCCTGCCATTTCTGCTTCTTCCCCTCCCTCCCCCCTTCTCAGGGCTCCGGCAAATTTATGCACTCTTGGCTAGGGGCTGAGCTGGGGAACGAGGCTGATTCAGAGAATCCTGAATGGGGCATGGCTTTCTCCTTTCTGGAACGCTCAGGGTCTCTGCTCTCCCTCCTACCGTGACCACGTTCAGGCCGGGGAATGGGGCTCTTTCTCACTGTCCTCAGGAAGGGGTGGGTGAGCTGAATCTCTGTGCTTATTGTGTGGCCCAAAGTGACACCCAATACCCAACTCAGGACACCGAACCCAAGCTTGGGGCTGCCTCGTGTGCTCTCTGGGCCCCTGGAGCTGAGGGATAGCCAGGCAGCAGAGCTGGGCGTTCTGCTGTGGACAGGAAGCCTGAGGCCCCAGATGGCTCTGCCAGCCTCCTCAGGCTCCTCTGTCTTCAGGCAAACGCCCTACAGGTGTGCTCATCGGCGTGGCCGCTGTGTGCTTAGGGCCTGGGCTTGGGAGCCAGAGGACCAGGGGTTGGAATAACGCTTTTCCCAGCGCTCGCTGGGTGATCTTGGACAAGCCTCAATTCTACTGAGCCCCAGTTTCCTCCTCTGGAAAATGGGGGTGATAACAGGACTCACAACATAGGTTGGTGTGAGGGTTGAACAGAATAGTGTTTGAAACCTCACTGCAGAATGCCTGGCACACAGCATATGCTCACACTGCCATTGCGGTCTCTTCTGGAACAGGCAGGGCAGTGCGGTGCAGCCTGGGACACAGGGGTGGGTGGACACCCCATATGGGAAAGGGCGGGCTAGCTGCTGTCCAAGGAGTGAACTCTGTGTCCACAGTGAGTTCTAGCTCACGTCCAAGTCTCTAGGTTGGTGGAGGAACAATAAATGGCTGGTGGTCTTCTCCCCTGCACAGAATCTCAGAGTAAGAGCCAGGTTGGTCCTTTGGGCTTGGCCGCCGGGAAATGCTACCCTCCCCGCTCCCCGGGGGCAGGATTTGGCACCTCAAGATGGACTCACTTTGGCACTTCCAGCCGAGAGGGAGGATGGCTGTGTCGTGTGAAGACAAAGGCCTGGCTCTCCCTTGGGTGCCAGGAGAGAATGTGTTATCTTTGGGCCCAGGTGGTCTGGCCTGGGTCTCTGGGCTGGCACCGTACGGGCACCGCCCCATCCCCGTGTCTGCTGAAAGGCAGAAGCCGTGGGCAGAGGCGGCAGCCATTCAAGTGGACGCTGGCCCTCTGAGCGGCTGGGAGTGGGGCCAGGGGGAGGGACTGCTGCGGCTTTTGGGTGGTAGTTGGCAGGACTGGGGACTGGGTTCAGGGCACAGAGCTGGAAGGCAGGGCTTGGGGCGGGTGGGGGAGAGCGGGTCATCAGGTTGGGAAACCACACCCTCCTGCCGTGGTCTGTCAGTGTCTAAGCCCCGCTCTGCCCAGGGCGCCTGCCATGTGTGACCACGAAGGGCCACCCCACCCCTCCCCTCCCCGGTGGGCCGATCTGCGCCCTCCCTGCCCTGTCTCCCAGGCTTCCTGCGTCCGCTTTCCCTCCAGGCAGCGGGGCTTGTGTCCAGGCGGGATGGAACTGGGTGGGGGGCGCCCTCCCGGAGGTTGGGGGGTCCTTACCGAGGGGTGGTAGGAGGGGGAGGAGCCCAGATCACAGTAGGGGGTCTGCAGGGGCAGCTGCTCTAGCTCTTCCTGCTCTGGCAGCCGCTGCGGCTTCCCCGGCTCCAGGTGGAGAATCTGGAAGGGGAGGCGAACAGTTACACGGACTAGTCCCCGCGCCCTGCTCCAGGCAGACCTCCTGGACACCCCCCCCCCAACCTGGTTCCCACGCACCCCCATCCCGGCCTTCACCATGCTGGTGACTGTCTGGGAGGAGGGAGGCACAGGGGACCAGCACTGGGCCAGGCATCTGCTTGGTGCCCAAGGATTTGCTTTTAATGAATGAATGGCCGGAGAGGCTGAGACGTGGAGGAAGAGCGGTGGGCCCTGCTCAGGGCAGGAGGGTCCTAGTGTGCCATTTTGCAGCGTGGGGGAGGGGGAAGCCTGGGTGGCGGCCTCTCGCCTGGGCCTGGCCTTTTGGGAGCTGTGTGCCGGGTCCATTCAGGGACCCGTGGACAAGGGAGGGCTCTGGCTTCCAGTTGGGCCCCTGCCTGGGGCCATCTCCCATTTTTCCTCCCCACCCCGTCATTCCAGGGACTGGGACCCACCTGGATGTCCTCAGGGGCAAGGTGGCTCTGCCTGTCCGGAGGAGGCTCCAGCTTCTGGGAGGAGGGCCCGGCTGTCCTGGGAGAACAGAATGAGGCTCACATACGGGGCTTCTGTTCCTGTCGGGCATCTGCCAGTTACAGGTCCCCGAGTCTCACTCCCAGCGTGGCCCCCGGGGCTCTGCTCCCAGGCAGCTTGGGGTGCAGTGGCCCAGCACAGCTGGTAGGGGCCCCTGGGTGTGTCTGCCCCCAGCCCAGCCCGTCCCTCCCTCCAGCCTGGGTAGGGGAGCCCTGTGCGTCTCAGGGGTCCTGGCTCGGAGGACAGTGGGAAATCTGGAGGCTGCACACGGGCTAGGACCAGGGTGAGGGGAGCCAGGCCTCCAGCTGCACAGCTTATGCGGGCACCAAAAACCTCAGTCGGCACAATAAATACTCTTGTAATACAATATATTTAAAACCCAAATTAAGGCAAAAATCCATGAACCAAATTTATCAACATGTTGGAAAAAAAGGTAGGGTTGGGGTTACTGAATTTTCCTTTCACCCCGTGCTCCAAAATAGCTTGTGGCCCTATTCCTGACCCTTTTACTTAACTTGCATTTCGTTCCTCACGGACTTCTGCCCTCACCCTGTGTCCGCGGCTGGAGAGGACTTGTGGGAAGTATTTAACCTGTGTGCTGGTCTCCTCTGCTGTAAGCCGCGGATTCCGCTCGCACACCTGCTCCTCTGAGTGGCCGCGGCAGCTAAGGGGGGCGCCTGGGTGGGCGGAGGGACGGGCTTGCCAGCACTCACCCGCCGCTGTCCGTCTCCAGCCGGCTCTTCCGCTGCCAGCCGTGCAGTAAGAGGACAGCAGGAGCCACAGCAAGGATGAGGACCACGGCCACGGTGCCCCCTAGGAGCCCGGCCACGTGTCCTGGGTGCCCCTGGGAGAGGGGCTTTTCTGGAGCCAGGAGATGAAGGGAGGGCGAGAGAGGCAGAGACAGAAGACTCTCAGAGTCAGAGAGGTGGGCACAGAGCAGAAGAATCAGACCCTGAGATGGTGCCCTGCCCTCACCCGCCTCCCCTTCCCTGGGCTCCCTCCCTTGTCAAGCTGCCCCAGTTAGGGTGGGGTAGACCTCCTACTCCGCCTCTCCAGGGCCCTCTAATCCCAGACTCTGCTCCAATCTGGGGATCTGGGGCATGGACGTGGGGGAGGGGGGAGCCAGGGCAGGCGGAGGGGTGCTCAGAGATGGGGTCCCCACCCCCCACCTTCTATCTCTGGCCCTGCAGGGAGGATTCCTGTTGAGGAGTTTAATTTTCTTCCCCTCCCTACCCAATTAAACAAGCAAATGAACTAATTGGTGCTTTGCCCTCGGAGCTCTGGAGAGGGAGGGAGGACGAGAGGGAAGATGGAAACTCGGATTGCACGGGGGCCCTGGGTTGGTGGCAAACCAAGTCTGTCCACTGTGGGAGCTGAAAAACCCAGAGGCCACCATCTAAGCCCACCCTCTGTCTCGGGGCACCTGGCCGTTGACCCAGGGCTAGGAAGTGGGGCAGGGCGACAGGCAGCCCCTCTCAGCTTGCTCTGTGGTTGGCGGGGCGAACCGCTCAGTCTCTCTGGGCCTCGCAAAGCAAGGGTCCTGGGGGTGGGTGAAGGCTTGTTGACCAGTTTCTCAGTCTGAGCTGAGGGAGCCATTGGCTGTCCCTGAAGATAAGGACACGCATGAGGCTGCTGGAAAGGAGCCTGAGCCGGGGAAGTGGGGGGATGGGGAGCAGCCCCGATGCCCTAGGTTGGCGTGCGAGACCACGGCCGCGCCAGGCCTCTCCCTTCCCTCCCTCTGCTGGGCTCCGTTTTTCACCTCTGACCCTTCCGACGTGCGGGGAGGAAGGGACTGGTGAGAAAACCGTATGTACTCCCTCCCCTCTCTGCTCCCTCCACCGTATTATATATAATTAAACACGAGAGCACCTGAATAGAGGCGCTAAATTGCAGTTTGCAATAAACATCATGGAGCCAATTTCCCTGAAGCGGGATTGACAAGCACCTGCCTCTCTCTCTGTGCCTTCCCGGTGCCCTGGCGGTGGCGGGGTCTGGGGGAGACCCCCGCGCCAGCCGTGGCTCCCAGCGAGTCTGCAGCGCCTCCCTGGCCAGGCTCCTGTCCCTCCCCAGCATCTGTCCCTCCGCAGCTGGTGGGCAGTGGCCCCCTTGGGAAGGCAGTGTCTGCTTGTGTGAGTGTGAGTGTGAGATGGGGACTCCGGAGACCCCTCCTTGGACCCTTGACTCTCTGCCAGCACCGTCTCCTAATGGTCCACAGACTCCCAGGGCCAGGATGACTGCGGTCACTTACACAAACCTTGCCCCCCTCCCTGCAAACTGGAGCATCTTAGCATGGCCTTTCTTCTTTATCCTCAAGCCTTCCTGCTTCCGCCCCTGCCAGCTTCTGCCCCTGCTGCTGCTCCGGTTCCGCGGGCTTGTCCTCTGCTGTGTTCCAGGCGCCGTCTGGCCCTGGGCAGTGGGGAGGCACGAGGCCCAGGACTGGCCTCAACTCTGCTGGCTCCCATTCCTCTCCCCTCTGCCCCCTGGCCAGCAGCTCTCCGGGACAGACGCTCCTCCCCAGCTCTGTGCCACCAGCCTCCCTTGCCTCCCTGCCCCAGCCTGGTCTCCTCCAAGCCCTTCTCCACCCTTGAGCCCGAGTGATCTTTCTAAAAACCTCTGCGGGCCACATCTCTGCTGAATATCTTCCAAGAGACCCTCCGCTTCTGACGGGGGTTCAGAGGCCTCAGCCCCCCACCCCCACCCACCCCAGGCACTGGCTCCTG
Organism: Ailurus styani; assembly: GCA_002007465.1. Taxonomy (NCBI): domain Eukaryota; kingdom Metazoa; phylum Chordata; class Mammalia; order Carnivora; family Ailuridae; genus Ailurus; species Ailurus styani. The sequence goes on along the minus strand of LNAC01000073.1, from coordinate 1,985,534 downwards.
GACTTCTGTTTCCAGGGGCACAAGGCAAACCTGTATCCCCGTGTCCTCTCCGCACAGCCGAGGCAGGCTGGTGTCTCGGAGGGCTGGCTGGGGCAGTAGCGGGAAAGCGAACAGAGGAACGGAAGCCTGTCTGGCTCACAGAGTTCAGGTTTCCCCCCACCGCCCCCAGCCAGCTAACCCCAGGGGCTGGGGGGCGGCCCCACGGACCGGTTCCCGACCCCTCTGTCTGGACTCCCTGCTTCCAGGTGAGCTCTCCCTGGGACTCTGGGGCCCCTTCAGCAGGCGAGGGAGGCCGCTGTTCTTGTAAGGACAAGCTTACAGTGCAGACAGCGACATATGGTAGTGACACCGAGGATGCGCCCGTGTGGGCATCAGGGCAAAGTGCCAAAGTGGACGGGATGCTGCGGGCAAGCCGCGAAGGGCCAGGGCCAGAGTGGATGACTCGGGCTTTGTTCCCTCCCGACTGCCCCCTCTGCCTGTCGCACCCTTGCACAGTAGGCGCGCCAGATCCCAAGAGCCCCGGGCCCTGCCTGATCCCTCTGGAGGGTCCCACCCTGGTGGCGGGAAGACGAGCGGGGGGAGAACGAGACATGGGACAAGGGAAAGACAAGAGAAACTGGCTGGAAGTCTGTGCCAGGCGCCTGTGCTGATGCGGGATCTGTCTGAGCCTCATGTCAAGCCTGTGAAATTAGATAACGGTACTCCCAGTGAGAAAACAGGGCTCAGGGAGGTTGAGTAACTCGCCCGAGGTCATCCAGCCCACTGGAGGCGGAGCAAGCGCGGGAGCCTGCATCTGGGTGATGTTTTCGGACGAGGCTTCGGGTCATCTTAGTGGTCCCGGCCCCTCGTGTGGCGAGAAGCTGCGCCCCCCACCCCCCTCACCAGACACGTCCTCAGCGACCCCGGCCCCGCGCTGCTTTGTGTCTGAGCCTTCCCTTGACAGCTGTGAGGCAGGGGCCCCCCGCTGGCCCCCGCTTGAGCCCTGGCACTGGGCCCTCAGACGGTCTCTGGTTACATGGGGACGAATTCTCCCCCCCCCCACACCCAGCGCCACAGGCTTTGGGGCAGGACTGGTCCCCTGCAGGCAGCCGGGCCTGGCTGGGCGGGAGTGCGGGGCCCGGGAGAGCTGGGGACCCGTGTGTGAGGGAGGGGGGTCAGGCCTCCAGAGAGCATCTCCCGTGAGCCAGGCTGGGTGCCCGGCTGAGGCTGGTTGTGTTGACCGAGAAAGCTTAGAGGGGTTGAGTGGGCTGTCCGGGGTCCCACCGCCGGGAGCGCCACAGCTGGGAGTGAACAAGGTCGACTTCTGAAGTCCCTCTTTCCCTTCTGTGGGTGTGGCCTGGTCTCTCTGGGACACAGGAACCCCCCCCTCCAGGCAGAGCGTGCACCTGCCTTGGCTCAGGCCCCGGGGACCAACTGCCTCCTGCCGGTTTCTGGGGCAGAGCCCGTGACACCGCTAAGCCTCGATGTTCTCACCTGTCACATGGTGAAAACACCCCCGCTTCTGCCCTCAGACTGAGAACGTGAGATCCCCAGTTAGGAGGTAAACACAGACCCGGATTCCAGTCTAGGGGGGCTGCAGTCCAGGGAGGGAAACCAGCTCTGCCCGCTGCACTGTGAGGAGCTCGGATCCCACCCCACGTTCAATACCCCATGTCTGCTTCTCCCTACCACCCTGACTCTCCACTCGTCCTCAGTGGCCCTGAACCCCTGCCCTTGCTCGGTGCCTTCAGAGCCTGCCCACTTGCTCTACCCATCGCCCCTCCTTCAGCTCAGTAAACGTGTCCCAAGCACCTTCCGTGTGCGGGGCACTGTGACGGGTGCTGGGGGTCTTGCCCCTGGCTCATGGGGAAGTCAGAAATATACACAGATATGGGGCGCCTGGGTGGCTCAGTCGATTGAGCGTCTGCCTTCGGCTGAGGTCATGATCCCAGGGTCCTGGGATGGAGCCCCGCATCGGGCTCCCTGCTCAGTGGGGCGTCTGCTTCTCCCTCTCCCTCTGTCTACCGCTCTGCCTACTTGTGCGCTCTCTGTCGAATAAATAAATAAAATCTGAAAAAAAAAAGGAAATATACACAAATAAGCACCCTATTTTGTGATTCTTCAAAAGAAGTCCGTCCCAGGCCCAGGACAGGTGTGGAGAAGAGAGTGGATAGCTCTGGGAGTTCATGGCTTCACACAGGAGGAGGCTTCTGAGTAGGGTTTTGAAGGGCTAATAGGAGTTTACCAAGAGAAGAACATTGTAGGCAAGGTGAGGAGTGTGGCAAGGACCCCATGTGAAACGTGGGCTGGGTGAGGGAAATTGCAAGTTTGGGATGTGGCTGGGAAATGGGAGGCAAGGGGAGACGGACAGGGCAGGAATCTGGTGCAGGGGAGGAGGCAGACCCCACTCAGAGGCTTAGCTTTATCCATAGGTATCATGACACCTTCTGTCTCGCTACAGAGTGTCTGGGACAGAGACACTGCTGTCTCCAGAGCTCGACTGACCAGAGCCTGTAAGCTGCTGCTTCCCGAGCCCCTTGGGGCAGCACTTGGCCCTTCTGCTCTCAAAGCTCTCCCGAGTTGGTCTGCCCTCTGCTTGCACCTAGTGATGCGGGCAGAACAGGTGTTTCTGGGGGACCAGGAGCTCAGAGGAGGCTGGGTGTCTGGATGTGGCCCCAGCTAATGCCCGGAGGTAGGGCAGGCTGGGTGGGGGAGGGGCGATTACATTGCCTTGGGCCACCCAGGGGTCAGAGTCCACCTGGCCCTTTCCCCAGCCCAGGTGTGCGGGAGTGGCTCCTCCCTGCTGGCCAGAGGCAGGTGGCTAGGGCTTGAGCGGGGGGTGCTCTGAATCAGTCTCCTCTCTCGGGTAGGTCTGAAGGCAGCCCAGCTGTCTCACGGGTACCCCCGCATCCCTGAGTACCGGATGGAGGCGAGGCTCCCTGGACGCATTTTAATCTTGTCGTTCTACGGAAGCTCAGCTGCGAGAATGCAGGTCCCGATCCGCAGGTGATAGGGAGCTTCTGACCGCCCAGGCCGGGGCACCACTGAGGCTGGGGCTGGGGGCAGTGCAGGGCGGGGGAGTTTGGGCTCAGCCCTCTGTGCTTGGGAACCTGCAGTGCTAGCCCTGTCCTCGTCCTCAGCATCGAGACGAAGCTCCCAGCCGGACCCCCCACCCCACCGCATGACCTCCTTGCCTGGCTCTCACATCGGAGGTCGTGGAAATCTCTTCCCTTTGTCCAGGAGTGGACGGATCCCTTTCTTCCCCAGTTCAGCCCCTCTGAGCCTGGGTGGTGGGGGAATGCACCCAGAGGCCTGGAGCGGATGCAGCGAGCCTGCAGCTGGCTGGCCCCCGTGGCTTGGACTCAGCTGGGGCTCTGCTTTCCCCTTCCCTTGGGCCAGAGAGCTAGGAGGCCTGACCCCCTAGCCTAGAGCCAGAGGTGGGCCCGGGCTGGCGCTGGGGCTGAAGCTGTGGGACTGGGTTGTGCTTCAGCCCTGTGTCTGCTCTGGGCCATCAGCATTAGTGCAAACAGCCTTTTCTCTTGGCCACCGAATCTGCTTAGGTTCTGATCTCCGGTCACTTTGCGTTTGCGGTCACATCGTTCAGACCTAGATGGAGACCGGAGGCTCTCGATGGGCCACATCCCTCTTCCCTCCTGAGCCCCGGACGTCTGTTCCTTTTGTCTCGGGCAGATGTAAATTACGGAGGGGGCCTAGCACGGTGATGGGCGCAGAGCACGTGGAATAAACGGTCACTCTTTTTGTCATCACTAGTCAATAAATGTAAATTGATGGTGGCGATGTTGGTCCCTGGAAGTTTGGTGTCTTTCCCTAAGCTACACCTGGGGCCATGCTGTCATGCTGTCACATATAGTACATGCCCTTTTACCTAAATTATCTCATTTGATGCTTCCACCCCTCTCTCTCTGTTGTCAGATGGGTAAGTGGAGGCTCAGAGAAGCTCAGTAAAATGCTCAGGGTCACACAGCTCACTGGTGATGGAAGCCAGGCAACCTGATCCTTGGTGAGAGGTTCTGACCAGCCCCCTTGAGGACCCCACCCGGGGGGGGTTTCATGTCCCCTGCTGCCTCTCGTTGTAGGTTCATCCGCAGAGGAAGACAGGCTGGCTGTCTTGAGCTTGCTGTTTATCTCAACTGTATAATCTTGGGCAATGCATTCAAACCCTCCGAGCCTCAGTGTCCTCATCTGTAAAATGCGACTAACAACAGGTGTAAATGAGGTTCAGGCCTTTAGCACGGTGTCGACGCCTAGTCAGTGCTTAGTAAGTGTTGTTTCTAGCAGGGCAGGGACATGTCTGCTCCTTGGGCAACTCCAGGCGGCTGGGGCTGGGGCCCCTGCTTTAATCCTGCTTGTTGGCCTCTCAGCCTTGCCCTCAGCTTTCCCTTGTCCCTTGCCGGTCATGGTCCACAAACCCCAACTTGCCCAGGCCGGTGTGGGCTCCAGGACAAGGGGTTAGGGTCTCTCAGTGTGTGTGTGTGTGTGTGTGTGTGTGTGTGTGTGCGCGCGCGTGCACGAGAGGCTGTGACACTCTACTTTGCACAAGGTGTTCTGGCCATCTGGAATGCTCTCCCCAGTGTCACCAGGCCTCCCAGCCCCTCCCACCTACTCCTCACACCTTGAGTTGTCGTTAGGAGAAAAAAGGATCATGCACAGAAGAGGCTAACTTTCCCAGAAGCTTACCCCTGCTGGGGGGTTTGTCTCAGGAACCCCTCCAAGGTCAGGCCCAGCTGGAGAGAGTTACTGGGATTTCACGCACATTCCTGGGGGGAGAGGGACTATCTCTCTGATGGGGATCCTGCCAGGCAGGGACTTGACCCCCAGTCCTCTCCGAGGGAGGGGATGAGTGAGGGGTGTCCAGCGGGGCGGGGGATAGGGCTGGGGGCATGGGGAAGCCATTTATCTGCCTCCACCCCACAGGGCGCGGTCTGGGGTGTAAGTGGTGGGGGTGGAAGGGGTCTAGCTGCCCCTCCCCCACTCCAGCATTCACACTGCCCCAGGTCTCAGAAACAGCCTGCCCTCTGAGCCCCCTGCTGCCTGTTCAGGGGGGCCCATCACTCCCTCCCTGTCTTGGTGGTGCCCAAGGAGACCCTCCCCCACCCCACAGAGCCCAGGGCTTCCCCCGCCTGGTTTGAGGATGGCCTGTAAGGAGCTACACCTCCAGCCCTTCCAGGCTCTTCTCCTCCTGGCGCCCTTCTCAACAGGCTCTGGCTCGAGGCGAGAGGCGGGGGGTGGGGGGGTGTTCCTCAAAGCACCCCCCCCACCAGGTATGTGGCCCTGGCAACCTGGTCTGCTTACCACATCAGTCACTGCCCATAGGGCCAAGTCATTCTTCCACTTTATTTCACTGGGCAAGCTGAGCAGTTTTTCAAAAGGAACATTACTAAGAAAATAAGAACAGGCAATATAAAAACACGGGAGTGGCCGAGTTCATGGAGAACCTATTTCTTCTCCTAATGTAACTTGTCATCCGGCCACAGACTCACTAGAAATCTCTGAAGGTCAGTGTTGCTGGCAGAAAGTTTGGGCTTCCCTGGAAGGAAGTGAGGTCCCTGTCACAGGAGGTATGGTAGCAGGGACTTGATGGCTCCTGGGTGGGAGATGATTTTGAAAGGTCATCACATAATGATGATTCTTTACAGTCACCGAAGGGCAGGGTTTACAAAGGGCTTTCACTTGTATTCTCATGTCTTTGGTATAATCCTGGGAAGCAGGCAGAATATGGATCGATGCCCTTTTTGCAGGTAAGGAAACTGAGGCCCAAGAACAAAGTGGCTGAGTGCCCTCGCTGGGATTCATGTTCTGAGCCCCCTGGGGCAGAGCTGCTTCCGCTTCAGGGGCCCAGAGGTTCTGCCCCCACCAAGTTGGAAGTAAGGTTGGTCCACATTTGCAAGGTACTTAGGAGGTGGCCAGAGGTGATTCTGGAGTTAATAGGCCCTCAGCAGGGACCTTGGAAGCATCCCCTCCCTCAAGGACACATCAGCACGACAGGCAGGGGTTCCAGAAGCTGAGGGGCTGTCTGTCTCCCTGGGAGCGTTGGTGGCCCAGCTGTCTTTCCGTCCTGGGCAAGAGACCCTCCATCATCCCAGGACCCCACCGCGTGGCTTCTCCTTGTAGAAAATCTCCCAAATCAAATATATATTGCGAGTAATCACAGCACAGTCTGGAGTTATTGAAATGAGAGGGGGTTTCGATATGAAAATGCTTATGTTAAATTGTAATGAAACTTAATGGCTTTTCTCTGGGTCTTGCCAAAGTGGCAGGTGCAAATCCTCTCCACTCAGGAGAGAATGGGTTCCATTCTGGTTCTCAGATGGAGTGTGTTGGGGTGGGTTGGCAATGAGCTTCAAAACCTGAGGGGGTGCAGAAGACTCAAGAATTCTGGAAGAATTTCAAGACCTGGACACATCTAGGGAGGTGAGGAGTGGGGGGGGCAGTTTAGTTCTGGCAAGTTCTATGAGCAGCACCGTGGGACGCCTCGGAGAGAGATGATTTGATTCATCTGTTTTCCCCTCAGGGGAAAACCATCTCAAGAAGAGAAATGGGGACACCTGGGCTCCAGGTCCTCCGTGGAAGAAGTGCTGGAGGGGGTCTGATGAGGAGCGAGGCTGAGCATTTGGGGGGATGCGTAGGGTGGGTGGGGGTGGTGGGGAGATGCTGGGTCCCGCGCACAGGCCCCTCGATTGCGCCCTTCTTGCCCCTCCCTGTGGCCCCCGAAGTGGGGGTTACCGCCTGCATTTTGCCCTCCTCGCCCCACATGGCCAAGCTAACAAGAAACAGACTTGGCGGCTGCACCCAGGCCCGTGGAGCTCCCGAAGTGGGCCGGCCCACCACCCTTCGCTGGTGTCTGGGCTCGGCTTCAAGACCCTGGAGCACTACCTCACATGGGACGGTGTGTGTTCAGTGTGTTTTGCAAGTTATAAAGCATTGCGAAACCGTGAGCTGCCGTGGCATTTTGGTTCTTTTTCATGTGAAGTTCGGTACATTGCAAAGAGCCCTTGGCTTGGAGTCAGAAGGCCCAGGTCCAAGTTATGAGTCTCCTCCTCACCACCTGTGTGACTTTGGGCAAGACATTTAACTTCCTGAGCCTCTGGTTAATCATCAGCTAAATGGGGCCAGGAAGACCCACCTCCTGCTTCCCTCCCCAGCCGGTTGTGAGAATCCTGGGGCACCTAGCTTCCCTTCCCGCAGCCCCAGGGTACCTAGCCTAGACTCACGGGTTCCCGCTGCAAACATTTATGGGGAGGTCCTCCTGGTGCTGGATTTTCAACAGGCTTTTCCAGATCACTTCCGTTTTACCAAGTCATCTTTGATACCATCTTTTCCGGGAAACCTCCCCCCACCCCTTGAGCCCCACCTGTCTCGGATGACTCCATCTGCTACCGAATATGGTTCCCACAAGCTCAGTTGTACACCGCCTGGGGCTCTTGCTGCTTTGTGGGCATACTGAAACTTGTTTCAGGCCCACGATCACCCCCCCTCCCCACGAGTGAGCCTGGTGGGCCCCCTTTCCTGGCTGCCCTCCAGGCTTGCCGTCAGGACACGGCTCTGCTCTTCAGAGTCTCTATGGTTGCAAGCAGTGGGCAGGGGGTACAGTGGTTAGAGACACAGCTTCTGAACACCCCCCCCACTCCAACGAGCTAACTCTGTGACTTGGGCAGCTTTGCTCTCTTCATCTCTTCATTTCTGTGTCTTGGGAAGATGATCATGATACTGTGTCCCTCCCAATTTAATATCAAATGCTTTGAGGTGAGGATTTAATATTATCAAATGCTTTGAATAGGGCCTGGCACTTCACGGTATTATAAGTCTTCGCTCTCAGTAAAAGATCTTGGGTCATTTTGTAATTTCCAAATACAGAGACGTAAGGAAGTTCTTACTGTTCTTAGCCTTCTGGGACTCAGTTTCCCCATTGAGGGTTGGAGCACAGGATCTTTGAGGTTCCTCTGGTTTTAATGATTTATAATTCTAAAGCAGGCTCGTGAATGTCTTGCTTGGGACCTGATTGTGTGGTGGTTTAGGGCCAAAAGTGTAGGGCCTGGGGTGACACCCAGGGGCCCAGGCTTGGGGAGGGAGGACCCAAATGCTGGAAGGTGATGGCCTAAAGCATGCGAGGGGGGGCAGATGTTGGATGGTGAGCCTTCCCAAGTGGGGCAGCCCTGTGCGTCTCTCTATCCCGAGCCTGTAGGAAGGCCCGTACGCTCCAGCTGGGGGGCCCCAGGTCCCATAGGGGGCTGGGAGGCCTCTTGAAAGAGCTGTATGTAAGGGACCGATACATTTCATCGGTCGAGACCCCCAATTTTCCTTTCTCTGGAGGGCAATCCTGGAGACAGATAGCAGCCGTAGTCTTTCTTGGGGGTCTGGCCTTCCCCCCACCCCGGGACTCCCTAAGTGGGCCGTCAGAAAAGACGTTCTCACCCATTCTCATTGTGATCTTCCCTCTGGGGCCCCCTTCTCTGCTCAGCTCATGCAGCGGCTTGGATCTCTGTTAGCCGGGCAGATTCTTCGCTTCCGTGTCAAGGAGGTCAGAGTGGGGGTTCACCAGAGAGAACAGCCCCACAGGCCTCTGCCCGCTCCCACACAGCAAGCCAGACTCCTCCAGAAGCTGCCTTGGCCACTATCCCTTCTCCGGACACCTGTTCTCAGGATCGATGGCAAGAGATGGAGGTGATGGACGGGCTGTGGTGACTCATCGCTGTCGGGCTGCCGAGGAGCTCCGGGGGACCTGCTAGCCCAGCCCCACTTGGAATCTGGGGGTGGCCCCGGGAGACGCCGCCAAGCTCCCATCTTCCAGGCTCTCTGTCCCACGTGCATGTAGGCATGGACTCAGACGTGAAGAGCGTTGTTTGAGAAGTGGCCGTGATGGAAATAGAGCTCAATTCCCAGTCCGGCCGCTTCCCAGGGCCTACCTGGCTCTTGCCTGCCATCCGGCTCTGCCGCCCAGCCCGTCCCCTCCAAGCCGTCACAGTCATCGGTGGAAACCGCACTGGGGTGTGGCTCACATGTCCTTCTTGTGAAACCTCAGGAAACCTGCTTTGCTGAAGACTCCATCCGGGCCGAGGGGGAAGGTTTCCCACCAGCCTCCCCCGGTGTGGCCACTGGGGCGCTCCACACCTCATAGTACCACACAGGGCATCTCGGTGTTGTGTCAGGATTGGAGTCGCCTGATGGCTGGCCCTTCCTGCTACTCTGGGACTCCAAGCACACACCATCCTCCCTCCTCCTCTGGCTTCTCCCCATCCTGTCCCGCCTTCCCAGGGCCTCCTCGGCCCCCAGAACAAGGACCTGTCTGAGGAGCGTGGCTGGACGGACACTAACCCCTCCTCCTGGGAGTGCAAGATGATGGTTGTCACGTCGAGGGTCCTTTTCAAACCCCGAATCTCAGCTAGTCATATGAAAGCGTGCTTGACACCCTTAGTCATCAGGGAAAGGCAAGTGAAATTCACAAAGGGATGCCACCATGCCCTTGCCAGAGCGGCTACCCCGGAAAGAACAGAGCGAGAAAGTGGAGTCGCTGGAACCCTGGTGACCCCTGTTGGGGGCAGCAGTGGGCCCAGCTGCTTTGGAGGACGGTTGGGCTGGATCTGGGAACGCCTGTCCTCCTCCCAGGGGAACGCTGAACAGACATGAGTTGCATGCCCCAAAGTTACCTATAAGAATGTTGTGGCAACTTTATTCACAATCGGCCCCCACTGGAAACGGCACACCTCTCCGCCGGTGACAGAATAGAAGTAACACATCGCACGGAGTCACACAACACAATATTACACACCAAGCAGATACACACCTCGTGGGTACGTCTCACATGGGTGGGGTGATAAAAGCCAGACACACCAGGAAGTATATCCTTTGTATGACTCTGTTCCCGTAAAGTTCCAAAATGGGGGTATTGTCTGGGAGGGAGCTCGAGGGAGCATCTGGGTCTTAATCTGGGTGCGGGGGGCAGTGACATGGGCGTGTACGTGTGCAGATATAACCTTAAGGTTCGTAAACTCTCGTTTGTACAGTATTCCTTAATTTTTTTTTTAAAGATTTTATTTATTTGACCGAGAGACACAGCCAGAGAGGGAACACAAGCAGGGGGAGTGGGAGAGGGAAAGCAGGCTTCCTGCTGAGCAGGGAGCCCAATGCAGGGCTCGATCCCAGGACCCTGGGATCATAACCTGAGCTGAAGGCAGACGCTTAACGACTGAGCCACAGTATTCCGTAATTTAAAAAAGGTGCCCCACAGTATTCCGTAATTAAAAAAAAAAAATTCGTAGAATGCCTGGGTGGCTCAGTGGGTTAAGAATCTGCGTTCGACTCAGGTCATGATCCCAGAGTCCTGGGATTGAGCCCCGAATCAGGCTCCCTACTGAGCAGGGAGGAAAGGAAGGAAGGAAGTAAATCTTAAAAAGAAAAATAAAAAAAAATATGTGAAGTTAAAAGCAAGAATGTAGTAAAACCTTAAACGGAATCCTGATGGGTGAAACAGACGGAAGCCAAGACCTATCCTCTTGCTTCCCACCTTAGGAGCCTCCTGGGGCATTTCGGCAGATGCCACTCTGGGGGACACACTGGGAGCCTTTTCCCTGGAGTAAACATGGCCTCAGGGATCTCAGTCAGGGCCATGCCTTGGAGGGACACATCCCAGCTCCTCCACGCCTGTGTCCCTCCCAGGAGCTGGTGGGTCCTGGGGGAAGATGCAAATCATGGTGGTCACCATGTAGCCAGGAGGGCACAGAGCTGGGCTCCTTCCTGGGACTTGGCAAGTGTCCTAAAACCTGATGTCATTTCTGTGACAGGTTCTGTTTCTCTGCCACAGTTGGCTGCTTAGGGCAGATGGGCAGTGGGGAAAATAATAGTAGGAGATAATTCCAGCCTAGCTTAACTCGACTGAGCACTCACTCTGTTCCAGGCGTTGTGTTATGTACTTTACAAAGGGATGATTCTCTTTTAATCCCTGCAGCGGCCCTCTCTGGTAGGTGCCACTGTTATCTGCTTTACAAATAATTTTCTCTATATACAACTGTTTTTATTCATCTCAGCAGTCTATTCTCAGAGCTTGAGTTATAAAGCTCAGGGAAGGCAAGCAACTTGCCTTAGGTACACACAGCTGATAAATGGCAACTAGGGATGGAATTAAGGCCAGTTGGACCCTAAAGCCTGCCTCTCTCCTTTCACCAGGGTTTCAACAAATGTCTGCTGTGAACTGAACTGATGATAGAATCATCTGAAAGGACTGCGACAGGCTGAAATACTGACCCTGCTCATTAAGGTAAATGGATAGCAGAGAAACATGAAAATCACATTTAGGGGAAAAAATAGCCCAAGTACTGGGTGAGAGAGACCTGTTTAGAAGTAGCACACATGAAAAAGATTCAAAGGTTTACTCATCCATCCACCCATCCATCCACCTATTCTTCCATCTACCCACTACCCATCCACTCATCTATCCATCCATCCATCCAGTCATCTACCAATCCCTCATCTGTCCTCATCCATCCACCCACCCATCCACCTACCCCCCATCCATCCACCCCCCCATCCATCTGTTCTTCCATCAACTCATCCATCCATCCACCCATCCATCCTCTCAAGCATCCATCCACCCACCCACACAGCTATCCATCGACCTTTCTACACATCCATCCACCTATCCTTCCATCCACTCATCCAACCATCCACCCACCCACCCAGAAATTTAAACACCGGGATTGAGCCCACGCCACCAGGTGTTCTGTGTCACCACCATTACTGAGGTCAGCTGAGTTGGCTGTATCTACCATGTAAGAGGTAATAGGCCAGGTTCAGGGAAGACATGCACATAATCCTCCCACACCTCCATCTCCCATCCCCTGCTGGTCAGATCAGTTCCAGAAACAGTATTTTATCCCTGGTCCTCAGAATGAGAGGGAGCTGGTGATGTGTTGTTGTTTTTCCAAACTGCTGGAGTATAAGGGACTTTTTTTTTAAAAAGACAATTTTTAAGAGCAATTTTAGGTTCACAGAAAATTGAGTGGCAGGTATAGATATTTCCCATATACCCTGTGACCCCATTATGCACAGCCTCCCCTACTACCAAAATTCCACCAGAGTGGCACATTTGTTACAGTCCATTTTGGTACAATCAATAGACTTCCGTTGATACATTATGATCACCCAAAGTCCATAGGTAGAGAGGGGTGGGGGGAAGGGTGAACTAGGGGTTGGGGATGAAGGAGGACCCTTGTTGTGATGAGCACCAGGTGTTGTATGGGAGTGCTGAATCACTATATTGTACACCTGAAACTAATCACACTGTAAAGTAGCTGGAATTAAAATAAAAACTTATATAGAGTCTTTAGGTAACTGGGAATTTTGATGTGGTTTTGAGAGCTTGCTCTGTGCTGGGCATTGTGATAATGCTTTTCCGTAACTACTGGTCAACTGAGCCAAGCCTTGAGCCCACGTTTGCCTGACTCTCAAGGTCAGGTTCCTAACACATGTGTTGCTAAGTGGCCTGGTGATTGCAGCAGAGGAATAAGTATATGAAGAGGTTTGGGCAGGACTAACCATCTCCAAATATTTGAAGGGCCGTCTTAGGAAGGTCAAGGAATTACCAAGGGTGAAACTTAGTGGAGGGAAATTTTATCTGAATAGAGGAGTTGCCCTATGATGGTAGGGCTTAACTTGAGAGGGAGTGAGCTGCCCGTCATCAGAGGTACCTGGGATGCTTGAAGGAAAGCCCTACCCTGAGGGAGGCCGCCTGCAAGTTCTCTTGATTCTCACTTTGGTGAATCCAATTTGGTTCAATCATTATTGGGCCCCCAGTGTGTGCCTGTCCTGGTCCAGGTGCTGTGGATCAATCAGACATGCTCTTAGCCTTCAAGGGCTTACAGCACAGTGGGGAAGGTAGCCTGCGTGGTTCTAGTCTTTGCTGACTCTTGCTGGCCGTGGAGGCTCTCAGGGCTGAGGCTCCTGGGAGCGGGGCACAAGGGAAAGGCGCTGGCCACTATGTCAGGGGAGCGTGCGTGTGAGTTCGGGCCGAGCAGACCCCAGCGTGTGGTCTCTGAGTCAGCCATCCCCAAAGGCCTGCTCCCTCTGGAGTGGAATTCCCTCCTCAGAGAAGGCCTCTAGGGCTCCCGGGGGCCGGTCCTCAGACGGTCCTCTGGGCCCAGGCTGGCCCTCCTCCCCTCTGCCTCTCCCAGTGGGTCCCCCTTCATCTAAGAGGACAGTTACTGGCCTTCATAAAAAAAGTGCGTCCATTTCTTCCCAGGTGGTAACACTGTGCAGCAGGAGTCTCCATTCCAGGAGGGCCTGGCGGACCCCCTGCCCAGGCTCTTAACTCAGGATCCCACTTTGCCTTCTGGCGTGGACTCAGACATAGGTGCCCAGGAACGGTCTACCAGCAGAGAGCCTGCGTCCTGAGCACCCCAGGTACGGCCCCATCCCGGCTCCCTACTGGCCCCCACTGCCGTCACCAGCAGCCAGGGCCCCGGGTGTCGGAGCTGAAGGTGATGGCGGTGATCAGTGATCAACGATGGTGAGCCCCACAAACAGCACGTTCGGTGCCCTAGCTCTTACGTGCTTCACGCACCAAATCACCCACCTCGCCACCCCTCCATCCGGTTTCTTCGCTCAGACCCTGCTTCTCCTTCGGTGACAGCCGGCATGGCCTCTGCCCCCACACCGTTAGGGTCCCCTGGGTGGCTTGTTGAGAATGCACCCAGAGGCTCTGACTCTGTTAATGTGGGGTTGGCCTGGATAATTGATTCGTTAAGTCCTCCGTGACTCAGGCGTGTGTATCCAGGCTTCAGTTCTTGGACTCCGTGGAACCTGTGACGTGTGTTGATGGTACCTTGGAGCTGGTTCTCCGGCAAGGCTATTCCTGAGCTATTCCAGAGCCCTCCCTGGAGGAGGTCAAGGTGAGCTGGGGGTGCACCAGGCCGGAGGGGCTGGCTGGCTTAGATGAGGCCCCGCGCGGGGAGCGTGCGTGCTGGGAAGGGTGTGGTTGGGGAAGGAGGGAAGAGGGCAGGGCCTCAGCCTCTCTGGGAGTTGGTGGTGAGGAGGTAGAGTGGGGATTGGCCCACTTGATGGGTAAATCAGGCTGTAAATCAGGGCAGAAAACTGGGTTTGGGGTCCACAGAAGCCAGTACCAAGGTAGAGCCCCAGGATTGCTCCCCAGAAGAGTCTGGCCACGGGGGCAAGGCCGACGTGGCTCCAGGAGCTGGGGTCTCCCATCCGGCTTTCAGAGAAGCCTTTCCTCCTGCACTCTTCCCCCCTGACCCACCTGCCTCCCTTTCTTCAAATCTCGAATTGAGATTTGTAATAATCATGTGTTTGGTCTTTGTCTTGGTTCCTGGCACAGAGCTCCTAAAACCCTTGGAATTTCCTAAGTGATAAGCCCGATAAAGGTGGCTCGATACTCAGAAGGGACCCTTTCAACCACACCTGGGTTTAAGGTAATGAAGTTTGGAAAACACCTAAGAATGGGGGCTGGCTGCCAGGGGAACCAACTGTGTGATTAGAAGGTTGGAACATTCCGCCCCACCTCTGACCTCCAGGGAGGAGCGAGGGGCTGGAGATTGAGTTCAGTTGCCAGTGGCCAATAATTGAGTCAATCATGCCTGTGTCCTGAGGCCTCCATAAAAGCCCAAAGGGTCGGGGTTTGGAGAAGCTTCTGGCTTGGTGACCCCACGCAGGGGCAGGAAGAGAAGCTCCCAGCCCCTTCCCATGTGCCTTGACTGAAATACGGCTCTTCTAGGAATTACAGCTTTTTGTAATAAACAGGTGATCTACTGAGTTAACTGCTTTCCTAAGTTCTGTGAGCCGCTCTAGCAAATTAACTGAACCCAAGGATCCTCTGATTTCTAGCCCGTGGGTCGGAAGCATAGGTGATGGTGGATGTGAATGAAGCTGGACGTGACCCTGGTGTTTGGGGGGCGGGGTGGGCAGTCTTGTGGGACTGAGCTCGTAGCCTCTGGGATCTGATGCTCCCTCCAGGCTGACAGTGTCCGGATTGAATTTGTTGCTCGGTGGCGTGGAAGAAAACGCACAGCGGAAGTGGTGTCAGAATCCCACTGTCTTTTCCGCTCAACACCGTATGTGGCTCCCACAAACCCGGTTTATAAGCCATGGGCGTTCACACTGCTCCATGGGTGAATCGAAAGTGGTGTTGGGTCTAGCATTCTCCAGAGTTAGGCTGGTGCCACCTCCTCCCCGGCTTCCTCCTCCTGCTGCTGAAGACCTGGCTCTGGGCCCTTGAGCTTGTTCTGATGGTCTGGCCCCCAAGCCTGAGCTTCCTCTCCCGGCTTCAGTTCTCATTGGGCCAAATGAGCATGTTGGGCTAGAATGATCTCTTTCAGAACAACTAATATGAGATGCTAAATTCCCCAGTTAGCCTGGGATCCTCTTAAACACTCTGGTCTGGAGAGCTGCAAATCCTTCAGGCCCAGGGGAAACGTCACCAGCATTTCAGACCTTCCCAAGCAAAATTCTTGTTCTGTGCTACCCATAGGGCTTTACGCACCGCTCTGCTTCAACCTGTGGCCAGCAGGTCCTGGCTGTTTTGGAATTTGGGACCCCTGCAGGCTCGGCATTTTTTTGAAAGCAAGGACTCTGGGCAGGACCATCACAGGAGCTCGGGAGTGGCCAAATGGATGAATGAATGTGTGAGCAAAAAAATGAATTCTTCCGTTCATCAAGTTCATTCTCTTCACGATCCTACAGAGTGGTCAAGGTAAGGAGGAAGGGAGAGCGGTCTCCATGGTACCCAGAAAGGCGCTCTGGCTGCCCAGCTATCGGAGTCCCAGGCCCACAGCCGAGGGACAGCAGTGCTGGGCACACCCCAGGGGGACCTGAGCCACACACGTGGGTCCTGTCCCCAGGCCGCCTAGCGTTTGGTCCTCTGAATGTGGGGAAAGGGCTGAGGGTTGAGGTTTGGGCAGAAGGAGCCTAACGAGCAAAGTTCTTCCTGAGCCTAACTCAACTATCAACTAGGGAGCGAGCCTAATTCAACTATCAACTAGGGACTGAGGTGTGCCCTGTACTCCTGGGACCCTGGGGGAAGGGGCCAGATCTGGCTTCCCTGGCCCGGAGAGCCCGTGCCTGGGACTAATTGGCTGGCCCTCCTTCCACTGCCGGGGAACGTCTTGGCTAATTTGCCGGAACGCTCTAGCTAAATGCCAATTAGGACGTTCTGTCCACTGTTCTCTTTCAATATATTAATAATGTAATTAAGCATTTATTGCCTGCGCAAATTAAAAATTAACTTAAACGGACAGCCTGGAAAACTGAGGAAGTGACCACTTAAACAACCAATTCGCATCTCATTCGAGAATCGGCATCTAAACAGTCTAGGGTGCTCGTCCGGCCTCCCAGTGAGGGGCCCAGCCAGCTGCCAACAGCTGCTGGTTTCTTCTCCACGCCTGATTCCCCGATTCTGCCTGCCCCGGCCTCCCCGCCCCACCAGATCCTAGGTGTGGAGGATGGGCTTCACCCTGGATGAGCTGGAGGGCCTTCTGCTAAGTGGCCACCTTGGCCTCCAGCATCTAACCCCCCCCCCCCGCTTTCCTCAGGGGCATACGGTGTGGATTTCCGTGAAAGGAGATGCTACTGGTGGTGATGGGGTGGGGGGAGGCGAAGCCCCTGCCACTCCCACCCAGGACCGATTTGTCCTGCATTCCAGCCCAGGAGATGGGAAGCAGATGGTGCCAGAGTGCGGAGGGGAGGTGACCAGAGGAGGAGGAGCCCTTCCCTGCAACCAGCCCCCTGGAGAGATGAGGGGCCGGGTCTCTGGGAGAGAGCTGGCAGGGGGCAGGTCCTGGCAGTCTCCTCGAAACAGAAGATGAAAGGATAAAGCTCCCCTTCTCTTCCCTGTCCCCAGTCTGTCTGACATGACAGGTGTGACACTGCTGGTTTTCCCCTGCAAACAACCGCAGGAGGGGACTTGGCAGGAAGGAGTGGGACAGCAGGGAGTGGGCGAGAAGGGGGCAGGGACTCTGGGCCAGTGGGGGGAGGGGGGTTGGGGAGCTGCCTCAGCCAGCCCCCAGCCTCTCAGGCCGAGCGTCCTCAAGGCCTCCCCCGCCTGTGCCTGCCCGCTGCTGCCCACAGTCTTCCTGGGTGTGGGGGAGGCTCGGCGGCAAGCTGGGCGCTGGGGTGAGGTGTCAGGCAGGCCCCGCTCCTGCAGGGCTCTGCGTTGCTGTCCCAGAACCCCAGGCCCCGGGTGTGGGGTGGAGGCTCCTTTCCCTTCGCTGCCATGCCAGCTGGTCTCCAGCTTGACCCTGTCCCCGTGCCCACGGCTGTGGAGCAGGGCACAGCCACCGTGGGGAGGCGAGGAGTGACACAACCAGGCTTGTTTTAAACACTTTATTTATAAAAAAGTACATTTTTTTTCCTCAGTACATTTTTCAACCCATTATTATTATTTTTTTTATACAAGTAAAAGGGGGTGATGCAAACACCCCCCGGGTCAGAACCAGGAGAACCTGCTGGGCCGTCCCCGGGACCAAAGACGACACGGTGACGAAGAAACCGAAGGCAAGGCAGCGGGTCGCACTCGGAGGTGAGGGGTGGCAGCTTCTCCTGGATTTTTGTCTCCATTTTATACAAAAAGAAGAAACCATTGTTTTCTGGCCTAGAATCCTGTTCCTCACAGCAGGGGTCGGAAGAGCAGCAGCACCGGTGGGACAGGGGCTCCTCTGGCCTTCTGGTCGGTCGGACAGCAGCAGTGAGAGGCCCCGGGAGCCCAGGGCTGCGGCTCAGGGCCCTCCCCCCCCATCCCTGGGGCGCCCGCGGCCAGAGCAGGGCTCTCTGTGGTGCGGGGGCCTGGGAGGGTCCCGTCTGCTCCCTCGTAGGAGCGGGCTCCTGGTGGCAGCTGGGCTTCAGAGGTCCGTCTGGGCCCCCGAGGCCTGTGAGCAGCCCCCTCCTCCCGGGCAAGCTGCCCACATCCAGCAAACACGATTCCCGATTCCTTTGCTCGGAGGATGGCAGAAAAAATTATTGCACCAGTGGCTTGGGCACATGGGACGGGGTTGGCAGAGGGGGCACACGCCCGGGGAAACGAGACCCCCATGAGTCTAATGGCCTGAGCACTGGGAAGTCCCCTCTCTCCTGCGGGGCTTTCAGCAGGACCAGCCCAGCCCTCTGCTGTGGCTGCGCGTGCGCACCTGTGCGTGCCCAGGGCACCTGTGCTTGGGTCTGTTGGGGGGGGGGTTGCCCCGTGCGTGCATGGACGGGGCCAGAGGTGGCTGCGCTCGCCTGCTCGTGATCACCGATCCCATGCTGCTGCTTTTCAGCCCCTTCCGATGAAAGGGGACTCAGATGGTTTGTTTACACATCAGAACAATATCAAAATCTTAAAGAAACGGGGCGGGGTCAGGAGGCTGGAGGACCAAGAACAGGGAGGGTAACGAGGCAGGGTGACAACTGGGGGATGCCTTGGCACAAGGAATACCAAGTTTATTTCATTTCCAGCAAAGGCAGCAGCTCAGCTCATGCTGGGGGCATGAAGGAGAAGCGGAACATCCCCATCTCTCTGTCGGGTCAGACCTCCCCTCTGCCGGCAGGCCGCGTCCGTGGGCCCAGCGGTAGTGCCCGCCTTCCCGCAGACTCGGGGCACGGGAAACCCCACCTCCCCAGGCCTGAGGGCCGACCCCTGCCTGCCTCATGCCTACCTTCGGCCCCTGAGCAGCAGCTGCCTTGCCGGGTATGTTGCTGGGCTCCTGGACGGGCAGCAGCCTCCCACATGGCCCACGCCTGTGGCACGGGTCCCACAGTTTGTGCTTTGCTTGGGGGGAGGGTACGGAGGTGTCTTAGGGGGACTCAGTGCTTTGGCTGGGCCCAGGGGCCCTCCTAAGTACATCATATAATGAATAGGGACTGGCAGTGCAGGATAAGGGAGACACAGAAGGAAGAGTTCTTTCAGTTTCATGGTTTCAAGAAGATGGAGAACGCCTCTATCAGGTAGGCCCTCGGGGTTTTCCTCCTGCCTGGGAGCATAGGGACCAAACAGAGGGGCCAGAGTGCTGTGAGGTGGGATGGGGCAGTGATGTAACATGGAAAAAGTCCTCTGCCCTGGGGGGGGGACACTAATACTGCCAGGAGAAGCAGCCCAGCTCCTCTACCCCCCTCTGCCCTGTGGCTAGAAAGACCTCAGAATGTTCTCCCCCAACTCCACCCCATCCAGTAACCCCAGCGCCAAGAGGGGAGAGCTGCCCCAGGGCTGGCATGGCTTCAGACTTCTGCTACGTGGCTACTGGGCAGCCAGGGCTGGGGCGAGGGCAGTGAGGGCTGGGTGAGGGTGGCCCAGCTGGTGGGCCCAGGGTTGCCAGAGCAGAGCCAGGGCTGGCCGGGGGTTCGATAGCAGCACCAGGGAGGGGAGGAGGGGGGCTGGGGCTCCCTTGGGAAGCCTATGGCAGGGTAGGTCGGTGCCCGTGGGGCACAGAGTGGTCTGCTGCGTGCCCCCCCAACACTCGTCATCCCAGAGCCCCGGGCAGCCTGGGTTAACTGGAACCCTAATGGGTGGGCATGAGCATGCCTCTCCCATCCCAGGGTCCTTCCTGTCTAGAGTGCTGGGGGGGCCGGGGTGGGCAGATGGAGGAACTGAGGCACTTTGAGCTGGGGGAACAGAGAGGGCTGGGAGGCGCCTTTCCCTCACTGTACAGACAGGAAGCCCTCGTCTTGGGTGACTGATGGGAACCCAGAGCCCCATTCAAGGAGGGAAAGCTTCCCCAAGGACCCCCCACCCCTCCCCCCATCCCAGAACAGAGACTAGGTATAGCTGAGCCGGGAGGGGTGAGTGGCGAGGGGGGAGCAGGAGCTCCTGAATCAGGATCCCTCGCTACCCCACTCCCCTTGCACTTCCTGGCAAGCCCAGAACATCTGCATTGGCCTTGGCAGGTGGGGTACCAGCTCTTAAGCATCTATGTCTGCAAAGCTTCTACCGTAGACTCCCTTCCCCATTGACCATGGTGGTACTCGGTCACCTCTGACACCTGGACGTCCTAGGGACCCCCACCCTGACTCCAGGAGAACCAAGAGTTACCAGCACGTGACAGGTAAGGGAGAAATCTAAGCAACTCCCCTGCCGAAAGAAGCATTTTAGGGCCAGCCTGAGCTCCTAGGGTAGAGGCTCGAGGGGGCCCTGGTCTCGGCTGTCCCCATCCTCGGCTGGGAGGGGAAGAGGTGGAGCAGAGAGGGCGGTGCGCAGCCTGGAGGGCATGTGACCCCGGGGGCACGAGGGGCGGACAGGAGTGGCGAGTGTGCATGTAGGTGTCTGCGTTATGTGTTGGTAGAGGCATGTGGGAAGCGTGGCCCAGAGTCCACCCGGAGCCCCACTGCCTGGGGAGCAGACAGGGCTCAAGAGGAGAGACAGACAGAGAAAGACAGAGCTGGGCCAACTTCACTCTGTCGGCCAATGAGGAAAAAAAATGTAAAACCAACCTCACCAGAAAAATACATGGCCCAAGGCCCTGGGTGGGGACCTCGACTCAATTCACATAACGAGACCACCCCAGGTGCCTTGGAGAAGCCTCCCCCCCTGCCTCTTGGGGGCAATGGCTGTCTAGACTGGGGGTCCCAGCTCCCGCTGCTCTGGCAGGGAGGACTGGGTTCCCTCTCCCTGGGAAAAGAGGAGCAGCATCTGCGGGTGGGGTGGGGCTTTTCCCCTCCCAGCCCCCCTCAGCCCTCCGCCCCCAGGGGAAAGGACACAGATTCCAGTGTTGGGGGGTGGGGGAGGGCTGGCTCCCCAAACCCTGGAGGGGTGCCCAGCTACACAAGACGAGAACAGGGCTCCCCACACAGAGGGCAGGCAGAGGGTCAGGGGAGGACAGGTAGGGCAACACCAAAGCCACAGTGAACACGACAGCATGGGGAGGGACGGGGAGGAAATCAAAACCAAGCCAGGCCGCGTGTGCGCCCTGGGCTCACGGCTCCCCGGGAGTGTGGGGCTGGCTTTGGGCAGCTGGCCGAGTCTCTGTCGAGCTCCTGGGGGAGTGGGCACGGGGCGGGCAGGGGGCGTGCGGGCGGGGGCTGGGGAGAAAGGGGCGCAGACAGAGGCTCTGGAGTGGGGGGCTACACGTACCACTCCTTCTTGGAAATGAAAGACCCGTCATTCTGAGAAACCATGTTCTCGGCCAAGTCCAGCTGCTCGGGGTCGTACTGGTAGCCCAGAGTCCGGTCCCCGTAGCCGTCCTGACGGGCCTCCGCCTCATCCACGGTGAAGTAGGGCCGCTTGGCGTCCTCGTCGTATTTGGGGTGGGGGCCGCCCACCTTGCGCTCGCCCCCTCCGCCGCCTTCCTCCTCCTCCTCCTCCTCGTAGCTGCTCCCGCCCAGGGGGCCCGGCTTCTTCTCATCGTCCGAGTCGTCGGGGTACTGCAGGTTCTGGGCCATGGGCGGGTGGTGGTGGGGGATGCCCGCCTTGCTGTAGCCGTTGCCGTACACGTGCTTCTTGGTGCTGTAGTCACCCTTGAAGGTGTGCCGGCGCCGGCGCAGGGCCACCACGATCCCGCTGACCACGATCACCACCAGCAGGATGCTCCCCGCCACGCCCCCTATGATGGCCGTGGGCACCGGCCCGGCGCGCCGCCCGTGTTCGGGAGGAGACGGGGTGTAGGGGAACTCTGGGTGAGGAAAAGACGGGGGGGGGGGGGGGGGGCCGGGGGGGGGGAAAAAGGGGGGGGGGGGGGGACAGTGTCAGTGTCTGCTCCCAGGGGAGTCGGCAGGGGTGGCAGGGAGGCAGGGGATGGAAAGGCCAGGAAGATGGGCAGGCCCAAGGGCAGCTCCGCTGGTGCCCTGCCCTCTGGGAGCCGCCACCCCCCCTCGGGGCGCCCCTAAGCCCTCCAGGAGCCCAGGGCACAGCGGTGTTGTAGGTGGAGTAAGAGGAGAGACAGAGCGCTGGAGCCCCAGAGCCTCCATGCGGGCTTTCTCCTTGGCTGTGGTGCCTGCCAGATCGCCCCCGTCAGTGGTGCGGCCTGGACCCACTGTCCCCTAGCCGCCAGTCACCGTCACGGCACCCCATGACCTAAGTGTGCTATTACTTTCTATTCAACGCACGAGCGGACGAGGCTGAGAGAGGTTGAATGACCAGCCCAAGGCCACCAACCAAAGATGCAACACCGGTTCTTTTGCATAGAGAGCCTGTGTAAACGTTACCACCAGCTCTGTGCCGGACACCTGCAGGTCACGGGGTGCCCCACGTCTGATTTTGCCTGCTCCGCAGGGCACACGGAAGAGGACGGGCTCCCAGGCTGGCCCCAAGGATGCCCAGTGAGTGCCAGAAACCAGGGTTGTGGTTCTTGGCGGCAGTCTGGCCCTGCAGGGCAAGGTGGGTGCCAAGGGCGCTGCCAGCCTGGGCCCGGACCAAAAGACGCTCAGCGTGGCTGTGCACTGAGCAGGAGCGAGGCGAGCGCACGTGCGGACACCCAGGGAGCGCATGCCGGGGCACACCCTGGCCATCATGGCCAGCCCGCGGGCCTGTGCTGCTGGGCCAAACGCGTGTGCACAAACGTGCACCCTGACGACAGGGTAGAAACAAGGAAGCAGGGAAGGTGGAGAGAAGGAGGAGGAAACATGGGGAAGGAGGGAGGGAAGGCTGGCTGGGGGAGCACCTGTGCTCCAGTTACTGTGGCCCCTTCCCTCTTCTTACAGGGCCTTCCTTGCCAGAGGCCCAAGGGGGCTGGAGGTGAGGCTGAAGGAGGCGGTTCCTAGCACCACCACAGGGTGGCACCGGAGACCATGACTGGCCCTGGTCAGGAGCGCTGTGGGCAGGTTCAGGGGGAGCCTGGGAGGGCTGCCAGGCTGTTCTGGGACCTCCTTGCTCAGGTCCAGGTAGAGGGGTATGGTTTGGGCATCTGTTCTGGTCTCTGGGAATCAGTTCCTGCCAGCTCGCTCCCTCAGTGGGCGTCACCTGCTCCAAGGGAACCCTGCTCTTCCTATGAGTCCGTTCCCTCCTCCTGGAGGGGAAGCTAGCCCCTGCGTGGGAGTGGGTGGGGTGCTGCCTGCAGCGGGCAGAAGCAGGGCAGAGACTAGAAGAAGAAAGGACCTCTGGGAGTCCAGGCTGGAAGAGCTAATGAAAACACAGAGGCCCAAAGAAGGGGAGGCCATTTGCCTGCAGTCACGTGGCTGAGCAGGGACCACCCAGATGGTCCTGTTCCTGGCCTCTCCACCAGGCACAGCCACTGGTCACCACTGTGTCCTTGGTGCAGGTCACCGAGTGGCTGCCCAATAAATATTTACTGAATATTTGTCTTCACCGCCTACTTCCAGAACAGTTTCCCTGGAACCTCGAGCTTCTCCTGCTTCACCAGGTCCCATCTGTTTACTGCCTTTAAAAGGGCTGCACACCTGCTCCCCATGAAGTGGGAGTTGCCTCCACAAGCGGTGCCCAAAAGGCAGCTATCAGGAACGTAAGCCTCCTCTGTACTTTTACCCTGCCTGCTACCTCTTCAGTTCTCACCTTAAATCTGAGTACTGTCTCCTCTCTAACCTGCCTCATCACTTCACCCATCCACCTACCCATCTACTGATCTATCCATCCACCAGTCCATCCACCCAACCTTCCATCCATCCATCCACCCACCCACTTATCCTTCCATCCACCTACCCATCCTTCCATCCACCTACCCACTCAGCCAACCATCCATCCATTCATCCATCCACTCACCCACCCATCCATCCATCCACCAAGCCACCTACCCGTCCCTCCACCTATCTACCCATCTATCCATCATCCATCCACCTATCTAGCTGTCTATCTCTCTGCCAACCCATCCATCCACCCAACCAACCCATCCATCCACCCAATCAACAAACATCTACGGAGCATCTATTCTGCCAGTCACAGAATACAAGAAACAGCCTCTCTGGGAACCAAGTGACACCCTCAGGGACAAAGCAGCATGCAGAAAATCAAGGGCACTGGCAGAGAGGAGCCTCGGGAGTGCAGGGGAGGGAGAACACCGTGGCCTGGAGTCAGCAAAGGCTTCTTGGGAAAGACTTGCGCCCAGCCTTGAAGGATGGCAAGGACTTGGAGAGGCCAAGAGAATAAGAAAGACATTCACATGGAGGGACCTACTTTTCTTTTCAAAAATTTTCCATCTAGTTGACTCTTACTATCCAATATTTTATCACTTCATGCCAGGTTCTACTGTAGTAGATTTCTGAATCTCCCACCTCCGTTTGGTCTCTGTGCCCTTTTAGTCACTCTGTCCATAGTCACCAGGTTAACTTCCAGTGTGCACACACTACCATACCACTCCCTTCCTCAAAGAATAGCAATGACGTCCCCACTGCCCCCTGGACCGTGCCAGTCTGGGCTCCAGAGCTCCTATCATGCCACTTGATCTTGGCAATGGCTAACTCACCATCCTTGCCGTCCAAGTTGATTGTTGACGGCAAGCTTTTGCTCGTGCTATTGGTCCTTCCAGGAAAGCCCTTCCTCATTCCCCGGTGCCCATTTCTGTTCTTTCAGTTTTTGAATGGCTAAAGTTCTTTCTTTTCTTTTTCTTTTGTTTTTTTTGATGGGACTGAGGAGAGGGCCTGGGGAAGTAGCAGCCCCATGATAATTTGGGACTGTTTCTATTCAGGTGTGTTACCGCTGTGTGTAGTCTAAGCTCCATTAGATTTATTTTTACGCTTCCTGTGACAAAGATCCAATGAAAAAATAAAGCTCTCCGATGTTTTACTTGACTGGACTGAATTTTTTGCCCCCCCCCATCACAGTATGATAGAGTTTGCTCTATTACCTGTTTCGTGAGAGTGGCTTGTGTCCCAAATTAGTCTGTAAATTCAAATTCTGAGTAAATCTAGAACCTGACCACTTTCTACCATTGCTCTATCCCTAATCCAAGCTACCATCACCTGTCACTTGCATTAATTTTTTAAAGATTTATTTGAGAGAGAGAGGAAGAGAGATTGAGAGAATGAGTGGGAGGAGGGGCAGAAGGAGAAGCAGATCTCCTGTGGAGCAGGGAGCCCGACACAGAACTTCATCCCAGGACCATGACCTGAGCCGAAGGCAGACGCTTCACCGACTGAGCCACCCAGGCACCCCAGCACTGGCATTATTGCAATAGCTCTCTAACTGGCTTCCCTGATTCTGCCTTTTCCCTAGAGACAATTTTGATCATAGCAGCCACAGAGATCCTGTTAAATCTAAAGAGTTTAAAATGGCCTACATGACCTGTGCCTCTGCCCCCCACCTCTGATTTCATCTCTTGCTTTCCTCCTGGCTCACTCTGCTCAAGGTTTACCCAGGGCCTTTGCACAGGCTGCCCTGTACCCCGGCAGACTCTTCCTCCAGGTGTCCCATGGTCACCCCCTCACCTCCCTCAAGGCCTGCCTCAGATTTCTCACTGAGATCCCCTTCTCGCCAAGGCCTTCCCTGACTGCCCGTAGCTCACAAACCCTGCCCCAGCCCTCAGGACCCCTTGATCCTGCTCTTTTCTCCATGTCACTTTCAAAATGACCATGGGATTTTTCCGATGTATCTCCTCTGTCGCTTGCGGTCTGTCCTTCCGCACTACAACAAACTCTAGAAGGACAGGGACTGCGGCTCACTGATGTACTCCCAAGCACCTGGCCTGCCTGGCAGGTGGGCAGAGTTCAAGAGTATTTTTTGAATGAACTGTCAAGGCAAGGCTTGTCTCAGAGGTGAGCCTCTGGGTGTCTTTCCCCTCTAGATCCTTCTGTTTCACTTTTTTTTTCTCCCCCGAAGCCCTAAGGAGGTCTGCTCTTCCCTGAGGATCTTTTGGGACCAAGGGGAACCCTGGTTATTTTGGTTATTTTGGCTGCTTTGCGTCCAGGCCAGTCTAGAGTAGCAGAAGGGCTAAGATGACCCTCCGGCGCTGTGGGCTTCAGATGCCAGGTGAGGGTGCGGAGGGAAGCTCTCTGGCCTCAGGAGATGGGGCCGGGCGGCCGGGAGAACTACAGCTCCCCGGATGCAGTGCTGCGGGCGCAGGGAGGGTGGGGAGGCCTGAGATCAGGCTCTGGGAAGCCTCCTGCAGTGGCCGTGGCAGCACGTTGGGCCATCGGGCGGGGCCTCGTCACGCTGGAGCAGAACCCAGCCCTCCCAGGGACCCGGAGGCAGCCGCCTGCGCACAGCTTCCCCGGCACACGGCCACCACCAGCCTGGAGAAAGGCGCATTTGCCCGCGGCCCAGCTGGGCCTCCTGTTTGCACACTCAGCATGCAGACAGGCGCCCGCCGGCTTGCCAGGGCACGTTTACACGCTCAGAGGCACACACCCACACTCACCCCGGCACGCGCCCTTGCAGGCTCGCACACACCCTCCGTTCCAGATGGACCCCGAAGCCCCACCAACACTTGGTCACGAGAACTCCCAGGCTAAGAGGGAGACCTGTTACCTTCGCCAGTGGGTGAGCCCGCGACTTCACCGGAAGTGGGAGCTGGGGTCGACGACACCCCCTGCTCTGCTCCCAGAGTCTCCTCCTGACGGCCCCAGTCCCAGGGCTAGACGCTGCCCCATCAGGCCTCTGTAGTCTGGTCAATGCCATGCCCTGAGCACCCCTCCCCCGCTCTCCACGTTACCCTCAGAGGGAGGAGGGAGAGGAGCTCGCTGTTTGTTTGGGGACCACAGGGCTCGCCCCCACGGAACTGCTCCTCAGCACCCAGAGCCTGGAAATGGGCTCGTCTGAGGGCCCCAGGCCTTGTGGACATGTACGCACAAGTTCTCGTGAGTCTGCCCCCGACCCCCGTGGCCACGGCCCAGGCCCGCTGCTTCCCACAGGGACACCCTCACTGTACAGCCCAAAACTGGTCCCCTGGCGCCAACCATACAGCCGCCCAAATGCTCGATCTAAGCCGCCCGTCTCGCCACGCTGCTGCTCTGCTGAGAGCCCTTCAGAGACTCCCCTTCGACAACACAGACAAAGTCCCACTCCTTCCATTCCTGCCCACTCGGCTCCCACGAGCTTCCCCTACCTGTGAACTCCCACCCCGCATCACTGCCCGCTCACGCACCCCTGCAGGAACAACTCAAAGGCCACCTTCCCCAGGACCCGGGGCCCTGAGAGGCCTGTGCTAAAGCGTATCTGTGCGAGGCCAGTGCCCAGCACACGCACGTGTCTCTGGCGCACACCCTGCTGCCCGCCTCCTCCCTCTCCTGCCCCAGCTGCTCTTCATTTTCCTCTCCAGATGCGCCCAGGGCAAAGCTATTACCCGAACGGATGGCCAGGATGAAAAATTAAATTTCCACTTATCCGTCTCGCTCATGCATTCCCTCCTGACTACTAGGGCTTGCAGCCCAGGGCATGGCTGTGCCCCTCGGACGGGGCCCCCGGAGAAGGCGACGGACACTTGCTGATGCGGGATGAGGGCTGCTGCTGGTGGTGGCGGCGGCTGCTTGGAAATTGTCCGTGAGCACAAGAACGCACAGCTCTGAAGAGGCTCTGGCTCCTTGGCTGAACCCTCCAGAGGGGCTGCGGAGCTTCCCTCCTTCCCTTGGGACGGCCGGCAAAACCGCTCCTGGGCCCATCCGTGATTCAGTGAGCGTCACGCTTCCCCGGCTTCTGCCTAACTGGGTTGTCGGCAAGAATGTCCTTACGCACGGCCCTTCTCACCACCCATGTGTGTGACTTTGCTTACCCCTGTCCTGCTCCATACCCCTGGGGAGCACAGGAGGAGAGGCTACGTGCTCCCCCCCGTTGGAGCCCTGGGCAGCTTGGCCCCCTGCCCACAAGGCCAGCGAGGCCGGACCACAGATCCCCTGCGGGGCGCCCCAGTCGCCATCAGCCCCAAGGAGGCGGCCTGCCTCCACAGCTGGCTTTTTTCCTCTTTGTTCCATAGACTGGGCCCAGCAAGCGCCCCCTTCCCTTCCCCTCTGCCTCTGGACCTGGCATGACTCCCTGATGAGCAGCCCTGCACTTCTGGGCATCCTACATCTCCTGAGCGTTGGGAGAAGGGAGGCCCTGCCTTTGCTGGCCCAGCCCTGCATCTGGGGCTGGGTAGCACCCCTTGGCCCCATAAACCTGAAAGGGCCTCTGGCTGGTCCACTCATGACAAGGGTAGGATCATGGGGTGTGGGGATCACTGCTCCCAGGTTTCTTGGCATCCTCCCCTGATTTCCCAGTCTGCAGCTTCCCCAAAGAGCCTGAGTGGCAGAGAGCGACTCAGTGGTGGTACTGGTGGACCCCAGTGGGGAAGGTACCGTCACCCAGGGACGGCTTGGCGTGTGTGAGCTAGCGGAGCAGGCATCTGGCCTGAGCTAAGTGTGACGATCTCTGTATGACAGACTGACAGGCACAGCCACACAGCGAGGCCCGTCTGTGTGTCCCTCCCAGGACACACGGTCACGCTCACTTACCAATACTCCTCACTCCTCACCCTCGTCTGCGCTGTGGCCCCACGGCTGGAGCTCGGGCCCCCGTGAGGCTCCTCCTGAGCTCAGCCCACATTTTCTCCAGGAAGGGAGAAGCATGTGACTCTGCCCTGACCTCTGCCCCCCGCCCCCCCAAACCCCAGCCTGGAGGACGGGCTGCCTTAGCTTTCCCCCGGCTCCCCCTCGGACACTTCTACTACGTCAGCCAGTCAGAGAGCAGGGCAGGGGGTTGAAGAGAGCAGCCAATGACCAGCGGCTCCACCTGCCCGGGTGAGGGTGAGATGGACCGGCCCCGACGGCAGGTCGGCCAGGCCCCGGACACCGTCAGACTGCTCGCTGGGCAGCCGTGCCAGGGACATACCCACAAATGAGGTCCCCTCCTCCTGAGACTCAGGCCCAGAGCTAAGGCCCCTTCAGGGCATGCCCGAGTCCCGTGCCTGCCGTGCAGTGAGCGCGGTCCAACAGCCCGCACTCCCCAGCCTGGCTCGACAGCTCCCTGAGGTCGCTTCCTGCGCACGCCGTGCACCCGCTGATGTCACTTCCTGTCCATCTCGGTGGCAGCTGCAGCATGACACCACTTCCCATCCCAGGCAGTTCTTTCTGTCACTTTCCTATCCTGTGACCAGCTCAGCTACAATGTTAAAGACACCCCCTCTTCCGGCTGTGAACTTGTGATGGCAACTGTACCCCTCTATTGGCTTGTTTTGATCCTTCCATTAATCATGATAATGACAGAGATCGAGGTAATAATCATAGCGCATGGGCCATTTATCGACAGATGGGTCTGTGCTAGGGACTTGGCCCACATTTTATGCGTTCTGACCACAAGGCTTCCAGGCACCTCGAGGACCTGTCCTCGTCCCAGCTGTCTGACGCTGATGCCCGTGCTCCTTTCATGGCCCATGGGGGGCCTCCCGCAAAACATCCTAGTGCCTCTGCTCCCTCCCTTGGCCCTCCGAGGTCAGCTGGCTGAATTTCCCCATCTGCACGGATACAGAGGAAGACGCAAGGGAAACGGCGATTCAGTCGGGGGCACAGGACCACCATGGCTCTGGGCCATCTCGTTTCCCCCCAGTGTCCCTGCTTGAGGAAGCCTCGCCTGGCCACCCGCATGGGTTTCCTGAACTGCAGGGACAGAGGCGCTCCACCGGCCAGCATCACAGGACATGGGCAGGCTCTAACATCACCCCCGACCCCCAGCAGCATTGCTG
The DNA here is from genome assembly GCA_002007465.1 of Ailurus styani. NCBI lineage: Eukaryota > Metazoa > Chordata > Mammalia > Carnivora > Ailuridae > Ailurus > Ailurus styani. The sequence goes on along the minus strand of LNAC01000073.1, from coordinate 1,956,033 downwards.
CAGACGGTGCTGACAGCCTCCCTCTGACCCCTCTCTGATCGGGGGTCACCCGGTCTCGCACACAGCCTTATAACAGAGGAAAGAGAAAAGCAAAGCAAGGCCAATGAGCAGAGCTCAAGGGGGAACTGGAGGAGGAAGAGGAGATGTGATTTTCCTGCCACGACACAAGCCAAAGGTGGGGGCCGCCGCAGTAGAGGAAGCGGTGGGTGGGGAGACGGAGGCCGTGCAGGCGGCAGCTTCCTACCTGTGATGTTGACCTCCACCTGGCCCGAGCGCGTGCCGATGGGGTTGGTGGCCTCACACACGTAGGTCCCTGCCAGGCTGTAGTTGATCGGCCCCCTGAAGAAGAGGGTTCTGTTCTGGGCCTCCACGCCCTTGGGGAGAGAGCCATTCAGCCTGCGTGGATGGGGAGACAGGGCGGAGGGTTACAACTCTCAGGGCCAGATGCTGCCCAGGTGTCACCCAACTTCTCCAAGACTGCCAGCCCTTTTGCTGAAATGGGCAGGGTCTGTCTTGGAAGGAGGGCAAGCAACCCCAACAGTAATCTCTTGCGTTTCACACTCAATGGTCCTAGCACCGAAACGCAGACAGGACGGGAAGGTACTTGTCCCGCTGAACAGATGAGAGACTCTAAGTTCACGGTCAAGGAACACAGCTATAAGTGACAGAACTGGAGCCCGGGTCTTTGACTCCTGGCACAGTGTTCTTCCGACTAGTCCTGGTTTCTTGGGTTGCTGGTCTAATAAGCTGCTCCCCATGTGGAGGAATCCTGTTCCATTTCACTATCTCACTGTCTCGCTGGACACTTCGCAGGCCTTTCTCCTGGGGAAACACAGGGAACTTCCTCCTGATCCACGAAGCTACGATTCTATTGGACCTAGCAGCTCCCAGGCACACAGAGCAGACACTGGCAAGCCCGCCCTGGTGACTTGGACCTTCAGAAGCACTTCTGGTTCCAGGAAGTGGATGGAGGGAGAGAAGGAGCTAGGGCATGCCAGCGCCGGCTACCTCCCGGAGAAAGAGTACAGACACAATGTGGCAGCCACCTCCCGGCCATCCACGTCAGCCTGCTTCTTGGCTTCCCCACACACCCGTCTTTCTACATGTTCCATCCAGCTCTTCTCTGGGATGAACCTTGGCTCAGGCCATCAGAGCCGACTCGAGGGGCGGACCGGACCCTCTGAGAGCCAAGAGTCAGAGGACGGGATATGGGACAAGCACGCCATGAACACAGGCATGCTGGGCTGATGGCTGCCCTTCCTTAAGAATCTGGGGGTGCTGGAGAGAAGGAATGGGAACAAAGGAAGATCTGGGATGCTCCAGAAAGCCAGCTTCCCTGGGGACACCTCGATAAAAATAAATACCGGGGGCTGGGGTGGGAGTGACTCAGACTGAATCACCAAAGGAAAACGGCAGAATTCTTTATTAGGGAGAAGAAAGCAGGCAGATTATGAGGGAATGCCCCTCTGGCAGAATGGTCTGTCCCACTGACCCTGCTGCTGTCAGACGTGGGGGTGTATGTGCATGGGGTCTCTTGAGGCCCCTTCCCCTTCTCGCTGAGAAACCTGATCTGAGACCCTAATTTCCTTCCCACTTAACGCTCCTGGAGGTGGGGTGGGGTACCTCCCTGTGACCGGCGAGGTACCCTGCCGGGAGCCCCAGAGCACTTACGTGGTCCAGTGGTACTCGGTGGCGGGGGGGTTAGCATCGGCTTTGCACGTGAGCTTCACATCCGTTCGCTGCAGGTACCAGTTCCCATCAAACCCCTCGATGGTCACCTCGGGCTCGTCTGTGGGGCAAGGGATGATGTTTGAGAAGGGGGAGGTCAGGAGAGCAGGGCTTGGGGTGAGGGAGCCTCGGACAGGGTAGGGAGGGAGGATAGCAGTGACATGGAACCAGCTGGAAGAGGGAGAAAGGGAGAGGGTAGGGAGGACCCTCAGAGCAGAAGTATTAAGGGGAAGCAGCAAGAGGAAGGACAAGGACAGATGAGCCCAGGAAGGAGACAGGGGAAGAGAGGAGGGAGGCCAAAGCACCCCCAGGAAGAGAGAGGGAGCCCAGAGAAGGAAGGGGTGGGAAGGGGAGAGCGGCAGGGGATGGACGCAGAGGAGGAGGGCGGGCTGGCGTGGGGGGCGGGG
>LNAC01000073.1:1936681-1953495 GCA_002007465.1 Ailurus styani | reverse complement strand
GTGGGGAGGGGACAGCGGTGCCCACCCCGGGAAACCGGCCCGCCCCGCGCCCTGCTCACACTGCACGTCGAGGGTGAGGCTCTCCCGGAAGCGGTCCATGTGGTAGTTGACGATGCAGGCCAGGGACTGCTGGTGGGCCTCCCGGCTGGGCACCAGGCGGTAGCGGCTGATGACGGTCACTGTGCCATTGGGGTTCCGGATCTCCTGGTACTCCGCTTCGCCCTTCAGACGTGTTTCCCAGGACACCACGCTGGGAGGCTTCCCATTGGCCGAGGTACAGGTGGCCACCAGGACCTTGTCGTCCTGCCCCTTCTTGGCTCGAAGCACCGCCTGGGTCCCCTCCACCCAGTTGGTGGGTTTGGCTGCGGGCAAACGGAGAGCACCATGGGACCAGGTCTATTGCCTTGCCCAAGATGTGCGGGCCCCGGACAACCCCCGCACCCTGGGCCATCCTCGCTTCTCGGCACTGCTCCGGGGACTGCTTCACATCTAACCCGTGTCCTTCCTGCTCTGCGCCTGGTACCCGCTTCCGCCGAGCAGAGGCCTTCTCAGAGCCTCGGCCTGCTCAAGGCAATGGGCTCCTGCGGCTCTTTTCCTCACCGTGGGGTCCCCTTCCTGGTCACCCACAAAGCACCCCGGTGGGGCTGAATCCCAATCTTCAGGCCCTGTCCCCAACAGGGGTGAACTGGGGCCCGGCCTGGCCGGAAGGGACTGGAAGCACCACGCCTGGGGCTTGGGGAGCAGGCCAACCCAAGACGAATGACGGGGCCGTTGAGGCCCCCGGCGAGGATGGCCAGGCCCCAGGCCCCAGGCCCCCGCCCAAGCAGGGACGGAGGGTCGGGCCAGCTTACCCATCACGGTGAGGTTGAGCTGGCTCTCTCGGTTGCCGGCGGGGAAGGTGGCGAACTCGCAGATGTAGACCCCCTCGTCGTCCAGCTCCAGGCGGGACAGGCGGATGGTGCCGTCGGTGAAGGAGGGCCGCAGGAACTCCACGCGCTCGCGGTAGGGGGCCAGCACCGAGACGCCCATGGCCGGGTTGTAGATGGCCACATTCTGCTTGGAGCCGTTGGTGGCCTTCTGCCACGTGACCTGGGTGATCTTCACGCCGGGCAGCGGGTTGGCGAAGCTGCAGTGCAGAACCACGTCGGTGCCGATGAAACCGTACATGGAGTCGTTCACCTGGACCACCTGGGCGTGGGGGCCTGGCCAGAGGAGACGCGGGGCTGGTCAGCGACAGGCATGGCCCCCCGCCCGCACCCCCGGGGCGCTGCTCCCCTCTCTCTGCCAGGGCTACTCTTCCGAGGCGGATCGTAACAACAGTAATTGCTTGTAATAAAAGCACTCTGGGCGATACTGAAAAATAGCGACGAAATTGCACCGGGATCCCACCACTCAGAAATATCACTGATGATCTTGTAGGAAATAGCCTCTTTTAACTTCTTCTCTCTACATTATTTCCTTCTATTTCTCTGCATGGCCGTCTTTCCCACACACAAAGCTAGAATCATACACTGCGCGTATTGTTCTGGAAGCGGCCCTTTCCCCTCATGATAGTCCCCTCATGGCAGTAAACTCGCGCTGCCGCCCTTCTGGATGAGGAGGGTCAGCGTACTGTTCCTGGGAGCCACCAACCACGTCACCTTCCCGGGCCTCAGTCCCCTTCTGGCAAATGGGGCATAAAATCCAGTGCTCCACCTCACGGGGTTGCTAGGAGAACCCAGACTAAGGAGAAAGTGTGTCAGGGGACAGGAAGCGCTGCCCACGTGGCTCACGGTGGCCACCATGGTGTCCACGCCCACAGGTCTGCTCCCTCGAGACTGAGTGCCCACATCCTGGGGCGCGTGGCTCCGTCCCTCTCACCCAGCCAGGCGGGGGCTGGGAGAGAGTAAGTGATACGCAAGGCGCAGCCTCCCCTGGCTGCCTTCACAATCTCGTCGAACTGTCTTGGCGTCCAACATCCCCCTCTTCTGTATCCTGCCTCTCTGTCCACGTCTCTCCACACGTGATGCCTTCCGACCATGGCAGACTGGGCCCCTCCTCAGAACACGCCATGTTTCCATGTTCCCTTCCTCCCTCTCTCCCTCCTCCTGACACTCTTAGGCTCTTGCTCATGCAGTTCCCTAGAAGGCCCTAGAAGGCTCTCCCCCTTTTCCACCGATGGGTCTCCCACTCTGGGAAGCCTCACAGACCCTCCCCACCATTACAGATCTTTTCTGCCTTGGAATGTGGTCATTCACGCCTCTGACGTCTCCGCCAGAGCAGGATCTGTGTCTTTCCCGCCACATCTCCAGGGCCCAGCCCACGTCCGGCACACAGTAGGTGCTCAGTAGATATGATATTTGTTGCCAGACAAATTGCAATGGAAACCCGTGAGAATAGAGGTTTGCAGGGAGGAGGGAGTGATCAGTGGCATCGGATGAACGAATCAATTCCCCCTAGTCTCCTCACCGATTGCTTTATTCCCACTAGAAGGGCTCGTTTGAGCTTCGCCTGAACCCTGAACTTGGGGCGGCCATCCCCTCCGGTGGGTTTCTCCGGGGCTCATTCCTGAGGTCTTCACTTCGTGTTGTCACATCCTTACTGCACCCAGTTTATTGAGCAATGCCAGGCCCTGGTCTGACCCAGATGCCGGGAGATGGGACTCAGTGGTCCCCCAAGGGAGCCTGGGGTTCAAGACTGGAAACCTGGGGTTCCTATTTGCCCCTGCACGGTAGAGACACAAAAACAGGGCACACTCCTCTGAGGGCCTGGAAGACCATGGCAGGTGAAAGCTGCTCCCCTCAGGAGGGTACAGGCTTATCTCCTAGGTCCCTGCCGTGTCCTCTGTGTTTGGCGTACAAAAACGTACTCAGAAATGCTTGCTGAATGAATAGGTCTTTGCCCCTTCCAGTCAGGCCCTTGCCACGCTCTGGAAGCTTCCCTGATGCTCTCCACTTCCCTATGCCTGTTCACATCCACACAGACCCTTCCAGGCCCACCTGGGGTGCCCCACCTCTCCCTCTCCTGCTGTCCCCTGGGCCCATCTGTGGGGTTCTGACGAGTCCCTGACCAGAGAGCTCTGTGGGCTGGCTGGAGTCCAGTGGAGGAAGCATCCATCAGGGAGTCAGGAGAGCTGGGTTCTGCTCGGCTCCATCTTGAGCTGGCCTTGGGGCCTGGGCCAGTCACTTGTCCTCCCCGAGCCCTATTTTCCTCCTCTATAATGGAGCAGGCTGGACTCACTCCCCCAGTCCCAGTGCTCCCTTCTGGCCCTGAGTCTGATTCTCTGAACCGTGGCCCAGCCCCGCTGGGGCACCACCCCAGAGAGAGTCCCACGGTGAGGTCAGTGGGCCAGACAGCCCAGTGCTCCTGCTGACTGGCCGGCTGGCAAGCAGCTAGGCCCTAGGCCCTCCCAGCAGGGTAAGTGGGTGCTCCCTCCCCCACTCCCCAGCCTTCACTCACCAACCTGCTGGAGGCTTCCCAGCAGCTGAGATAATGTGGGTATAATTGGGGAACTTTCACCACACAAAGCCAGAAAACAGGAAAAGCCAGTTGGGAGGGCTTGGGCCATAGGCTGGGGGTGGGGGTCGGGGTGTGGGCAGCAGGAGCCATCTTGGGGTTGGTGCCCGGGCACGGTGGGGCCTGTCGCGGGACATAGCCCCCGAGCCTGCCTTGGCCCTGTCTCCTGTCACTCTTCTGCAGGAGTGGGGACAGGCAGGGTTCAGCGCTCGGCACACATGCTGCCGTTCCCTTGCTGTGTCTTCAGCAGTGACCTCACCCTTCAGAGCTGTGAATGCCAGGAGGGAAGATCGCGGAGAGCGGCCTGGGTGTGGGGGCAGGGCGGGCACCATGAGGGGCACGGGGGGCCTGTCTTCTCCATCAATGCCTAACCAGACCGAGGCAGCTCTCCCCACCCTAATGTCTGCTTTGGGGTTAAGGACCCTCTCTCCTCTCCACGGGCAGCCCCATGGGGGGCCAGCGAGGACAGTGCCTGGCACGCCCGCTCACGGCGCACAGAGCCGGTTCTCCTGGCCCTTGCCCCTCCTGCCCTAGCGATGAGGGGGCAGGCCAGAGTGGGGCAGGACCTCCAGGGAGCAGGCCGACTCGCTTTGATGTTGGCCTCTCTGTCCACAGTCCACTGGGCACAAGGGAGCTCTTGGGGTCTGGGGGTTTGGGGTCACTCCCTGCTCCCAGAGGCCTGGAACTGGGAGGGGCTGGGGACACTGGCAAGGTCTGAAGATCCTCCCTTCGCTCTCCATCCCCCTCCAGGCTTAGGGACCCAGAAGCCCAGCTTCTGGCTTGGGGCTGCCAGTCTTGGCCAGAGGTTGCACAGGTGGGGAGAGGTCCCTCATTCTTTAGACTAGGCAGACTGGGAGGCTTTCAGAGGGGCACGCACCTCCAGCGACCCAAGTGTTGCAGGGAATGGGGGAGTGGGGGTCTCCACTGAAAAGGCAGAGAAAGGGCTGGCTCAGGGCAGCCACCTGGGAAGAGGGCCCTGCTCCATGCAGGAAGAGGTGGACCGTCAGCCTCGTCTGGAAGGCCCGGGACAGGGGGTGCAAACGGGAGGTCAGGCCTGTCCAAGCCTCTCCACCAACTGTTCCAGCCCCGAGGCCTCGATGACCTGGAAGCTGATGCTCATGTCTCCCCGACAAGTCCTGAGCTCCTCCCACCCCCTAAAGGGTCGACCCTTCTCCTCCACTTCGGGCAGCAGGTGGGCTTGTGAAGCGTCAGACAGTGGGGCTCTGCATTCTCCCTCCGTCAGGTCCGAGCTGTGAAACCTCGGGCAAATGACTTGACCTCTCTGTGCCTCAGTGTGCCCAGAGGTTGCAATCTGTAAAATGGGCCCAACAGGGGGGGTACCTACTCCATGCAGTTGTTCTCAGGATTAACCGAGGACACGTGAAACTAGAGGGCTTAGCACACTCAGCACAGAATCGAATTTGTGGTGAATGTTAGGAGCCATCATCATCATCATCATCATCACCATCGTCATCACCACCTTCATCAGCATCTGTATCCCTTTCACTTTCCTGGCACGTGTGTCTAGTGTGTTTCCTGGCGTGTCCCCCCCCCCCCCGGCTCCCAGCAGCCTGCGAATCCCTGTGCGAGAGGGAAGGCACAGGTGTGACCTCGGGTCCAGCAGACCACACCACGGCTTGCCGGCGGTGCCCAGGGACGAGCCCGCTGACTCTCTCTGGTTCCCCAGGCCGTCAGGGCTGCTCCGCAAGGCACCGTCTGTCCTTCCTCTCAGGCCCCCTCTGACATGAGGTGCGGGGGCTGTCCCGGATGCGGGAACCGGGATCGCTAGACGGTAGCATCCCGGAGGCTCAGTGGGCCACAAAATGCGTCATTTTACAGAGGGGGTTGGGTCACTTGCTCGGGGACGCGGAGGAGCAGTGTCCAGCCCCGTGTTCCTCCCACCTTGTCTTTGTATAAGGGACGCCCGTTCTCAGTCTAACTCCCCGGGGCGTCATTCCGGGTGGTGTCCCTCCCGGAATGTGACCCCAGGGCCCCTCTTGCTCCTTTTGGTAAATGGTAGGAATACCGGTGACAAAAGGCAGACACAGTGCCCGCAGGCCACCGTGCACCGGGCAAGAAGATGGGGGCCGGGGTGAAGCCCAGGGGGAGCCTGGGTGGGGGCACCTGCAGGGCGTACAGAGCAGGCAGGAGCCAGAGGGGGGGGAGTGAAGGGGAGAGAGATCGCAGGGAACCTCTGCCCTCAGCAGAGACGATCTTGTATTCCGGGGAGATCAAGCAATGTGTTTTCCTTTTCCTGACCTCGAGCCCCGCCTGTATTCTCCCCGACCATCCCATGAGTCCCAGGGTCTGGGGCCCGCGCACGAGTGCCTCAGTTTCCCCATCAGAGCTCAGGCTGGGCAGTTGGGATGGTCTTCGTGGCTTCCCAGAAGTGCTGAGCCAACAAGGCAGGCGTCGGGCCGGCCCCCTGAGACGTCACGGACCTGTAAAAGCCCCGAGCTCAGCAACAAAACACAAAGGCTCCTCAGTTGTGGCCGACAAACCTGCTCCCCAGGGCCCTGCCCGCCTGCCCTGCCCGCCGTGGAGCTAATCTGAGGCTGAGGCCATGGGTTCCCACGCGGTGGGGTGTGGCCCAGAATGGGGGGGCACTCTGCTCCCCGTACCCACCTCGAGCGGTTTCTCTTCCCACCCTTTGGAACTTCAGACCCTTCTCTCGCGGGCCAGGCAGGCTGGGACTGGGCCCATGGGGGTGGGGGAAGCGGGAGGGTGGGCACAGGCGGGGGGCGTGGTTCTTGGGATTTCCAGCACAGACCACCTCTTCTCCTGTCCCCCACCCCTTTCCTGAGACTCTGCCTGGGTGCCCTCCGTCAGGGGGACAGAGGGGCAGATCCGGCTGGAGGAAACTGGGGCACACTGAGGGAGGAGCCCTGGGCTCCCCACCCAGGGCCGCTCTGATGCCCAAATCCTTTGGGATCCATCCCTAGGGCTTTCCAGGGATCTTCTTCCCCACCACCACCCCAAAACTGGCAGAAAGGAAGAGGACATCCGGTTAGAAACCAGCTTAGTGGTAAGTGGGAATGACTCACCTATGGGGGGCGGGGGGGGGCGGGGAGAGGGCCTTCAGCCGAAACCCTGCTGACTCAGCACAGTGACCTAAAGGTTACAGGGCTCCTCCTCCCAGTGCAGCGACTTCCCCAAATGTCAACTCCCAGGGCTGGCCAGGTCCTCACTTTCTGACGCCAAGGCCGATCCGCACGGGGGAGAGGCCGGCGACGAAGAGGGCATGACCAGGAAGGAATCTCCTTTCTAGGGTCCCCTCCTCTGGGAAGGTTTTGCCAATCAGTGTTGCCTAGACCCAGTCGTTCCGCCAGCTAGAACCCACACGAGCAGGTTCTCACTGAGGTCCTTTGAACTTGTCCCGTCTCGTACCTGTGCCCCAGGCAGGTTTCCCCATTATTCGGGAGCTCCCTAGGGCTCAGGCTGCAACTGTACCCTCCAGACTCCCCCCTCCACGCCCAGGATGGGGTCCAGGGTGACCCAGGTCAGAGGGCTCAGGAAGGAGCCAAGCAGCAGCCGACCCAGTCCTTGTCCCCAAACTCCTATGTCACCCCTCGCTGAGGCCCCCACCTCCCCCACTGCAGGTGCTCTGCCCGGTCGGAGCGGGACCTGGGGGACTCGCTCTGGGAGCAGGGCCTGCTGGGATGGCTCCAGGAGTCCTGGGGCCTTGAGTCCCCATTGCAGCCACCTTGCCAGCAGCAGTGATAACATCCCTGATTCCACAGTCAGGGGCTAATTGCTACTGTCCAAACCCAGGCGCCTCCGCCCCTCATTTGGGGTCACAGAAACTGCCGATGTTTTCTTCTTGGCTGATGCCCCCCCCCCACTCCCGACACAGAGCTGGTTAATGACGGGCTATGGGGTTGGCGCCGGAGCCTTGGGCGGGTGAAAGCTGTGCGTGGGAGAGGAGGGGGCGCGGCAGCCTGGGAAAAGCCCCGAGAAGGAGCCCAGAATCTTCCAGACAGGCTGGGCCGGCCCTGCTCCCCAGCGGCCTGGAAGCCCCGGGGTTGTGGTCGTGGCGGTGGGGGCTGCCCTGGCAAGTCCCATCTCTCTCTGAAACCTAGCAGGACAGGTTGGGGGACGGGGATGAATCAGGGAGTGGGGTTTGCCTTCTCCCGCTGAGAAGCAAGTGGCTGGGGACGACCGGACCTCTCCTACAGGTCTGCTGCCTGCTGCTGGCTGCCCCATCCCCAAGGCCCAGGGCAGGGCCAGTCCTGAGCAGCCCCCGACTCCCCCTGGACATCCCAGAAACAGACGGCCCCTCTCGAACCCTAGCCTTCGGACTCCGCCTGTTGGTTGTCTCTGGACTGCTCAGCCTGGCCCCATTTCCTCTGGCCAGGTAGTGGGGAGGAAGGGGACGTCCCAGAGATCAGGAGAGGAAGTCCCTGGGCCCCACCACTTGGTCACGTTTTTCTAAATGGCCTAAGGCAGGCAGTCCCCCTTCCTGGCCTCAGTGTCCCTTTCTGTAAAACCAGACTGTTGGATCTCACGGCCCTGGAAGACAATACTTTGGACATCACCCGCCTGGTTGTCTCTCTGCCCTAGCTCTGCACCTTCCCTGGATCACACTCGAGAACTTTTCTACCAAGTGGCTGCTCCACCTCTGCATACTGCCCAGCAACTCCAGGAAGTCCTCCGAGATGAAGCGGAGTGCCAGGAAAACCCAGGTGCTCAGCAGCAGAGCTGGGGCGCGGGGCTCTTCCATATCTACGCGGTCACAGAGTGCGACGGACGCGAGCTCCTATATGCTTTTGAATTCGCCTTTGTTCTCCATCCCCACTGGCCCCCATCCAGACTCCCCCCTAAGCCCCTTCCCACCAGCACAGTCCCTTCCCCGCCCCCCCACCTCCAGCAGAGTCTCACTTCCTTATTTTCTCAACACTCCCAGGCCGGGACTCTACACGCCTCCCCCCACCCCCACCCCTTTAGGTAAACCCCAAACCCTTCCCTTGGCGCCTTGGCGTTCAGCATCTCATTCCTGCCACTGTGTCCCCTCCGCAGGCCAGACATCACTCACCCCAGCCCCGCTGCAGCAACGTCGAAGGCTCCAGGCTTTCCCCCAACCCATTCACCACGTTCTAAAACATAAATCATTTTTTATTTAAAATCCTTCCACGGGTTTCCTGCAGCCCTCAGGATCAAGTGCAAAGTGCTTTTGGGCTCTGGACCCCATCTTGGGCGCCAGAGCCTACAGCCACCTCCTCTCCCGGCTCCCTCTCCTCTGCCCCATGGAACGATACCACCCTTTCCCTGGCGAGCTGCTCCCTCTGCTAAAAACCCGCATCCCGTTATCCGCGCCGGTCCCCTTCATCCTTCCTGAGTGACCTTAGCCTTGATTTTGAGGAGGAGGCTTCCTGGGGCACACCTCCCTCCCCGGAGTGAGGAATCCAGCAGCATAAGGGCCCCAGTACCCAAGCACACACCTGTCATGGCAACGCCCCTCCAGAGGGCAAAGGCCAGTGCCTGGCATACAGCAGGCATAAGGGGGTCCAAAGTGGTTGGTGGGGAAGGCTACGAGCCAGCTGGGGTTCCAGGCCAGGCTCAGCCATTTCTCGGATGTGGTAACAGCTTCCTGGGTATCGCACATGGGTCAAGGGCAGGGCCCACCCAGGAGGACGCGGCACGGTGTCGGCAGGTGGGGTAGGCCAACAGAGCTGGAAGGGGAGACCTCCTATCCGCACGGAAGGCGGGCAGATCAGGGCCAGAACCTCCTGCTTGACTGAAGCCAGGAAGCTGCACTCCAAAAGGTATCCCTTTTGCCACCCCACAGCCCCACATCCTCTGCTTGCTTCCCACTCGCCGCTTCTGCGTTCCTTTCCTCTCTCCTCTGCCCCAGTTCCGAGCACGCAGCCCTGCCTCCTTCCTCACTCTAGACCAGAGGTGAAAACTATTTTCCTCACCCAAGTAATCTGCTCCCAAGGTCTTCGCCGGCGAAGCCCGCACGCCCCCGGCTCCACTCCCCTCCCAGACACAGCCTGGCCGCGCCCTCCACGGCCTCAAAGCGCCCGGCTCTAAGTCTGGGGTTGACACAGGTCCCAGCTCTGTGGCCCACGCCAATCACAGACGACACGCCCCCCGGCAGACACCCACGGCGGCCAGGGCTCCCCTCAGCAAAGGAGCGTCCTTAATGACACATTTCGGGGAGAGTAGGCAGCAGCCTCTTCAGAGAGCTAGTGTCGGGGTGGCAGAGGCTGGGGGCTGCCACAGAAACGGGGGGGACTTCCTCCGGCCGCCCCAGGAGAACCTCTTCAAAGCTGGGTATCAACACTGTCTCCGTCCTGTGGGTGCTGTGCTGATGTTCACCACTTGTTTGCAAGTGGAAGTGTCTAGATCTGTCTCCTGCCAGAAGGGACTTTGTCGGAACACCCCAGTGCCTGGCTCTGCCCACGCCCTGTCCAGCTCCAGGCAGCTGTCTGTACCCAAGCCTGGGGGCTGAACCTGTGTGGGGAGGGGAGAGGAGGGAAGGGCATTGGGCAGGGGTATCCTGCCTGCTTCCGGGGAGGCTCACTCTAAGAAGGGAGGGTTGGGGGGGAGACTGATGGGGCCAGTTGAAGAGGACAATGGTTGGGGTAGAGAAGACAGTAACTCAGCCACGAGCACTGACTCTGAGTTCACATGGGCCTGGGCTTGTATGGGCTGCTTACTGTCTGGGTGACTGAGCAAGCTGCATCAACCTCTCTGTGCCTCAGTTTTGCCACGTATGAAATGGGTCCAATTAGTGCTGTTGCCCAGGCTTGATCTGAGGATTAAGTGAGATAATTCCTATAAGCTCTTAGCACAGTGCCTGGCACATCGTCATGCTACATAATGGGTTGTCTAATTGTTATTACAGTCTTGGGGAAACAAGCTGCCTAGAAATCAGGCAAGCTGGTTTCCATTCTGGCTCTGCCAGCCACCGTGGGATCTCATGCAAGCCTCGCTCTGATGAGGCCGCTGTCCCAGAACAGAGGTCCTCAACCTTGACGCTGGGGCCTGGTAATTCTTTGTGGTGGGGGCTGTCCTGTGAGTGGCTTCGGCCACCCTTCCTCCGTTGTGACAACCAGACATATCTCTAGAAATTGCCAAAAGTTCCCTGCGGGGCAAAACTGCCTCCACTGGCCTAGAGGAGAGGCAGGGAGCTCAGGCAGGGGTGCTGGTCCATGTGTGAGGGATGTGCAGGGCAGACCCTGCAAGCTAGGTGCAGGAGGGGAACGGCTGGGGGTGCGGCCAGAGGGGAACTGTCCTGGGTCCTGGGGCAGGGAGCCCAGAGGGGGGGTTAGAGCAGCCGTGCAGGCCTTCCCGCCTGAAGAGCCCACTGTGGGCTCTAAGGAAGGGACGGGAGGTGTGTGCTCGGGGAAGACAGGTGGAGAGGACCAGAGGCCCCGGGGAGCCTGGAGCCGACCGCCCTGTGCTGTCAGAACGCGGGCTATGGAGCGGTGCGCACGTCCTCGGAGGACAGAAGGGCAGGAGAGAGACAGCCTGGGGCAGCGTGGCTGGGAGCCTTGGACAGGGAGGCGGGGAGGCTGCGAAGACAACCAGGCCGCGTGTTTCTAAGAGTAGAACTGAGGTCGGGCAGCATCTTCCGCTGGCTGGTAAACCGCTATCATTTCGGAAGGTTTGCACCTCATTTGGTTCCTGCTTAAGTGAAATCCACAACATGTGTTCCCCGCATTAGTGGAGTGTTTGTGCTTAATTAGTGGCAAATTCTTTCATATTAAAGTCATTAAGTTTTGCCGTTTGCTCTTCTCACCCTGGACCTGGCTCTCTTCTGTCTTTTTCCTTTTAACACAGGCGGCCTGTTGCAGGGGGTTCAGCCTCCTGGCCTCGGGGGGCACGCATGTGCACATGCCCCCATGCACACACACACATGCATGCACGCACACACACACACATGCACCTGCACGCATGCACGCACATGTATGCACACACGCACACACCACCCCTCCCTGGGACACCTGGACCCTACAACAGTCAGCCCTTGCGCCCGTCCCACCCTGGGCTGGCAGGTTTCGCTCCCAGCACCCCGTCCCCACACCAGGCTCCTCCGCATGCACCGGCAGCTCTGCCTCCCGCCTCTGGGGGCTCCTCCTCAGGCTGCCCTGGCACGGGCGTCCAACTTCGGGGTGTGTGCTAGGGCGCCGCTGCTGGTGGGACAATGAGAAGCAATCACGTCGCCCAGGGGGCCGCATTCACACATCCCAGTGGGGATGCTGGGATGGAGGGGCAGAGCCTGCCTCTTGAGCATCCACCCCCCACCCCCGGCCTGGCCTGGGTCTCAGCAGTCCCTAAGGCTGAAGTGCAGGACCTCTGTGAAGATGCCCCGTGGCCACAGCACAGTGGGGACGCTGGCTCCTGGACAGGAGGGCGGGTCGCCCATGATCAGGGCCCAAGACAACCTCTTCTCCACCTGTGTCTGAAGCCACCTAAGAAGCAGCCGCACACCTGTTTCATTTCTGGGTGGCACTCAAGGGTCTGGACACTGCGGCTGGACTGCAGCCCGAGGTTAGGTTAGAACATCCGCAGGCCGGGCTGGAAGGGCCGGGTCGTCTGCGGCATCCCTTCTCTGCACAGATGCTGCAAGAGCTGCCGCAGGACTGAACTGAGCTCCAGGGACTCCCTCTGCAGACTCTGCAGGCGGCACCGGGACGGGGGGCTCAGGAGGTACAGGGAAAGCTGGCAGTGAGGGCTGAGATGAGGCAGGAGCCCCTCCCCTGGCTTCGTGCCCCCTCCTCTGTGGAGCCCCACCCGGAATGTCTCAGTTGCCACGACCTGGTCCTAGCCTCCAGCAGGTCATACCTCCCGTTCCGGGGCCATCTCCATCCCCCCAGAAAGCCTTCCTTGCCACCCTCTGAGCTCTGCTCCGGGCTTCGGGCTTTCTCTGATGCACTCCAGGCAGTACTCAACGTCTTCGCTGGGCATGGTCTGGGGAGCAGACAAGAGGAAGAGGCAGGCTTCTTCCCGGCATGAAACTGGCAAAGGCTGGGGGTGGGTCACGTTTTCTCTTTGACCTTCAGCCAGTGCTGCCCCAGAGGCCTCACCTGCAGCGGGCTGGAGGTGGGCCGGGGAAGGCAAACCCTTCGTTCTTAAGCTCCCTGGGCTGATGGGAGAACCCAAACCCTGCGGAGGAGAGCACGGCCTCATGTCTAGCATCACAACAGAGGCGAGCGGAGTCTTAGGGAAAAGGGACAGGAGTCTTTCCATGGCCCTTCCGTCACCTTCAGGACCTACCTCTTCTTCAGACGCCCCCACTCAGCCTGCTCTGGCCTGCCTGTCACCTCCATCCCGATGCTCTCCCCAGTCCAAGGCTCAAGTGAAAATGGGCATTTCTCTTCCAAATAGAAGCCACAGGTGCCGAATCCCTCAAACCCCTCCAACCTCTTGGATGACACCAGCTTTGGCTGTTAACACCCCCAGCTCACTATACCCACCCCAGCGTTAACCCCAAGAAGCATCCTTCCCAACCACAGTGTAAACCCAACACCAGCCCCAGCCCAATCTCAATGTCAATGCCAACCTAGACCACAAGACTGGGGTTATGACTCTACCCCTAGTGCCAACCTCTTCTTGGCTTTGACCACAGAAAGCAGCAGAACCCTACGTGTGGCCATCATTTCCATCCTAATCTCAGCTCACCCTGGGTCTTAACTCAGCCTCAGTTTGGTGGCACCCCAGGAGGAAGGCGGTCTGGCTCAGTCTTTCTTTTTTTTCTACCTAATAGTCCTGACATCATGTTGCGGGGAGAGGCCGGGTCAGCTTGACGGCCTCCCCTTGTGTGGGTGGGTCTGTCCGTCGGGGGTACCGGGCTTCCCACACCGTTCTGTTTTCCCCCGCCTGCCCCGATGCCGCCCACGGCAGGGCCTTGTGGACAAGTGTGGCCCCTGGAAAGCCTGCCCTGGGCTGTGCCTTTCCCTGGTGCCCAGGAGGTGGAAAGGGGTGGTGGGTGGGCCCATACTTTGTAGCTTGTCCTGCTGCTAATTCCAGCTTCAGCAGCAGGACCCACAAACAAGTCCCACAACGTTCCCGAAACCCAGCCTTCTCACCCCATAAAATGGGCCTAAAGCGAGGCCACCTCATTTAGCTGGGGTGAGGCTGGAGGGAGGGCATCTGTATAAAATGACTTCCGTGGCCCCGGGGTCCTCGGGGACACATCCTGCCTGGCTTCGCTGTGCTCCCGGCCTCAGGCTGTCACCTTGCCTTCCTCCCCTCCTTTCCCAGCTGAAATCATCACCCTCTCCTTGGCCAAGTGCTGAGGGGAGCAGGTCGCTGCCCTTGCCACAGCCTGTCTCCTTCCTGCCCCACGGGGCAGGGGCACAGGGGGTGAGGGGACCCGAGAGACAGGAGGTGAAAACCCCAAGCCCTGGCCGTTGCTCCCAGCCCTGCTCGCTCTCCCCCCCACCCCGCTCCCCTGTCAGTTTCGAGTGTGTGTGTGTGTGTGTGTGTGTGTGTGTGTGTGTCGGCGGCAGGGGGGGGGGTGTCTTTCCCTGACTCTCCACCCCCATCTCCCTGTCCTCCCTTTGCCCAACATGAATCTATGAGGAGCCGCACCCAGGCCCGCTTCCAGCTCAGACTTGTTGGGGTTTCAGGAGTCACTGGGTAGGGGCCCGGCATGCCGGGACCTGTTTCCTGTCCTGTCTTGCAGGGAAAACGCGCACGTAGGCAGCGGGGCACAGCGCCCAGCTGCAGGGATGCGGCCCAGCCTCCGGGCCACCTGCTGCCCCTCCTCCCCTCTCCTGCCCATTCTCCTGCCCTCTTTGGCCTGCCCACCACGCTGCTCATCATGGCCCTGAAAGCCCAGGAGGGGCTGGCGGAGGCGGGGTGTGTGTGTGGGAGGGGGCCCCGCATGTTGTGCCCTGTCTGAGGAGGGTGTGGCCTGCCACCTTCAACTGGCCCAAGATGGGGTCTGTCCCCTTAGCAGCAGAAGCCGGGGGTCTCACCGGCTCCCCCCATCCCAAGAGGAGAGCGTAGAGAAGGATGACGTCCCTTGAGAGTCCCTTGCCAACGGAGGGCAAGAACAGTTAACACATGTGTGTAACTTAGCTGTGCCAGGCCCAGGCCTGAATGTTTACTTCTATTAACTCACTTAATCCTCGCAACAACTCCCCGAGCTAGGGAGCATTGCTGTCTCCTCTGATGAGGAAACAGAGAGGTCAAGTAACCTGCCTAAGATCACACAGTCTATGAAGCAGATTCGACGAGCACAGTCTCCATAAGACTCCTTTCGGGGAAAGGCTGTGCTCTTCACCACCACACAGGCTGCCCGTGGTCTCCCTTTCCCCCTTCCTGGGGAGACAAGCCCCGGAATCACAGGTAAGGATGGGATCTGATACAGGGGACCCTAGCCTACTGGCAGCTCAGGTGATGGGGGCTGGATTAGGTTCTTTGCTGGGAGGGCAGACGCCATCCCCTCGCCCTGGCTCTGGGGGAGGCTGAGCCCCCGGCCCCCACTCCTGTCAGGGTAACAGGGCTGGCTGCGACCAGGGCATTCCCAGCCAAAGGGATGTTTCTGGGCTCCTCAAATACATCAAACCTCCATTCTTTCCGTGTTCTCTTTGCCTCCCAATCCAGGAGTCATAAATCTTGACTCCTAGTCTGAACTCTGCCAGTCTCTGGCTGTGAATCTTCCTCTTTCTGTCCCTGGGATTCTCCACCTGCGAGACGCTGATGGTCCCATCTTCCCCCATTGCCTCTGGGGCCTCGGGAAGACCAGGTACGCCAAAGCTCCGGAAATGGGAATGAAGGCTGCCATCGACTAAGCAGCTATGGTGTGTCAGGCATTTAATTATGTAATCTTAGCCTGTACGACCATCCTATGAGGGGAGCCCCCTCAGCCCCAGGGCCAGAGGACAGTGATGGCCAACCTCTGTCCTTTCCCCAAACCTCAGAAATGTAAGGGTTTGTTATGCTTCTCCTATTTCATCCCTGCTCCTCCCACCTGGCACACACACCGCGTACCCCCGCCCGGTCCCACCTACTCTGGGTTATTAGCTGCCCCGAAGCCCAGGAAGTGGGCAGCAGGTGCTAATGAAAAATCGGCAGAGACTCTTCACACCCCTCCCTGAGCAGGGGACCGGGGGCCCTGAGGGGGTACTTTGGGGCCCACTCCGCGCCCAAGGTGAGCAGAGAGTTCGGACAGCCAGCTCCCAGCCAGCTCCACCGGCGCGCTTCCCACCAGAGGCTGCTGGGATTGCATGTCAAATTAGCTTAATGAGTGAGGCCCCAGCTTTAATTGGGGCCCTCTGCTTTGCTGTGCTGTCTCCTGCTTTCATTTTTGATGCTGGGAAAGGGTGGGCTTTCTTCCTCACGCCTGTGCGTTTTCACCCTGGCTAATGGCTCCTCGCTCAGAAAGGCCCCTACAATGCTAATTGGGTCTAATTCCTGGGATAATTAATGATTCTATTGGAAAACTGAAATGTTGTGGGTGAATTCTGTGTATAAATAGATAAGAAAGTCAAAGGGACTGGGTGCCCGGAATGAGGCTGTGGGAGAGACTGGGGTTGGAGGAAACGCCAACCTGAGAGCCTTTCAGCTGGTGGGTCCCTGAAATGGGGACCGTCTGGCCCAAGAGCTCCCGTGTACAGACCAGGAAACAGAGGCGCAGAGAAAAGCAGTACAACCAAGGGCTCCCAAGAAGTTGGTGGGGATGGGGACAGAAGGAGCTGGCAGAGCTAGGCCCCGGAAGAACAGGGGTGTGAGTGTGTGACTTCAGCCTTTTTATGGTTCAATAATGTGATAATGGACGTGAGCGCACCTGGGGAACAGCTATCAGCCAGACGCGGGCCTGCAGAAATGTACTGTGGTTGTTTCTCTTGTTGTGGTTACAAAGGCCCTGCCTCTGGGTCAGCAGATAAGCAAATAGCTCATCAAGCCAGGAGGCAGCCAGGTGCAGAAAGGAATAGTGGTGGGCGGGAGGTGGAAGGCCCTGGAAGGCCACGGCCTCTATAGTACCTCTTGGTGTGGGTCTTTCTCCTCTCCGGTCCTAAGGGAGAGAGCTGGATGGGGCGTCTCTTGAGGTACCCCCTGTGTCTTTCCTGCTTGGCTCACACCCACGAGCCAGATCCTGAAGTTCTGGGAGGAGTGAGAGATGGAGGAGACATGTGCCCCTTGAACTTCACAGTGACCTAGGTTTGGCGCCATTCTGGGGAGGGCGGAGACGGGGCTGGCAGAGGACTGGCTGGCTGGCTGTGGGGTGGGTCCGCAGGGCCGGCGGCCTCAAGCACGCCTCCGTGTCGGGGGCCCTGAATCCAGGCTGTCCGACGGCCAACGGGGCACCTCACCCTCCCCGTGCACGACTGAGCTCTTCTCCTTCCCCGCCTCCCTCCCCCCCC
>LNAC01000073.1:1905240-1936478 GCA_002007465.1 Ailurus styani | reverse complement strand
GCCCTCCCCCCAGGCCGAACTACATCAGTCCCCTCTTTCCATCCTGTGGACTCCCTCCTCTGAGTTTCTGGAACCCAGCCCTTGGCCTCCTCATCCTTACTGCAGCTTGACGGGGAGGTGAGACCTGGCCCATCTCCTATCTGGAACCCTGACACCAATTTCACCAAGAGGATCAAGCTTTTAAGGAGCACTCACTATCTAAGCAGCACCGGGAGGCACCAAAACTCCCTTCATCTTCACAAAACTCCTCCAAGACAGGTCTTCCTGCTGCTGCTGGGAAACAGACCCAGGCTGGCCGAGGGTCGGTCCCTGCTGCACCGCCCAGTGGGTCTGAATGCAAACCTGATCCTGCCGCACCGAGTCCTAGGTCTCCGCCGCCCGGAGCTCAGTCCGAGGTAGATCGGAGCCACTCATCAGCCTTCACCATCCGCCCCTGCCTGTGCTCCCAGCTTCCTCTCCCGTCCCTCCCAGGTCCCCACCCTGCCCGCCACCAGCCCTGCTCAGGTTCCCCGGGCACCAGCTCTGCCAGGGGTGGGGAGGTGGGGGACAGTGCTGGGCTCTGGGAGACACACCTTCTCTGAAAGCCCCAGCGCCCCACGCGGGGTCGGACCCCCAACCTGTGTCTGCTCAGCAACCTGCGAGCCAGGCTAGAGTCAAATCTCAGCACATTCGGGGACGTGGGCTCTGTCAACTTCTCCAGTCCCTGGGATCCTTTAATCAAGACTTCTCCGGAAGCTCAGGATCAAAGGAGGAGCAGGCTCCCCGGAGAATGCCGTGACTCTCCGTGCCAAAGAAGGCTTCTCCGTGAGAGAAAGGCCGAGAGGCCCCGCATGTGGGAGAAGCAGCCAGCTCCACTTCCCCCAGTGGGAAAAGCTCCCCCTTCCTCTGCTCCCCGCTCGGGCCAGCCAGGGCTAATCCCAGTGCGCGGCTCTTCCAGCCCCCTTTCCCCCACTGATCCTAGATTCCAGAATGATTTAAGGAAGGGGCCACCCATTTCCTAGATGCTGAAATGAGACCCACAAGGGTAAGGTGACTGACCTGAGGCTATGCAATCGGTTAAGTGAAAAGCCAAGGACAGAATCTCAGTCTCTTGCCCCTTCTTTTACTTTCTTGGTCCCAAAGGAATGAGGGAGACGGACGGGCTAGAAACTGCCCCCGGCTGAGTGAAGGCTTCTAGGTAGGAGTCTGGAGGGTAGGCTGGGGTCCCATCTAGTGCTCAGAGACCAGGCTGGTCTAGACGAAGGTGAGATGGTACCACCCCCCCATCCCTCCGCCCCATGAGGGTTCAGCAGCCCCAGGCCGGGCCCCTTGGTGGATGCGATCAAGAGGTGCTCTGGAGTTCACCCCAGCCTGCTCCCTTGGGAAGGGGGTGGAGGAGGGAAGGAAGCCTAAAGAAGCAGGTCAAAGCAAATCCTCCCCACGTGTCCCACCCCCACGGAGGGCGGGCAGCGCCCGAGCCTGTAGGACCAGAACCAGTTGCCCTGTCCTGACGCGTCCCTGGGAGCAGCTTGCCTGGGAAGTGAGGGAGTGAGTCCAGGGGTTGGGGGGTGGGCAGAGAAAGCGAGGGAGGAGAGGGGCAGGCGGGGGGCTGGGTGGTCTGCCTCGCCTCAGGGGACATGGGAGCAGTGCTGGCAGGAGCTGGGGAAAGGGTGGATTCTGGGGGACGATGAGGAAGCAGTGTTGGCTCAGCAGGTCTTTGGCCCAAGGCCCCCGCCTCCCTGCTCACAGGCTCAGACAGGTCCAGAAAGCAGGGCTGCTGGCTGCAGAGAGGGGCAGGGTGAGCCGCAGTCTCTAGCCTCACTGTCTGGGGAAGGACCTGGACAATGAGCCACAATCAACAGGAGGCCTGGCACGCAGAGTTGGGGGGGGGGGCTGCCTGATCTCCCAGCCCCCTCCCTGCCTCCCACTAGGCCTGCCGATTCTGGGTGCTGAGTCCGGTCCACCGCAGTGGGCCGAGGCCGCTGGCTGCCCAAGGTGGAGGCGGAGGTGGAGAGGTCGGGGTGGGGATTAGGGCGGGGAGATAGATGCTTTGAACCCAAGAAAGCCTGGTGGGAACTGGTTCTTGACTCAAGGCAGAGAAAGGCTGGGGGAGAGGGGGATGGCCAGGACCTGTTGCTGTTTTTTTTTCCTTTTATGAGATGTGAACTCAAGCAATTAAAAATACGCATTTTATTTTACACAATCTGTCCTGCTGTGTCTCTTCATCTTTGCTCTGTCTAGCTCTGGTCGCCTCAGAATGGCTGGCATTCCAGTCACCTTTCATCTTCAAAGTCATTAGACTGAGTATGTCCCCAAGTGTTTACAAGGCTCAGCCCCCCCCCACCAACGAGGTTCCCTCATCCCTAAAAACAAACAAGGGTGGACACTATTTGTGTTTCCTGCCTCCCAGAATTCTAGCAGCAAGTTATTTCCAACCCTGCTGATTGAACACCTCCTCTGTACCAAGCCCTGGGAAGGGTTTCCTGCTTAGGGTCTCATAAGATTCTCCCTTCTATCCTCGGGAGCAAGTACTGATATTCCCATTTCACAGAGGAGGAAACTGAGGCCCAGTGGTTGAGAAACCTGCCAAGTTATTGCGTAGCTAAAAAATGGTTGGCCCGAACTTGAGCTGCAGTCTTCTGGCTTTTGTACACTGTACTTCCTTTCAGAATGAGAACGCCCTTGTTTTTCTGTCTGTTAGCTATCACCTCTCCTAAGACCAGATTCCAGCTTTCTATGCATGCAACGTCTAATTCAGAGCCTCGCTGGCTGACATTCGGAGGTTCTCTGCAGATCTGCTTAAGAGAATAGGAAGCGTTTCCCCGGAGGACAGGGTGGGCATCAGACGTGGAAGACCTGCCCAGTCTGGGTCTCCTCCCAGCCCATTCTGGGAGCAGGGAAGGGAAAGGGAGCAAAGCCTGGGGTTTTAGAGTAGCTGAGTTCTCACTGCGGAGCCAACTGGTGCTTGGACAGGTAGCGGGGCACCACACCTGCCCAGGCCCAGCCCGGCCCTGCCCATCATGCTGCCCCAGGCACCAGCTGGCAAGGGCTACCAAATGGACTTGGGCAAGAAAGTATGTACGTGGAAAGGCGACATTGTTCTTGACCCTCTGGGCCAGGGGGCAGCAGCAGAGGCATGCCCAGCTGGAGCTGGGGGCCAGAGCCTCTGAACCTCCCAAGCAGAAGTTAGAGAGAAGTTAGAGGGGCTGTTATATATTGCTCTCTGCCCCTGGTAGGGTTTTACCCCAAACAACTTTACGTAGGTGGCTAAATAAATTTTTTGGCCAAGTAGGAGCTCCTAACTGCTAAAATGTTCTACACCCTTCCCTGATGGAGCTCTTCCTGATGTCTGTCTTCAATGCCTCCTGTTGCAAAGGAAGCACACTCTGTTCTGAGGTGTGCTTGAGCCTGTTCGATCCGGTACCAGAGCTAGAGATCAGGCAGGTCCTCCTCTTAAGGAGAGAACGTGAGGGGTAGGGAGGGGACCTGTGTGGCAGACAGACCTGGTCTGGGCTCTTCCACTCCCGGGTAGTCGGGACCCAGAGAGCCTATTTCCTCATCTGTGAAATGCACTTAATATTATATCAATAAATGGCTGTAAGGATTCAATGAAATCATGTATGGACATGATAAGTGGGACACAGAGAAGGCGATCAGGAGGTGGCAGCTGGTATGCGGATACTCTGAGGTCACAGACAAAGCCAACACGCGGAGATCGCTGCCTGAGACGGGAGCAGGCCCTTCCCAGCACCCTGAAGACCACAGCCACTTCTGTATGTCTGAATTCTGGAAGCTGCCTTCTGCCTCCCGCAGAAGAATGAGCAGCCGTAAAGCCCCACATCAAATCTCAGACAGCTCAATGGCTTTTCCCTCCCAAACCAGCAGTCTCACTCTGGCCTATTGTGCCCCACCTGGACCTGGAGTCCTTGCCAGTGGGGACCTAGGAGTGCTCCATAAGCACCACAGTGTGCTCCCCGCAGAGGGTTAATGGTGGTACCCCGTGCCTCTACCAGTCGGCCTCCTGGGAGGGTACTAATACAGACCTATATTCACGCCGCGGGCCCTGAGAATGCAGAGAAAGGAAGGACCAGAGCACCAGAGGTTTGACATGGTGGGCCAAGGGGCTTCCTCCAAACTCCTGCTCCAGTTTTGGGAGCCTAAGAAAGTTCTGAGTGTTCTTACGGGAGCTCTGGGGCTCCTTCATACATCCGGCCAGCAGATGCCAACTACACCAGCTCCTCCCTCTGCCTGTGTCCTTCTCACTACCACCCCATGCCAGCCGCACCCAGCTCCGTCAGTGCCCAGCCCAAGCCCTGGAGAGCAGAGGCCCCTACCTCAGCTGCCCGCCACACCCCTGCACCCCAGCACCTCTGGCGGACGGGCACAGCCAGGCCTTTTGAAAGATGCTGGGTGGCCTCACTGGGCACTGGCTTGTCTGGCTCAGGAGTCCTTAGCACACAACCTTCCAGAGCAGGTGCTTGGGGACAGCCGAGGAAGTGGAGGCTTGGCGGCACTTGGGCCTGCCACGGTCAGTCAGTGCTGGAGTCAGGATGAAAACCCTAGTCTGGCCCCCCGGCTCACCCCTCCTGGGCAAGGCCTCCGCAATGAGACTGCTTTCTAGGAAAACGCAGAGCAGCTCTGGACCCGTCCCCTGCCTGTACAGTGGGAACTGCAGCCACCAGACCACCTGCTCTCGCAGGCTTTTTGGGGACATTGACTAGGACGGGCTGTGCAAAGAGGGCCATGTGGCCAGATGAGAGGTGGCTGGAGCTGCTACTGTTCCCTGATGGGGGACGCAGGACAGCACTGTGTCCCCCGTGGGGGCGAGGCCCATCCCGAGCTTTGCCAAGAGGCCCAGAGGGGGTGGGGGTAGTGACTGGCTCCTGGATCCAAGCCCTGTGGTCTAGCCACACTGGCGTATGTCCCATCCTGCAGGGACACCTCGCTCTCTGGCTACCAGCAGTTCCCCAGCCTGTTCTTGGCTCTGAGGGTCCCTGATGTGACAAATTCATTGTGTGTTGATGTCATTTCCCAAGCACTATCACCAAGTTCATGAAAGGGGCTGGGGCTCGGAGTCAGGAGTCGTACGTTCTAATCCTGATGCTGCCAAGATCCCGTGAAGCATGCGACTCACTCTGTCTAGGCCTCAGTTTCCTCATTTAAATACAGGAGCTAGTCCATTCGAGCTTCCTTCATGTTCCCTCTGGCTGGCGGGCCCGGGAGTCTCCACTCTGCAGCCAGCCCCAGGCAGGGTCCAGGTGCATAAGGCAAACAGGCTCTGGGCCCTCGGGGGCACACTGCTGGAAGGGGGGGTGTTCACTTCCCTGTGTGCCCAGGGGGCCGGGAGCTGTGGGCTGGCAGACGGGGAACCCCTGGGACGCTATCGCTGCGCAACGGGACAGAGAACAGACTGGATTTTGCAACTTGGAGGCCCTGCAAACAAGGTGTGGCTGGTTCTCAAGGGCTTCTCCTGAGCCTGGTGTGGAGGGGTGTTTCTCAGAGCTGGTTATTCACGGAAATGGTAGGGCTGGGCCCTGTTCTGGGACGAGGGTGGGTGCACCAGGGAAGCCACCAACTCCACACAATGAATCCAGGCTCTTGCCCGAGTCCAGGGGCGGCCTGCACAAGCGCCTGAGCTTCGGTAGCTGGGGAGGCTCCTGGGCCAGAGAACTTGAACTCACGCCCAGGAAGTGAGGCATCTGTTAGTAAGTGAGCTTTCAGCAGTGACTCAGGTGTCAGGTCCCCGCAGAGCCCAGGGTGGGGGTGGGGGGCACAGTCCAGGGAACCGAGCACTTGTGCAGCCGGCTGAGTTCTGATCCTGCCTCTGCACAGATTCACTGGGTGGTCTCCGTAAGGGGGCTACCCACTCTGTGCTTCCTTTCTGTCCCCTATGATACTAGAATACCAGTGACCGCTCTGAACACCTCCTGAGATGACTGTTAGGATCAACCCCAAATGCCCTCTGACCATGCAGGAACCCGGACGCCTTTCCAGTGCTGGATTTCCAGCTCCCCCAGTAGCATCGAAGGCCCACAGCGCCCGGCAGGTCCTTGTTGTCCCCTGCCCCCCCGCCCTGGAGGAGGCAGGCACTGACTCAGTGTCACTAATGAAAGGCTGGACGCTCAGACAAGAGAGTAACGGAGACGTGGTCCTGGGGCTCCTGGGGGGCTGCGGGCCCACTCAGAACCATCCACGAGGGGACCCGGCACCCCAGGGCAGCGGACAGGATGCCCTGTGGGGCCCCCCTCAGAGGGTAGTCCCTAGAATGGGACCTTGAGGCCCTGAAGTCTGACTCCTGCAGACTCCTCCCTTCCTCCTGCTCAGGGGGCATCTGCGAAGGAGACGAATCTGGGGGAGATGTTAATTAGTTCTGACAAATTAATAAAGAAAGCCTAATTTATTCTCCGGATCTAATTTCGTTCCCCGTGCTTTATTTTCCTGCCCAACAAGCTGCTTGCTCGGGAAACCAAGGGAAAAAGGCGGTGGCGGTGGGGTCATCGGAAGACGGGTCCGGCCCAGATGAAGCTGCCCCCTCCTGCCCCCTCCCCCGCCATACCACCCCGCCCCTCCCCTCTGGTGCTCCGGTGCTCCAGGAAGCCAGCCCCAGACACTAAGCTGTCAAACCACTCCCAATTATCTCCCTCTATGCCCGCCGGCTCCAGGGGCGACAATTGTACCAAGCTGGCGTTGACTCATTCTGTCACCGGCCTGCCCTGCTTGGGAAAATGCAATTTAATGAAGTCCAAAGGCAGGGCTGGGGCAGGCGGGGCCCTAGGAAGAGGATGGGCGCTAGCTCCGGGATGGCGGATGGTGTCCCCTCTGTGCGGTCCTCCATCCATCTGATAGTAGCTCATCTTCGGTGCTCAGCCAAATACCAGCAGGAGGGTCACCCTACGGCTTCCCCTGCCTCCACTCCCCTCTTCTGCAGTGCTGAGCAACCGAGGCACTGACCTTCTCTGCAAGGGCCTCCACCTCCCTCGGCTGCCCGTTTTAATAGCGTATGGTCATGACAGCTCAGAAATTCTTCCTGCTGTTTAATCTGGATCCCTTCTGCTGAAACGCAAGTGCCTGTCCCCAGGCCTTTTGACACAGAACCGGGGAGTGTCAGCTGCTGCCGGTCACCTCCAGGCCAGACCAGGGTCGGGGAAGGAGGCTGGCCGGGTGCTGGCAGGCCAGCTCTAGTGCCCGAAGACAGCGGGTCTTCCCTCTGGATTTGGGTTGGGCTGGACTTGGCCCTGTCACTTTCCGTTCTCTCTAACTGTATAGCAACGAGGCGCTAGCTCCAGGCTCCTGGGTTCAAATCCCAGCTCAGCCACTGGCTTGTGGTGTGCCTTTAGCCTTTGTTTCTGTTTCCTCTGTATAAAAATGGAACAACAGTAGTAAATTCCTCCCAGGTTGCTGGGAAGATGAAATAGACTTGTGTGAGCAGAGCATCAAGAGCGGAACCTGGCACTGAGGAAGTGCTCAGCAAACATTAGCTCATGGAGTTGGCACCTGCTGTGCCTTCCAGGCCCCTCGAAACCCCACAGCTCCTCTTGATGCTGGGCCATCCCCTTTGGCCACTGCTACACCTGTAAGAACTCACTATCCCCTACTAGACCACAGCTCCACAAGAACACTGCCGGCGCTGGATCCCAGCCCCCTACACGGCCTGTCCACAGCTCAATCACTCAAAGCCAACTGACGGGCAGCAGGACGGGGAGGCACTGCCGCTTCTTCCGCCCCAGTAGAAAGGGTCTGGGACGGAAGCGGTTTTGAGAATTGCTCCTGGCAGGGACAGAGGAAGCCAGCTCTGAAAACAAACTTCTCCTGCCTGGCTCCATTCTCGGTGCCACAAGCTGGAGGCCCCAAAAGTAGTCGGGAAGGACTTTCCTGCTAGATGCCAAAGAGACAGAGAAATGTCTCGAAGCAAAGGCAGTCAGACAACTCTGGATCTCAGAGCCCAGCCTGCTCTGGGAAGTCACAGCACCCCATTTGATGCCCTTCCTGGTTTCAGAGTGCCTTGGACTTGACCAAGCAGTGGAGGACAGCCGTGGGTCCTGCATACATCTGCCGTGCACCAAGGATGGGTCAGAAGAGATTGCACGAGAACAACCGATCCGACCCTCTTGATGGACAGACGAGGATAGTGGGGGGGGCCAGACAGTGCCTAAGGTAACTTGGCCAGCAGGTGGCTGAGGCAGGGCTCCTAACTCTGAGGCTGATGCTCTTTCCCTGAAAGCACTCGTGGCCCACAGTTGCAAACCCACTTTTAAGTCCAATTCCCACATTTGATTCCCGCCACCCTAGATTTCTGTTAAAGTCACTGCCCTGTTCAGTGCTCCCAGCAAAGTCCCAAAAGGATCAGTCACATACAGTGCAAGGTGCCAAGTTAAAGCCAAGGTGCGCTGGGCTCTTTCAGACTGTCCACTGCACTACATCTACGCCTCTTGTCCGAGACCGGTCCCTGCTCCCCCCAAACCTCCCAGACTCTGCTCCTTTGGGAAGCCGGCCCCTGGGAGTGCCACCAGCTCCTGGTTTGCTGACCCTGCCTCAGCACCCGCTGGAAGGAGTAGCTCACTCAAGGGCACACGGCGGGCCTTCCTGGTGGCCAATCACATTCCTGCACGTGTGCTGGAGGGCAGGGCAGTCTCCCTCCTCCCTCTGGATCTTTCCCGGGGACCACCCCAGTGTTTCTGGAGCTGGAGAGAGCCCAGAGATGGGAGAGAAGGGCTTCCAGGGATAGAGGGTCACCCTCAGTGTAAAAAGGGGTCCCCTGGGCCCTACTCTTCCATCTCCCCACCCACGATTTGGTTTACTAAGCCTTGTGAGGGCTCAGAGCAGGTCTGAGTGCTCCCCGGAATAAGGGCAGCCGGGGAGGTGCTGAGAACGCCCTGCCGCACGCCCAGCCAGGAGGACCGATGCAGAAAGGGGGCTGCGGACTCAGCTGTGTCCGTGGGCACACCGGGGACGGAGGCGAGGGGGCGCGAGGGGGCCCAGCGGAGCTGGGACGCGGGCAGCAGGCGGTCGGCAGGAGGCAGGCCAAGACACAGACTGCCCTTGGCAGTGGGTGGAGAGCTACTCCCAGGACGAGACAGCACGCGTCCCTGGCCCTGAGGCCGGGGGACAGCTCGGACATTCTTCCGCTCACAGCCTGGCGGGAGTTTCTGTGGCGAATGTGGACAGTGACGGCTGAGAGCCTGCCATGCCGAGTGGGACCCTTCCTGAACTTTCTTCGAATGTGAGACAGGGATGAGCACCCTGGCCTCTGGGGGCTGCAGGGGGGGAGGTGACCACTCCGTAGATGCTATCATGCCAGGCAGGAAGGGGGGCGCCTACTGGGGATGGGGCTGCCGCTCAGGCTCAGCTCCTGGAGCCGAATGTGGCGAGCAGGACTTTCAAGGAGACCATATGTATGTGTGCATGTGTGTGTGTATGTGTGTGCGCGTGTGTTTACAGAGGACCATTTAAGGTGAAGGGTGGCCTGGGAGGCCTCAATGAGAGAGGACACTTGAGGCAGGAACCAAGTGCCAACCATGTGTCCGTCCTGCAGAAGAACATTCCAGGTGCCGAGGCCTGAGGCGGGAATGTGGCTGGTGTGGCTGGAGGGAGGGAGGCAGGGACTGGAGGAGAGAGCCCAGGGTCCTCTGAGCGGGGTGCGAGCAGAGAGTGCATGGGCGGAGCACGGTGCGGCCTAGGTTTGAGGGAACATGCTGACGACTCTTGCGAACACGGTTGGGACAGGAGGCAGGGGCGCTCGGAGGGAGGCTGCTGCAATCATCCAGACATCTCAGCAGCCTCAGCCAAGGTGAGGAGGGAGATGAAGGCCCCAGGGGGCAGGGGTGCGCGGGGGGGGGGGCATCTCGGTCTCCGGAGCCCACTTCTCCTACCCCTCCAGGTGACAGCCGGTGGCACACTCTCTCTTCCTACAGACAAGCTGTCCTCCCATCCTGGGCCTGAAAGGGAGGCAGGGGCGGGGGTGTGCAGGGGTGAGGACAAAGCCCTGCACAAAACAATGGCTTTGAGCCAAGACAAGAGAGACGAGTGCTCCCCTTTATTTATGACAGTTGTTGGGAGACATAAAGCCAGCCCTCCCCTCCTTCCACCTTTCCCTGCCATCCGCACCTCTTCCCTGGGCACAGGCTTTCCTCTGACACACAGAGATCAAATAACTTTTCACTCAAAGGGAAAGATATTATCTCCCCTTACAATTCAGCACCAACACCAGCAGACCGACATCCCAGATTAAAAGGCAATTAGGCAGCTTTGTTTTTGCAGGGGCTGAAGGTCTGCTTGGCACCCTTCTTGGGAACTGGATCCCACTGTGGGGAGGGCCAGAGGCTCCGGTGACTCCCTGTGGAGAAGGCTGCTGGCCCGGCCTGGGTCCCCCCCCCAGCCCAGCCCCCAGGGGCAGGAAGGACCCCCCCCCCCCCAAGTGAGGCACCACTGTAGCTTTTCTCTGCAGACTCTTGCCCTTGGAGAGTGAAGGCTAGGTCTCTGATACCCCCCGCCCCCGAAAATATAGTACTGATGGCTTTCAAGTCTATTTCAAAGAGACAGCATGGACCTGCCCCCACCAGGGTCTTCAATCTTTTGGAAATGACATAAAAGATGAGGACAGAAGGGGCCTCGGCTTCTTCACTTGGTTCACTGTGCTGATGGTGCACGTGGGGTCAAGGCCCACAGCCCCTTCAGAGCATCTGTGTCCCGTCTCATCGAATCCTCGGAGTGGGTAGTACCACCCTGCTTTTATGCTCAGTTGGTCAATATTCACAGAAGCAGAAACTGAGGGTCAGAAAGGTGGAGTAGGTTGTCCGAGGGCACAAAGCTAGTACGCGGCAGGCAACCCCAATCCTCCCCGGGCCCTCAACTCCTCCCCGTGGGGCTGGCTGAGGAAGGGGAGGGTTTGAGAACCCACCGTTCGCCTTCCTGTAGTTTCCGCTGGCGGAGGACGGTAGGGTCACGGCCAGCCCTGCCAGCTGGGGTTGGTCAGGGGACGTCGTCCATCCACCTGTAAGTGGCCCTCGAAGGACGGGGCAGTTTTCATCAGACACAGATGAGAAGGCCACGATGCTCACCTTGTCACAAAACTCCCTGGGCAACTGGGCTCCTGCTCCCCCACCCCCCCCAGACTATGCGTGCACCCCTTCCCTCTCCCAGGCTGGGTAAAAGCTCTCTTTTGCCTTTGGGTCTTTGCATAAGCCATTGTGTCTGCTGGGGGCGCCCTCCTCTCCTCTACCCACCTTTCCTAGCTAAGGGTCACCCTCTGGTCTCTTTTGCTGCCCCATCTTTTGCCAAAACTTCCACCCCATCTGTCACGCCAGTGACCACCGAGGCGCTCCACAAAGGCTGTCTAGCCGAGGAAAGACCGACCCCTACCCACCTTCTCTCCCCTCCGAGCACCCACAAAGGCAGCTCTCAGACCCAGACATACCCACCACCCAGTCTCTGCTAGGTCAGGTCGCCGAAACCTCCCCTTCCTTTTCAGGTCCTTCTCCGGGTCACCTCTCCCAGATGAAATCTACTGGCCCTGGCTTTCTGATTTCCCTCTCTGGTGCGAGTGTAGACTCCGAGTCAAGCACCGCAACAGCGTCTCTCGGGTAGAAGTGGCCAGGGTGGCGGGAAGAGGTGGGAGGGCAGCGGGAAAAGAAATAAGGCACCTTCTTTTCGTCCACAAGCTCCGACGAGCAAGGAACTCACACAGGCAAACAAATAATTCCCGAGTTAAGTGCTGTGTTTTGTTTGGTTTTTTTAAACTATGAGCCCAGAGCCATGGGAGTCCGAGAGGAGATGTGATCCCGAGGGTGATGGAGGATGGGAGAAGAGTGAGGTTTTTAGCGGGGTCTGACAGGATGAGCAGGGGTCCCTCAGAGAGAAAGGGAACCAGGCAAGCGTGTCTGAAAGCCCGAACGTCGCTAAGCGTTGCCATCCCGGTGCAGAGCTGAGCGCAAGGGAGGTGCGCATCAGTTTAAAAAAGGCTCTGTCCACAAGGGTCTGCGTGTCCAGCAGCCACTGGGAGCCACCGACACGCTTTCAGCATGGTGGTGACACCGAGAGGCACGTGGACTGCTCTGTGAAAGGCGCCGGCCACAAAAAGGCCACACGGTGTGATTCCATTGATAAAAAATGTCCAGAACGGGCAAATCCGAAGGAGATCACGGTTGCCCGGGGCTGGGGCAGGGAGGGGAATGGCTGCTAAGGCGTACAGAGTTTCTTTTTGGGGTGATGGAAACGTTCTCCATCAGCAAGTGGCGACAGTCTCCCAACTCTGTGAATATACTAAACCCCACTGCACCGTATACTTTAAAAGGGTGACTTTTACGGCGGGGGAATTCTCTCTGGAGGAAAAGAGCAGAGGCCATGGAGTGGGATGGATGGTGGGGAGCCAGAGCCCACCCCTGCCCTGAGGGAGGCAGCCTGGCCACCAGGAGGCCTCTGCAAGGCTGCGGCACCCCCAGACAGAGGGGTCCCCGCTCAGCACAGCCCGCTTGCAGCCACGACCTGCTACCGCCCCAGCCCATCCTCTTCCTCCCTCCCCTGCTCAGGAGGGACTCTGCTGGGCTGGAGCGCGCGGGAGAGATCCTGGGACCACCTCCCCACCAGGGCAGGCTCCCCCTACCCCCATGGGCTAGAGGCGTGGCTGGCACCTTGCGCCTGGGACCTGAGCGACAGACACGTCACCTGACTAGGCACGTCACTTATTTCTGAAGACAGGCAGGTCCCCTGGTAATAGAGCAGGCAGGGAAGAGGCTTTGCCACAGACGGGGAAAATTAGGGCAGAAAATAACACCGTGAAAACAGAAGTGTCCAGAAATAGGAGAGAAAGAGGCTCGCTCACATCCCAGTGTGTGAAGACCTGACTGAGCTCCTGGGTGTCCAGAGACAGTCCCACTGCAGGAATCCCCCCCCCGCCCCCCGATTCTCTGCTGGGTTCCGAGCTCTTCGATGTGCCCAGCCCGTGGCGGGGGTGGCTCCTGAGTGTCCGCAGCAGGGCTGTGAGGGAGCATTCATTCCCAAGGACCCCATTCTCAAAGCCCTGTCGCCTGGAAGGTCTGCGGGCTGAAGTTCCCCGGACACCTGGATGAGGGGGTACATCACAAGTGGGCTGCAATTTCTGAGGCTTGAAACAGCGGGGTGTGTGTGTGTGTGGTCCGTGGTTGAAGGAGACTTTGAGATGCTCGGATGGGGTGAGGAGCAGGTTTGGAGGCAGGGGAGACTGAGGCTTGAAAATAGAGGCAAACACCACGATTCCCTGACTCCCCGTCCAGTCCCGGGGCGGGCAGAGGGTAGGGGCGGCTCCCCCGTCTACACGGGCGGCAGGTGCTTATGAATGAAAGCCGGAGGAAGCCGAAGCAGCCGACAGAGCAAGGGCTGGGACAGGAAGGTGACGCCGGGTCTCCTGACTCCCTCGTGGGCAATAGATAGCTTTAGTCTCCCTCTAGGCTTGGGGACCAGGGCAGGGCAGAGAGGAGAAGGCGAGGCCGAGCAGGTTTGAGGGGAGGACCTCACTGATTTTTCCCGGCATCCCCCAGGCCACTTCTCTCACCACAAACCTCAGTCTCAAGCCACTTGGTTGTCATGGAAACAGGCTGAATAGAACAGATGGTCTCCACTAGCCAAATTCCAATTAAACAGGGCAGAGATGGATCGAGAAGGGGGTGTGAGGTGACTAGGCCACAGAGGGCTCTGCCCCCAAACCCAGCCTGCCCGCCCCGGGCCACCCCACGATGAGCAGGAAGCCCCTGGTCCCTGCCGGCAGACCAGGGGCTGGGATCAGAAGGACATTCTGGGAGGTGGGTGGAGAACGCTGCCGGGGGGAGAGTCACCACCCTGTCCCCTCTGTCCTCACCCCTTCTCAAAGGTGGGGGGGTGCTGCAAGTTGGGGGCATGCCACCTTGGAGAGGGGCAGTATTAGAAGACACGGAGTTAGACGTACAGGGACACCGGAAGAGAGAGGCACGCGTGCATACACGTACACCCAAGCACACATGTGCAACGCAATCATGCTGTCCGTGCACACACACATACGTGTGTGCCCATTCGTAGGCTCGGACACACACCGAGGGCAGGTGCAGAGAGGTGAGGCAAAGCCATGCACCACGGTCTTAGAACAGTACAAAGGAAATGCTCTGGAAAACAGAGTGAGCAATTTATTTCCACTTATTTCATAAACATGTGTTAAGAAAATAGGAATTAGAAACACACAGACACAGACGCGCGCACCCTACCGTCCCAGGCTCAAGGACACAGGGCACGTTAACTCATAGCGCGATCACTGTGCTATGGCAGGAAGGCTCACAAGTGCCATGAATACTGGGGAGGAAATGATGAATCTGGGGCAGGGGATTAGGGAAGGAAGGGTCTTGAAGGACAAGAGGAAGCTGGCCAGGCCGTGAGGCAGGGCCCACCAAGCAGAGGGACAGCCGGAACAAAGGCCGGTGGGAGGAAAGGTGGGAATCAGGGTGCGGAAGGCACGAGCCCCATGTGAGTGGGGTCTGGCTGCCGCGCACGGAGGCTTACCAGCACACACACCTGCCTGCGGAAACCGCACACCCGTGCACAATTTCACACTCGCAGCCGCCGAGCCCCCCCCCCCGCCCCGGTCCTCCGGGGCTTGACGCAGAAGAGATACTTAGTAAATGTTAACTCCAGGAGAAAAGATGCTTTTGTTTGCTGCAAACACCATGAGGTGGGTGCAGGAGGTGTCGGGAGAAAAGGAAGCGTCAGAAGTTTGCACATCTTGGCTACAGGGGTTACACAAAGTGCCAAGAAAACAGAGAGGTGTACAGAAGAAGAAACCTCATAGCTTGCTAGGGGCTGAGAAGGAGGGAAGCCGGCCAGCTCCCACCAGTTTACTGTGCACTTATGGAGCGCCTACTGTATACAAGGCACTGAGCAAGAGCCTGCAGAGATCTTAAGGCTGAGTCCTCTCCTTCAAAGAGTGTGTGTCTGGGGCTCGGGAAGGAGAGAAAGTCCTAGACAACACAGTAGCTTCTGGCTACAGTGAGACCCTAGACCAATGGTTCTCAACGGGGGCAACTCTGCCTCCCGGGGGACACTGAGCAATGTCCAAAGACATTTTTTATTGTCCCACGGTGGGGGGTGGGGGAGGACGCTGCTGGCATCTACTGGGAAGAGGTCAAACACCCTATGGTGTACAGGATAGCCCCACATAAAGAATGACCTGGCCCCACATGTCAATGGTGCTGGCTGGGGCTGAGAAATCTGGCCTAGATCAGGAGTCTGTCCTTAAGTCAGCAGCGCCGGGCAGCCTGGAGAGCTTCAGACCGAGCAGGGGTGGGCAGGCTACACAGAAATGGGGAGACGCACCCGGGATGTCTCAGAGGGTGGGGGTCGTGCGACTGGGGAGGTGTCCTGCAGAAACAGAACCACCAGGAGCCGACAACAAACCAGATACAGGGGATGAAGGAGGAGTCCCAGCTCTGGTAAATGGCAGAATTGGGGTTCCGAGCCCAGCGAGGGCTGGGTCTGGAGGGGAGGAGGCCGAGGGTGGTTTTGGGCTGTACACACAGCATGAAGTGGGAAAGCCCAGCTGGCCGTCAGGAAAGCTGGCCTGGGGTGCAGGTCTGGCCAAGATCGGACAGAACAGATTGGGGGATTGTTCCCTTAAGTCCAAAACCCTCCACAGGGGCTTCCCAGGCCCTCCCATGGGCACAGGCTCCTGCTCCCCATCCAGAAGACGCCAGTGTCCTTCTGTGGGTGCCCCCGTGTGGCCCCCCTCAGGTTGGCCTGGTCACTCTCCTCTGCCACTTCAGCTATTCCCGCTCAGACTCCGGGTCCCAACCTCAAGGTCACCCAGGGCAGCCTCTCCCAGGTTAGGGCCTTGGTGTCCCCTTCACAGCCCTGTGCAGACTTGAATCGCTCAGAAAATTCTCCGAACTGCTCTGCGCATCAGCTCAGCCAGCCAGGAGGACACCTGCTTTGGGTACCACGGTGCATCACTACAAGTTCGCAGAAAGGATTAAAATAGACAGGAGAGGCTCCCCATGGCCCTGGCTTTGACCTTGCCTCCTTTCCCACCTCCCTATTCCCTGACCACCCGACTTAGGAAAATCAGGTCTAGAAGGAACTATTCGGGCAGCCATCAGGTGGGACAGAGCCCAGGATCCTGAGGGAGGGGCATGGAAGCCTGCATGACCCAAGAGGAAATTTTCTAGCAGTTAGAGATGAAAATGCCCAAAGCCCAAACTCAAGAACACACACGGCCTCCCTCTCCCCCTCACCACCAATCCTGTTTCCACCTGGGGAGTGACCTGGTCTTCAAGTGCCCCCTAAGGCACGTGAGCCTTTGAATAAAACCTTTAGCCTTAGTTTGAGCTGCTTAAAGTACTTTTTCTCGACACAAAATACCTGGCACGTGTCGATAACATCTGTTGACTAACTGATCTCACCTAAAGGATGAGGGAAGCATTCCCCACAGGGTCACCCCGGGACCCGAGCTGGCCAGCACCAAGGTCGGCCAAGTGAGTCAGTCGGGGTCAGTGACACAGTCCAGGAGAGCAGCTGGAGGGGAACTTCTGGGGTGGTCGGTCACAGGCCCTGCCCTTCCAGCCTGAAATATCCAGGGGCGTCCAAAGAGCCTGCAGGGGGAGGCTGGCTAAAGCAGGCCACTAATCTCTCTTGAAGATTAAATACCACACTCCTCTGGAGGCCAGAAACCAGCTGGGGGAGGGGGCGGCCCAGGGCTGGGGTGGAGGTCGGGGTGGGGGAGCTGAAATTGGGGAAAACCCACCAATGATTAACCAGAGCTACTAATTATTAACCAGCTAGACTCTTGGACTTGAGCGGCCCATTTCTGGCTTCACCCCTTCCCTGTTGAATCCCAAACATCCCTACCACTCTGGCCCCCCTCCCCCGCCCCTCCCCAGAGAGACTATCTCCAGCCTGGCCTCACTCTTTATCTTCCAGTGACCCGCTGCTGCGGAACAACAACCGCTACTCCCAGCCCCCAGGAGCGTGTCGGCGGAGCCCGGGGTGACTGTGACCGAAACCGGATTTGGGCTTGGTCTGGACGACCCGAAGGCAGCTTCGACCCGAAGGCAGCTTCGTCCTTGGGAGCGATGCCCTCCTCACTTCCAATCCCAACCCCCACGCCCACCCTACCCTACCCTCCGGAGGGTAGCTCAGCCCCTGAGATCTCCCTGTTTAGCCTATGGGTTTGGCAAGGGGGCACTCCCAAAGCTGCTGCTAGCGAGGGGTCTGATGATGGGGAGGGCGGCAAGCCCGGGGGATGTGGGAGAAGGGGCTCTGGAGCTGAGTAGGGCAGAGGCACGCTGGGGCTCCAGAAGGAGGCTTCCGGGGTTACCTGTAGGATAAAGAGAAGCCCAGACTCTGCAGGGGCGAAAGACTCCTTTAAGCAATGGCCACGGGAATCCTGGCTAAGTCAGCCTCATCAGAGAAGCAGAGCGGGCCACAGGGGTCTACGGCCCCAGGGTGACTTTGGTGGCCGGATGGTGGTGACGAGCTTGCCTGCAGGGTGGCGGATGGTACCACATGTCCGACAGCAGGGTGCCTCCCCCTGCCACGTGCCCTGGCTCGCCCTCCTAGTGCTACAACCTGCCACAGAGCCACTGCCCCGTGTCGCGAAGCACTAACGGGCGACAGGAGAGGCTGCCAGGAGGTCACCCCACGTGGGCATCCCTGTGGTGCACTGCCTCCTACAGGGGACCCCGCCCATTGCAACAGCCCGCCCCCCCCTCCGCCCAGGTCCCCATCAGGGCCCAGGCTGCTGGGAGGATGAGGGGCTGCTCCCCCTGTCTCCAGGGCGAAGAGCCTGCAGGCAGAGGGTCCGGCTCCTCAGCTCCTCCCCACCGCCCTCCCCACTGTCCTTTCTGTGCCTGGATCTGTGCAATATGCTTCCTTTCTCAGGCCCTTCTCTCCCCATCGCCAACTTAATTCCTTAATTCCCACTGGAGATAAGAGGATCTTTCACTGCAATTTATTGTTAATCCAAAGGAAAACAGGGTTCGGAAGGGGTGAGGGGGAGGTGGGGAAGCGTGAAGGCGGCCAACCCGCTCTGCCTCCTCCCGGGCCCCTGGATGGCTGTAATGGCTGCGGGATCCCAGGCCAAACTCCTGGGGCAGGGCAACCCCCATCTGGGGTCCCACACCCGCTGCAGGGGGTCTGACAACCCGGTTGAGTGGAGAGTGCCTGGGACGGCAAGGTGGGTCAGAGCTGGCCGGAGCACCCATGGGAGAGAAGATTGTGAGCGGGAGGCCTCTGCAAGGTCTGGAAGGACCTCCGGTGCCGGATCAGATGTGCTCCACACGAGCCCAAGGAGGCAGACACAGGATTCACGGAGAGGGGCGGCGGGGGGAGCTTCAGGCATTTAGATCTCAGATCTCAGCTCAGTGCAAGGAAGAATCTGGGGCACTCAGAGCTGACGGGGCTTCCGTGGAGGGTGCTGAGGCCCCCGTCATCAGGGGTATTCATGCTGAAGCTGGATGTTCAACCAACCGGTGGGGATGGGGTTGAGGGGTTTTAAGGAGTGAATGGGTGTTACATCATTCGCTCTCCTTCCAGTGCCAGGATTCTCCCTATCCTCCCCCTGCTTCCCTGCAGGGAAGGGGACAGCCGGGAGGCTCTTCCCAGACCTGGGGGCGGGAGGGGAACAAAGGGGCTCAGAAGCGTGGCTTGCCTTTAAGGGTGCAGAACACAGGCCCATGCCCCGTCACACCTGCCCCTTCGGAGCCGAGCAGGGAAGGCTTAGGAAGAGTAGGAAGAGTGACAGGTTTACCTGGGCATCAGCCCACAAGGCCCCAGCTCCTTCTCTCCATCCCCGCCAGGCCAGCGACCTGCGGGCATTAAGAGACGGCACCCTCGGGTGTCACCCGCTGCATGTGAGGCCAGAGGGCAGAGTCCCTCCCCCGTGGGACTGAGCTCCAGGAGGGCCCGAAGTTAGGTTTAGTGCTCAGCCCCTGCTCCCTGCTCAGTGCAGGGCCCACGGGAGGCACGAGTGCCCACACTGTCGAGGGAATGCAGGAATGGACCTGTCCACACCCCTCCTGCCACCACACACCCAGTGCAGAGGGATTTCCCCCAAGTGCGGGCACCTAGCACGTGGGGTGGCCAGAAGCCTGTGCATGGGGTTCTTTGGCTGAGGGGATGTAACTCTTGCTTCCAACTACTCTTAAGAAGGGAGCGCAGGGGCGCCTGGGTGGCTCTGGGTTAAAGCCTCTGCCTTCGGCTCAGGTCATGATCTCAGGGTCCTGGGATCCAGGCCCGCATCGGGCTCCATGCTCAGCAGGGAGCCTGCCTCCTCCTCTCACTCTCTGCCTGCCTCTCAGCTTACGTGTGATCTCTCTCTCTCTGTGAAATAAATAAAATAAAATCTTAAAAAAAAGAAGAAGAAGAAGAAGGGAGCGCAGGATGGCTCCAAAGGGCCACCACCAGACATCTTCCGGGGACCATCTGGAGGTGGGGGTGGTTTTCCAGGCACCCAGGGGCCTGCACGGGTGATGTACCCTGCCCAAATGGTGAGGAACCCAGCCGAGGAAGCCCTGCGGTGTGCTGGGCCAGGCGTCCCAGCCCCTCCCCTAGATGTCGGCTCCCCGGGGCAAGCAGCAGCTAATAACAACCTGGCGGTGTGAAGACTCACTCTGTACCAGTCACCGTGCTCATCACACCGCATGCACTATCTACCTCTTTTAAGCCTCTCGTTCCCACAGGCCCACCTTCCAGTGGCTGGAACTCAAGTTCAGAGAAGACAAGACACAGATCCGCATGTGGGCACATGTAAGTAATAAGAGACAGAGACCACTTGGCTCCAAAACAAACAGTGGGTTCAATTTGCCAGGGGAAAAAAAGAGTCCAACCAGTTGTTTGTGATCCTATAGACAAAACAATTATCTAAGACTGACCTTCTGCAATCTCTAACTGGCGGCTGGGGGGCAGTGCAGACCCTGCCAGGGACAGTCATCATCTTTGATTGCCTGCCTCTTCCCCCCACTTCCTGCTCCGGCCCCCCAGTATCCAGGCTCTGCCCCTCCCCCCCAACTGGGGGAGAGCCCCCCACCTCCATGGGGGAAAAGATGGCAATCGGAGTCTAATGAGGAGCAGACACAGACACACACACATACACAGATCACGTGCCCTCATGTGCACTCTCGCACGCGTAGGCACGCACGCGCACACATATACACACATACACACACCATAAACCTCTCTCATACACACACAGAGGACATAAAAACACTTGTAAAGAAACACATAAAGCAGCACAAATTATCATTACGGCTTGAGCTGTGTACATAAGTGCCGAGGGGGTAGGAGTGATGGAGTGAGAGGGTGGGAGAGGGGAATCAAGCCATTTCCTGGGCAGAGCAGGGGTGCTGGTCCCCAGGCAAGCTGCCTGGTGGCCCTGTGGGCCCCTGCTCCAGGCTCCCTGGAGGGAAGGGGGAAGCCACAGAGACCCTTCCGCAGTTATCGCCCCCGCTGCAGTGCCAAGAGCTGGGTGCTGGGGCGGGGGTGCTGCGGGCTCCCTCCCCCATCGCCACCCCTCCCCACCAGCACAGACAGGGAGGCCCCTCCTCTGACTCCTGGGAGGTGACTCAGGTTGGGAAGGGTGCCGGGTGGGCAGGGGCAGGCAGGGGGCCGTTGCCTAAGTTCCCCAAAGGCCAATCCATCAATCGAGCGGAGATAATCAGAGTGCTCAGCTGGCCCAGGACACTGATTACTCTCCGGGCACCATAAACACAGGGAATAAATCTGGGAAGGGGCCGGGCAGGAGGGCGTCTCGGCAGCAGGGCTGGCCACCGTGCCTGGGAAGGGAGAGGAGG
The DNA here is from genome assembly GCA_002007465.1 of Ailurus styani. Classification (NCBI taxonomy): domain Eukaryota; kingdom Metazoa; phylum Chordata; class Mammalia; order Carnivora; family Ailuridae; genus Ailurus; species Ailurus styani. The sequence continues at coordinate 1,915,722 of LNAC01000073.1, read as the reverse complement.
CCCATCCATCATTCTGAGAGATGGAGCTATCTAGGCCAATGAGATGAGGACAGTTCAGGGGGCGGGGGAGGTGGGCAATCATAATAAAATAATCCAGTGCCGTGTGGCTGGTCTGCTCTGATCTTATTAACACTCGGGAGAAGCCTGGCCCTGCCTCCGCTCCAATTTTTACCCAGGAGCCACTGCGGAAGGCTTCTGCCATTGACTCAAAGCTCTCGAAGGACGCCTGACCCCCAGGGTAGGGAAGAGGGGCAAGGAAGCGGCTAGGCTCGAGGGCACAGGTGGGCATCTGTGGGCCCTCCGGGCGGACGCCCGCTCCGTAGGTTTGCACGGCGGTCGGGCGTGTCTTCGGTCCCCCATCCTACTGTTGCTTCCCAGCCCTTCCTGGGCGCGAGGCGGACTCCAGCCCAGGAACCAATCGCCGAACTCTGGCCTGTGTCTGGGCCACAGAGGCGCTGCCGTAATTCAAGCTAACGGAGCATGGATAATCTAGAGCAGCAGAGGGTCTAGGAGGAATTTCTCTTTGGCGTCGAAACGTATCAGATGACTGTTTTGCAGCCCGGTTACCTTCCTAATTAAGCAAGTTTGGGAGGCCTGAGCCCGTGTGGTGACCCGCAGGGGTCACGGGGTGCTGAGGGGAGCACCAGCCCCAGGTCACCGTCGAGAGGACAATCCGCACGTGAGCTATCTGGAGCTCTGCCACGACGCTGGAAAGCATCTTGATCTTTCTGCTCCCAGGACCCCCTTCCCTGGGACAGTTCTCTAGGCTGTGTGTCTGCCACACCTCTGTCCCCAGCCCCCTGTTCTGAGCCTGCCGGGGGCAGAGGAAGCGGCGGCCCTTTCATCTCAGGGGATCAAAGCAGCCAGTACAGGTGAGCACCCTAAATCCTCCCCGCCTCCCCAGGTAGGGGCCCCTCCCTTGCCATCTTTTGGGAATCTCTGGCTGAGGGCAAGAGAGACCAGAACCTTCCAGAAGCTTAGGATGGGCTCTGACGCAGGATCAGCTTGCTGAGCTGTGGACCCACCCAGGACCCAGGGCAAGCCTGGGAACACCGGCTGGGGGCAGTTCCCGGCGGCTCCTTTGGGAGAAGCTATTATTACCCCTGGGCCCAGTCTCACAGTGAAGCGTGGGAGGAGGCCCCCACGTGGCATCAGGGATGCCCCAAAGCTCAGGGGATGAAAGAGGGATGATATCGAGACATCTCTCTCCAGCCCAGCAACAACAGGACTCCCAGGACTTAACAGTGACAGCAGTGGGACCCACCAGGAGTGTAACGATTGTGCTCTGGGACCTATCAGGAAGCTAAAGGATACAGTACTGAATGACCACGGAGTCTCCAATGATAAGCACTGCTAAATCCCACCAGGTTACCTCTGCACCATCAAAGGGAACGGGGCGGGGCGAAGCAATATCCCAGGGAGGTGGGCATCCTGTGTCACTCCAGGCCTGGCAAGCTGTCTCTCTCCATCGCCCGTCCATCTGGAGGAGAGGCCGCTTGGCTAAGTGGTCTGATCGTGGACATGGGGCCCAACTTCTTGGCTCTGCCACTTACTAGTTAGGAAGTCACTTGTGTGACTGTGGGCAGGTTATCTAACCTCTGCTGGGCCTCATCTTTCCACATGTAAAAAAAAAAAGGGAGAACAGAAGTACCTTCCACACGAGTTGTTATGAAAGTTAATGATTACATGTAAGAAGTTTACGACAGTGTCTGCCCCCAAGCACTCTCAATGGAAGTTCCCGATGACTGTCATTGTCATCGACTGTCCAAACGACCCACCACGAATCCAGCTGGCGTCTACTAGCAGTCCCTGATGTGGCCAACGGACCTCGTCCCTTCGGAGCTCTTGGTCTCGGGAAGAAGAGAAATCCCAGGCCCGAATAACCATGTGACGAGACACGGAGTGGTTAGTGGCACGGGGTGGCACGGATGGGGCGCCGGGGGCTGCGATGGGAGACGTGATCCCCAGCTGGAGGTGGGGGGCGGTCAGGACGGAAGTGGTCTCAGTATTTAGACACGGGAAGTGAGGCAGGAACACACGGGGCACGGATGCCGGGGGGGTGTGGTTGGGCGGGCCTGGTATGTGGCGGACGGCAGCGAGAGATGAGCTGGGGAGGGGGCAACTGGCAGAGGCTCCTGGGCCCGCGAGCGTCTTTCTCTCGTGTGCTTTAGGTCCGCCCGTCCAAGAAGCCGCGTGGGCAGATGCGAGCCAGGAGTCAGGGACCACCGCGAGAGAGTCCCGGGAGCAAGGGCGTTGCAAGCAGCCCCTCCCGAGGTGGGGCCCACGTCAAGGGGTGGCAAGGCCGCTTGGCTCTGAGGCACCTTCTCGAACTTCCTCTGTCCTGGCAGTTGATGGGCAGTTGCCTGCAAGCCACCAGGGCTGAGGGAGGAGGTGCTTGGGGCGCAGCTCAGGGCCCAGAGAAAGGAGCGCGTGGAGGCGGCCTCACCAGCCCCACTTGGGGCCTGCACCCCAGGCCAGCGGTAGACCAGGGCCTTCCCGGGGAGCCCCCACAGGTCTCCACTCCCCTGGCCTCTGGAGCCAGGCTGACTCGCGTCTGCCCAAATGGATCGGCCCTCCTATCTCCGCTGACTCACTTGGCGGGCACACCAGCTCATGAGCCAAAGCATGGGCTGGCCTGTGTGACCCTCCATGGGAACACACAAGTGAGCTCGTGTGCGCGAAGAACCAGTTCTTCGGGCCTGCGGCTCACTTTCCTGCGCCAGTCTGAGCTACCGAGACGGGGCAGGCTTCCCTTGGCTCTGGTCTTGTTTTTCGCGGTGATTGAGCCCTGGTGGTATTCTGGTGACCAGCGCGTATGCAAGATTGCAGGGGAAGAGAGCTTAAGATAAAGCAGGAGGGGAAGGGGCAGACAGAGAGGAGAGGGGCTGTCAACAGGGACAGGAATCTGCTAACCAAGAAATAATCCTGTCTTGGGAGGGAGAACCTCAAGAGTCACAGTGACCGTGGGCAAGTTACTCCACCTTTGGGAGGGACGTGAGACCAGCAAGTCCCTGCCAAGTGCATCTTTAGGAGAGGAAAGATGTTTCTACCATGGGGTCCCCAGGTCTCTGCCCCTACCTTCTGGTTTCAGAAGGGTGGGCCAGCATTCAGGTCGGGGTGGCTGGGAGGAATCCACACTGCACTTCTGCGGCTAGCACATCTCTCAGACCTAGGAGTAAGGGTGGGCTGCTGTCCCCTGGCCCCCGGAGGCCCTCGTCCCCAGAATGTGGTTTGCTGAGCTTCCTGCCAGCTCCTGCCAGACAAAGCAGACTCCTAGGGACAGCCCCGGGGTGGGGGAGCTGTGTCCTTCTCCCCTGCAGGCAAGCGACAGAACTGGGGGGCTCAAGGGGAAGGGAAGGAGTGTTTCCAGCTTTGGGGAGCACACAGTGTAGGAGGCATTCCTCGTAAGTCCATAGATTGAACTCAAACTCCCAATGGGACATTCGTGTGCCCATGGCCACTGGCCTGTTTTGCTTCCTGGGCCACGCCTGCAGCTGTGTCCCAGCGGATCTACCAGCCAGCGGAACTAATGTCCTCTAATGAGATCCGGGCCAGAGTGGCCGGGCGGGTTTTATTGTCTGTGGCCTGGTAATGAGACTCCTCATAAACTGGGAATGAAACTGGGGTCTGTGCGGACCAGAGCCGGCTGGGGAGTGGCCCAGGAGAGGGGAGTCGGCTCTGCCTGCCAAATCTCAGCCCCTTCCCCTCTCTGAGGCCCCAGGCCAGTCCACAAGCTCTCTGAGCACCACCCTCTGCCCTTACAACACGGCCTGTGCCCTGGGGCTCCGAGCTCGGACCTCAGGGCCCTGCCCATGTCTCAGGCCAGAGCTCCAGGGCTGATGCTCTAGCTTCCAGAAGAAACACCCTTCCCTCCCCCTACCCCAGCTGTTCCATTGCTGGGCATCCTGTACTGTGGTGCCGACCTGGGCTCCGTGGTCAGCTCCGCCTGGACCACCCTCTGACCTATGTCCTCACTTCCCCCTCACTTCCCTAGGGAGCTCTGGCTTGTTCTAGGGGGAGAGTGGTTGCGGGTGGCAAAGTGTGTGACCATCTCACTGGACTCGTTCGATCGTGGCCCGGCTCAGCCTCTGTGGTATGTCCACTCAGCCTGTTTCAGCTCCCCCATCTACTGGACTGGGAGTCAGAAGACCCGGCCCCCGACGTGGCCACATTGGCTTGAGCTGGTGAGCAAATTAGTAAGCTGACTCACTTTCCTCATCTGTAAAATGGAAGGACCAGGAATACCATTCACGTGGGGTTACTGGGCGGATCCGCTGGAACCATGAGCTGTCCAGTGGGCCACAGACGTTTTTATTATAAGTGGCGAAGGGATTCCATCCGCAACAGAAGAAACTGGAAGGGGTTTTTCTGCCAGCGGGAAGGGGGTGACACCAGGAGGGATTGTCTATCTGGCTATACCAACCTGCCAGATGAGTGGCCTGCTGGAGACGGGGTCTGGTGGCCCACCCTTCCCCGAAATGCGGAATTTTGAAGGCAGGCAGGGGCTGAGTCCCCAGGCCCTGTCCGCCAGCCCCGGCTTCTACCACAGCCAGAGCTCCAGATGGGCAACGGAGCCTCGCTGGGCCGTAGCCAGGGAGTGAGCCGGGTGCCCGGCAGGGCCCCCGGTGAGGCGCTGCGGAAAGAGGCCACACGGCACCTGCTGCACGCGTGCGTGAGTCCACGACCACCAGGGGCGGGCTCATGCAGGTGCCCGGAGCCCACCAGGCCACCTGAGCCCCCAGGGAGGCTGCAGTCCCCACCGTCATTTCCAGGTGGGGCGGGGGCTCCCCGAGCAGCTCCTGGCTGGTGACAAGGGCAGTGAGGTCGGCACCGCGCAGGCAGCGGAGTGGCTCTTCCTCAGGGGAGTACAGAGGTGGCACTGCCTCGCTGGCAGATGCAGGGGAGCCAGGACCACTCAGAGGGAAGGCACAGAGCGCAGGAGCAGCCACCACTTATCTGCCCATTTATCACATGCCTGGCAGTGCGCTCAGCACTTTTCATGTTATTGTCAATCTAATCTTTACAACCTCCTTTGAAAGCTGTACTCACATAAACACACTGTACAGATGGGGAAAACTGAGGCCTAGGAAGTAAACTTAACAACGTCTACTCAGCTTGCAATTTGTCGAGCTGGGATTCAAACCCAGCCCACCTGGCTGCGCTTTGCTGGGCGGCCGAGATGGGGCTATTCTCTCTTGACCAGGGCCTGGGATCACTGCTGCTATCCTGTCCTAGAGGCCGTGAAAGACACAGATCCCCATGAGCTCTCCAGAATACGTCCCATGGCCCCCCTTCCCCATCCAAGAATAAACCTTGGGATTATCCATTGCCCTAAAGAGCCTACGGCCTGCCGTCAGGAAGACTTTCTTTGTGTCCTTATTGGGTCTCTCCTGTTGCACTAAGTTCGCCTCTCCTTGTGGAATGGGTCCGGGTTCAGATGCTAGGCTTGATGTGTCTTCTTTCCATCTGCCTCTTCTCTCTCCCCATCTCTCAAATCAGCACATGCAATCCAGAGCTTCAAGGGTTAACTGGACTAAAGGGTGTTATCTCCAACTCAGGGCATTCCCTCTGCAAGGTGATCCCTGCTCAGATCTTAAGTTACCTCCTGCCCCAGCCAGCACATCTGCTGCTGGCTCACAGACCTGGTCTCTATGGAGAGGGGCGGGCACCATGGGGGAGAAGCAACTGCCAGCCGGCCTGGGGCACAGGGTGAGCCCTCTTCGCCTTCCACTACTGAGTTCTGCTGCACAAGCCAGGGTGTCTCCAGGCACATGTATGTTGCCGACCTGGGCACACATACGGTTCTGCAGGGCGATTTATGGAGGACCAAAACCCCCACTCATGCCCCTTTTTAAATGCTCGGAGTATCCCCCCCCATGATCCCCGTACTCCCCAAGTATTCATACTGGAAGCAAAGATGCCAAACCAGTAGCTGAAAACCTATCTCCCAGGGCCCCTCCCAGCCTTGCAGGGATCTCAAGAAGCTGGGGGACCAGCCAGGCCCCAGTGAGCAGCAGGTTCTGGATGCTATCTGCCAGGGAGACGAGAGCAAAGTCTCTCCAGGGGAGCCTCTCCCTGTGAGCATGCGGGGTCCAGTCTAAAACCAAGGACAGAACAGGAATAGCCACCAGTGCAGGGGCTGCCCACCCCACAAAGGACCGGACAGCTCATCTAGGAAGGAGCTGGCCGAGGGCAAATCCCAGGTCTCTTCCCAAAATCACCTCGGGCACTCTGACACCCACACAGGTTATTATCAAGATGCAGAGCTACTCACAAAATCCTAGTTGGAACGACATAACAAATCAGTTACATGTGAATATCCACCTGATACCTATTTATGGCCCCAGTCCCCAGGTGACCCACATATTATCAGTGAACCTCCCTGCCCTCGTGCTCATGGGTCCGCAGGGGCACAAAGCATTGCAGATAACCAACACAAGCACACGAAGCCTTGCACACGCGTGTGCGTGTACCCACTTGACACCGACGGCGAGACAACACGCAGACTGTCGAACCGTTATAGCCGAAGTCCCACAGCTAGCTAGGGTCCATCCTAGCCCGGCGCCCTGGCCAACATGCAAAGTTAAAAAAAACCAAACAGACAACGCAACAATAGTAAAACAGGTGAACACACAGGCCTCCCCTCTGTCTGGCTCTCCCCCAGGTACAAGCCATTCAAGGTACCAGGTTCACCAGGAAAGATACAATCAGGAAAATCGAAGGTATATTCACACCTCCCTTGGGTGTTTTCTGTTTGTGCCGAACAATGAACATTAGTCAGCTGCTAAACAATGGCAGTATGGTAGACACCGCAGCTGGGGCAGGCCCTCTGCCCATACCCCCGCCCCCTCGCCCTGGCCCCCTGGCTCAGCCATCAGCACTGGGGTTCTGCGAGCTGGTGTCACCTTCCTGGCAACGTTCAACTGGGGCCCAGGTCAGAAGTGGCCAATGAGGTGGATTCATTGTGCAAAAGCTGGGGGGCCGAGGGAGAACGGATACCATGCTTTCGGCCAGCGATGGACCACAAGGGGCCCCCCTGGCCTTCTGAGCCACAGGTATTCAGGCGCAGAGATGCCTTCTCTGCCGCTCTGCCGGGGCTGCGGGGCCCAGGCTCTGCACTGTCTTCTCCTCCCCTCCAGCTGTGGCTCTTCGGCCCTGAATCTGAATCTGATTCGGAGACACTCTCCACAGCGCAGCCTCCAAAGCGGGCCCGGAGACCGCTGTTCACACACACTGTAAGCCCCAAGCCAGCAGAATTGGTTTTGCCACAGTGTCTTGCCCAGCAGGCCGGAGCACCTCACGGTCTGTGAGGGATGGGGAGAGAGGGAAAGAGCCCAGCAGCCCTGAGACTCCGAGTTTCGAAGGAAACCACCTCTGGGAGCTCCGCACCGACTGCAGAGAAGGGGTGTGTGGCGGCGGCCCGACAGGTCTTCAGAGGGTGTGCCTGACACCTGGGGTGTGTGTTCCCTTTCCAGACAAAAGGTTTGGGGAAGCCAATTAGGGAGGGTGTGGTGTAGGTGGGACACCAGCTCTGCGCACCTGCTTCAAAGGCGGGTCTCCTCTGCCTCCTCCCCAGGGCTCCTCCTGGCCCTCTTTAGGGTGCAGCCCACAGCCCCACTGGCCCTCTCCTGGGAGCTGACCTGTAGGAACCACACACTGTTATCTCAGAAGCTCGTGGGGCTTCACCGCCCAGCCTGGTAGTAAAGTCTGTGTTGTAAAAACATACTTCTGTGTTTACACGTCAATAGCCAGATTGGGAGTGTGGTTTTATTTTTTTTCAAGTCAGGGGACCATCATTCACACTGGGGGCTGCCCCCACCTGCTTTCCCCCAGAGGGGTCCTCTCCTCACTGGTCGTAGTCCCTGGACACAGCCCAGGAGAACCCAGAAAAGAGCATCAGGCTGGCAAGTCCCCAGAGAGGAGCAGCAGCGAGCACTCAGGAGGGAGCTGGGGGGGGGGGTGGAAAGCGGGGTGTGGGCAGGCGACTTCTGAGCCTACCAGACTCCATCCAAGTGTCAGATGGGCACCACCACACCTGCCTGCCTCCCTCTGCAGGGGACCAGGGGCACCGGCTCAGGGTACAGGAGTCTGGCCGATTGGGGGAACGCTGGGTGTCCCTGATGCCAGCCAGCCATGACAATGACAGTCAATCGAGGCGCACTCATGCTCATGAAGTGCCTGTCTGAGCTGGGGTTCTTGGTCTGCATCCTACCCCTCCATCTGGGTTTTGGTGTGGGGAGTGTCTACACTTGAGCCAGGTGACAGTGCCATCTCCCTGGCCCTACTTCCTGAGTGGGGCAGAGCAGGGTAGGCTTCCAGTGCCCCCTCCAAGAAGGAATTAACCACCGTGGATCACAAAGCTGGGGCAAGAGAACAACAAAGGGAGGGGAGGATGGGGGCGAGTTCATTCTTTTCCCCCAAATCTTCCCACTCTTTGTCCGGCCAGAATTGGGTTAACCCCTGGTGTGCCAGACCAACTACAACTCACCCAAATCTCGCCTTTCCCGAGAATCCTGGTGTGGACACTATGCAGTTAAGGGTTCCCAGAAGCCCAAAGCGCCAGTGGTCAGAGGAGTCCTAGGTAGGGCCTGAGCTCCGGCTGGCTTCCCAGGAGGTCCGGCGGGAGAGGAAGACCCTCACTCCCCATGACCACCCTGCCAGGGAAGGGACTAGTCAGGCCCCTGGAAATGGGCAGTGCCCCTCCCCCCCACACCTAGCAGGGCAGCACCCCACAGGCTGTAGGAGTGGGGGAACCCTTGTGCAAGCTTCTACAAAGTGCTTTCGATGACATCGGCCACTTGGTGAGATCTGCGGAGCCCCGGCAGGAAGCTGGCGGCAGAAGGGACAGAGAATTGAATACAGGCCAGATTCCTACCTTCCAGGGGTGCACACCAGCCCAGCAACTGGGCAGCCGGGCTGGCCCCTGGGTAACACACTAGCCAGCCGGGGAGTCTGCGGCACCTCCGGCATCTCCAGCCGGCTGCTGCCAGCGGCGCTCAAGGTCCGGTATTCCCGCCCCACGCGGAGCTGGTCTCTCGGTACTCCGACCCCTGATTCTGCCACCCTAAGGCCAGACCACGTGCTCCAGCCAAGCCCCCTCCCTCCCTCCCTCCCCAGCCGAAACCCCATCTCGCCCGGGCCAGAGAGGTCGGCTCAGGTTTCTTCCCAGAGGGCTGGAGGGGCCCCCACCCCCATCCCGGACCCCGCGCCGGTGTCACCAGCCACCGTGGGAGCCGAGCAACTTCCCCAGGGACACAAAGGGTTAAGCCCAGGCGAGGGGACTCGGTCGGATTTGCCTCCTAAACGCATTTTCCAGTTCATTCCCCAGCACAATACGCCGCAGCCGGCCGGTCCCAGCCTCCGCCCCCACCCCACCCGTCAGATGGGCCACCGCGGGCCACCCCAGGGTCGGGCGTCGGGTTAACTCCTCGGCCGCCGGCACCTCGAGGAAGGGCACGAGGGGCATGCTCGGGAAAGTGGGTCATGCAGCGACCTGGCTGGCACCGAGGCCGCGGCGCTTCCTCCGGGAGGAGCCCCCAGACTGCGAGCGGAGTTAAGTCCAGCCCGCGCCGGGGTCGGGCCTCCCCCGCCGGCAGAGGAACCGCAGGTGAGCGAGAAGCTGCCTCTGACGCAGGAGCCGGCTCTCGGCGCCCGCGGGGGGCTGCGTGGGGCGGGAGGGGGCCCGAGCGCGCCGAGCCGTCTGGCGAAGGGGACGGGGACGAAGCCCCCCGTGCCACCCTCCAGACCCACAGCCCACGGGCCCCGAGACTGACGCCCTCCCCCTGGGGCTGTTGTCTCCTACCCCGGGGCGGCGATTACGGTGATTATTTTGCATTTATGTAACATACAGTGTTTCCAAACTGCTTCCCGAGCTGAGAGCTGGTTATTAAATAAACAGAACGCGATTACATATTATTATTTTAGGGAAAGACGGAGCGGAGAAAGTGCTTTCCTGCCACACAGAGACGTGCATCCAAGCGCTTCCCCGCAGGGCAGGCTGCTGGGCTTCTCGTCCTCTTTCCCCGCCTTGCCACCCGCACCCCCCTTACCTAAGCCGTGACCCAACTTTTCCGGCTCCTTTCGCTGTCTATAACCCAGACGTGCCCGCCATCCAGCTCCCAGCCCCGGGGAGGCATCGGAGAGCCGGGAAGAACGCGGCGACGGCGGAACGCGCTTACCTGGGAGGAAGAAGGCGGTCAAGCCGAGAGCGAGTCCCCACCAGCGTCCAGCGGCGCCCGCAAGCCCCATCCGAGCCATCGGGGGCCGGGGGTCCGGCGAGAGGCGCCGCGAGCGGAGCGCTCCCCGCGCTCCAGAAACCAGTCCGGAAGACGAAGGCCGATCGCCGCCGGCCGCCGGGCGCTCCGAGGATCCAGGTCAGCCGCAGCCGTCGGCCGGGGCGGGGTGGGCTGGGTGCGATCGGCGCGGCCGCAAGCCGGGCCCCGGGCCGCCGCCGGCGGCTCAGAGGCTCCGGGGGTGGCCCCC
>LNAC01000073.1:1863160-1904003 GCA_002007465.1 Ailurus styani | reverse complement strand
CCCCCCCCCCCGAAAGCGACGCCCCCTCCCCTCCTGAAACCAGCGGGAAACGGAGCTCTGCTCCCTTTGCCAGAACCTTGGGTTTGGGCGATTTGCAGGAATCCCGCGAAAGTGACCCATCCAGTCAGTGTCCTCGGCAGGGCAGGGACTCACCGCCTCGTCCTGTTCACCACCCACCACATCCGGGTGTGGCTGGCTTCCTGCCAAGGCGGCTGGGCCCTTCGGGTCCCTTGGCAGCCCCAAGCCTGTCGTCTGCGCCTTCCCTCCAGATCGCCTAGCCTCATCCTCCACCCTGGGGGAAGGCAGACAGACAGACAGTTTCCCACTAGGGAGGACCGAGTTCTCCCCAGATGCCTGACCAGATTACATGCCCTTTGCTCATTGCTGCGTTTGTTCAGCCGGCAGGAACAGAGGGGAAGTAAGCGTCCCTCTCTGGTAATGTATAAATTCCAGTTCCTGGGTGTAGGAGAAGCGGAAGGAGGCTGGGCAAGTAGGGCACCACTTTCCCACTCTGGGGGATCTGGCCCTGGAACACCTCTCGTTTCCCTGCTGAAGTGGTCTAATTTGACACTCGCACAGATGTTCGTGCACTCGTGGACACGTCTTTTACATTTAACAAATATAATCGAGCTTTCTTCGTACCAAGCACGGTGCCAGGCTTGGGGATATCGAGACACCATTGTTGCCCTAAAGGCACACGGTCTAGTTTGGGGCGCAAAGAGGGAAGACAGGTACAGAAGCAGATGTTATAAGCAAGTATGTCCTGTGGGTAGTGTGTCCAGAGGTGCACACCCTGGATTTGGTGGGTTTCGGAGAAAGTGCCCTGTTCTGCCTGGGATGGGGCGGGGATCAGAGAGGCTTCTGGGGAGAAGGGACACGGGGCTGGGTGAGTCATCTAACAGACAGATGTGTGCTGGAGTGGGGAGGCATTCAGGAGACTGGATTTCAGGTGGGGGGAGGTCCGTGGGAGGGAAGGCACAAGGACCGGCACCAGCTGGGTGAGTAAGACACACGCTGGTTCTAGCCTGAGCCTTAGACTTGGGCGAAAGAGAGGCCTGTGGATCTGTGAATGCCTGGGAGCCACCAGAGGGGTTTAGGCTGGGGGATGTCTCTTCACATTTGATTTGCGCTGCCCAGTCCAGCGGCCAGGCACCTCCCCTCTGGCCCCTGGGTACTTGTAAGGGCCATGACCGAGTTGGTTCATTGCCGTGGTCTGAGACTCTGGCTGGCGCGTTGTAGGAGCTAATGGATGGGTTTGAGGTGGGTAAATCCAGAGGCACCGGTGCCCACTACTTCCCAGCTCATGTTCTTCCACCTCTTCATCCTTGGGTGAGGCTTCTCTGATCTGCTCTTAAATGAGCTTCCAGAGAGGGCGTGTCTGGGGGTTGGCACGGCTGCCTGGGGATGGGTTGGGTGGCGAAGATGAAGGCAAGTAAATGAGATGCTATGGTCATTCATTCATCACCTTTAAACAAGCCCTAAAACATGCAAAGCACCAACATAGGTACCAGCTGTGTGTGTGTGTGTGTGTGTGTGTGTGTGTGTGTGGTGGGTTACAGCACACAGAAAAGAGAGCCAGGGAGCTCACAAAGGAAAATAAGATAGAGCTTGTTTACTCAGAGAGTAAACAGATGTCTTTTTGAGTATATACTATGCTAGGTACTGAGGATACAAAAGCGAACAACCAAGACCTTACTCAAATAACTATCTTATAGCATGAAAGGGGTCACTGCCAAAGACAGTCCCCCCCCCCAAGCATGGCCACCTAGAGGAAGGAATGAGTGCTTCTCATTGTGGAGAGCAGGGAAGGCTTCTGGAAGAGGTGTCATTTGCCTGAGGCCCTGAAGGGTGGATCAGATTTGGACCAAGGGAGACCCAGGAGAGAATTTTGGTGGAGGGAATAGTTTGTACAAGAACACGAAGGTGGGAGAGATTGGGGCACCTGCGTGGGAACAGGGTGCAGTGCAGGGATTTTTTGTTTGTTTTTTTGCTTGTTTTGTTTTTTGTTGTTTTTCTTTGTTTTTTGTTTTGTTTTGTTTTGTTTTGTTTTGCATTCTGGGGATGTGTAAGAGAAAGGGACAGGAATGTGCAGCCAGAATGCAAAAGGTTTGAAAGATGCCCTTCAGTGGCATGAGGAAGCACAGGACCAAGTGTCAGGAGACTAGGCTCTGTCTGGTCCCTCCTCTTAAGTGGGAAGCCTGGGTGTCATTGTTGCTTCTTCTTCAACTACCATATTCTAATCCAAAAGCATTAGAGCCTCATTAGGAGCCCTGTTCAAGAGCACCTTGTTTTCATGCTCTTTCAACATGGGGCTTTTGAGGAAGGTTCTTTTTAATGGATTCTGCTGCTTAAAAAGTTTGACTCCCCCAACATATCGTTGCATTATATATTCTGAACTGCGTTTATGGTTGACCCTCAATCAACACAGAGGGTAGGGGCACCAACTTCCCACACGGTTGAAAATCTGCATATGACTTTGACTGCCCCCAAATTTAAGTACTGATAGCCTACTGTTGACCAGAAGCCTTACGGATAATGTAAGCAGTCGGTTAACACATTTTGTATGTTCTACGTATCATTTGCCAGATTCTTACCATCAAGTAGAGAAGATGTTATTAAGAAAATCATAAGGAAGAGGAGCTACATTTACACTGTAGGACTGTATTTATTGGAAAAAAAATCCATGTGTAAGTGGACCTGTGTAGTTCAAACCCGTGATTTTCAAGGGTCGACTGTAGTTGCATTATTTCAGAATTCCGTGATTTATTTTTTCTGCAGGCTGCAGTGAGCCACTGGGTCTCTGAACAGAGAAGCACCTAATGGGGGCTGCTGGAGCTGTGCTTTCTGGAGATGAATCTGGCAATATTGCAGGTAAGATGGACAGAAGACGACTGGTCAGTGAGGGAGGAGGGGTGCACAGAGACAGGGTTGTTGTGGGAGCCAAGTGAGGAGAGAATTTCTTGCAGGAGGAGGTTGCCAATAGTGTCTGATGCTGCAGAAAGCAGCTGGGGATCAGAAGGGGGTCATTGGGGGGTGCCTGGGTGGCTTAGGTCATGATCCTGGGATTCTGGGATTGAGACCCGCGTCAGGCTCCCTGCTCAGTGGGGAGTCTGCTTCTCTCTCTCCCTCCACCTGCTCATTCTCTCTCTCTCTCAAATAAATAAATAAAATCTTTAAAAAAAAGAAAAGAAAAGAAGGGGATCTTTGGAAATGGTGGCAGAAACATCAGTGACCTGTGAGAGTGCTTGAAGGTAGAGTCGGGCAGAACCTGGATCAGAGTGGCAGGAGAAGCAAATGGAAGAGGGACCAGCAGAGGCAGCAGGTGTCCACCCCGCTCTGGAGAAGTTTGGTGGTGGACAGAATGAGTGACATGGCTCAGAAGCTTGGAGACGCTTAGCACGACAGAGACCATGGGGCTTCTTATCCCCCTTCATGGAGTGGACCTGGGAAAGGGCATGAGTGGAGGCCCTGGGCTGGAGGTCAGCCTTGGAAAAGAAAGGCCTTACCTTTCTCTGAGCCTGAAGGCAACGTGAGGAGAGCGGGAAGATGGAAGTTGTGGGGTGGAAATCAGGGAAGTTAATGATCAGGTCCTTGCAGTGAGGTCGGAGCTGAAGTTACCTGCACAGCCACGAGAGAGGTGGCTTCAGACCTGGTAAAGAAGAGGCCAGGGGAGGTGGAAGGGAGGTGGGATTAGCAATCTTCCCAAACACGAAGGGAAAAGGAGCAAGGCCAGTCTCTGTGCCTTCCTCACGGAGAATCAGCGCCCATGGCCGTGTGGGTGGGGGAAGTTGATCTCGGTTTAGTCTGGGAAGGCTGTTGAGAGAACCCACAATGGAATCAACTCCCTGTCTCTTTTCAGACGGAGGCCCGGGGCCATGCATGGGCTTTGCTGGCCGTGCAATTCTTGGCCTGGCGTGGAGAGGGGCACGCAGGCCCTCCACATTCCCTCCTGGCTCCGAGGCTCGATGACTGCAGGAATGATAGCCCACTGAAAGGACAAGCACGTGGACTCACCTTTGTCACCTCTCCCCTGGCTGGGGGCTGTGACCAGACAGAGATCAGCCCTGAGGAAGGTGCCACCCCCAGGAAACCCTCCCATAGCCCTCCCTCCGCTTCCACGGGCTCTTTCAGAGAGGCAGCTGTTGGGTTTGGACAAGGCCCAAAGTCAATACAATAATGACTTCCCCTCCCGGCCATATTCCAGGCCCCTCTGTGTCATTTAGTAATTGGCTAATAAAGCGTACTTTGATGTGAGGGGGAGCCCTAGTGAGAAGTCCCCAAGATCCCCCAATACCCGGAAATCTGCTGATAGAAGATAAACTCGAACATATATTAGAGTGGTATGCCGAATGGGGGAGTCACCCTTTCCTGTGACTCTGGTCCCCAGTCGAGGGTCAATGGAGGCCGAGGGCAAGGGAAGAGGAGAGGAGGAGGAACCCCCTAGAGGAAGTATGGCCAAGCCATGGCCAGCCCCAGAGAGGACCCACTGGCATGGGTGCCCTTTCCCTAACCTGACAGGCCAACCTCACCCCAGGCAGTGGGAAACCACAGCACCTAATTACTGTTATCATCACCTTGGTAGCTGTGGTGATTATGATGGTGCCTCTGTATCCCACAGTGCTTAGCAACATTTAATTATTGTTATTCTTCCAGGGATCACTGCAGAGCCTCCCTATTGCCCTGGCTGCCATTGCTCTTGGGGACGATGGATCCACTGAACACAGCTGCACCCAGGCACAATGGTCCACCCCATCAGAGTGGTACCAAGATGGCTGACAGGCAGCCGGACTCTCCCTTGCGGACCGTGGTGTCCCAGGGAGCTCCATGGCTCTGGGAGTGGGAGCTCTGAGCGATGATAGAAGGCCCCGGTTCCACCTTGAACCAACCAATTCTCCAGAAGGAAAGGACCCAGAAGGCAAACTAGTCTACACCATGCCTCGGGTCGGAAGGCACTCAGTGCATTCCTGTGAATCACTATGTCCACAGTCCTCGGCTCAACAGTGCCCCTGGGAAGAGGGTTCTGCTGAAGACCTGCATGAACCAGCGAGCTTAGACCAAGACATGGCAAGGGGCTGGGGACGCTTCTGCCTGCAGCATACTCGATGGGGGAGGTGAAAGGGAGGAAAGTGAAGAAGAAGATGCTCGGCGGCCCACACACAATCCCTTCCCTTTGCTGGTGCCTTCAGATTTGGGATGGGCAGGTGTTGTGCTTAGGATAATTATGCGCTACTTGTCTAAAAAAACAGGATTTTTTCTTTTTGAGAGCCCTGTGGAAGTCAAAAAATGGAATTGATTGTAGGGGAGGAATGGACATCTGGGGTTCAGCCCAAGTCATGTGGAGGAAGCGCATGGTGGACACTTGCTCTGGGAGTGTGGGGATGCGGCTGCACCTTCTTCTCCCGGGCACTGTGGAGCGGTGGGTCTTGACCTCTTTGGGCCTCAGGCCTTTTCAGGATCTAGTGAAAGCCGTCCCCCTCTGGCCTGCAGTCAGCAAGGGTGCACAGGGTAGTAGTCAAGTGGCAACCCCTGGGAGCCCAGCTGGGACCCTGAGTTAGGAAGTCCTGCTGAGGAAAGAGTCCCTGGGGAAGCGGGCGGCTCTGAGCCCAGACTCCCCGTGATCTGGGCTCACAAAGGATGTTAGTGACATGGTGCATCCAGAATGAGGAAAATCTGAACCGTATTTCTATGGTGTGAACTAAAAAGAAGCATGATACATAAATTGCATTGCAACTCTGTAAAAAAAGATGTGTCTACAGAAAAATGGGAAGGCAGCGTGGAGAAATGAAAACAATTTGCAGGTGAAGTTTTTTTTTTTTCATTTACTTTAACATCATTATAAAGTTACTTTAATACTAGATTTACTTTTTTTCCCATATTATGTAAAGTGCTTTTCCTCCAGAAATGAGCTTCTGAATTATATTTGATTTAGGTTAATATTAATGTCCTGCACTCCTTGAGTACATGCTTCTGGGTACAGCTGCTCCAGGAGGATGTCAAGTGGTCTGGATGTGACATCGAAAGGGTCGACAATGCCCATGAAGGTCACTGAACTTGGAGGAGCCTTAGGGAGCAGCTAAACAGGGAGGGGGTGTATGATTTGGAGTCAGGAGTTCCAGGTTTGCGTCCTGGATCTGCCGTTTCCTAAGTGTGGACGAGAAGGGCGATCAGCTGTCCCAGTCTGCCTGGGACCAATGTGGTTCCCAGGACATGGGACTTTCAGTGCCACTGGGAACGGGGAAAGTTCAGGGTAAATTGGGGGATGGTCATCCTATTCATGAGCCACTCTACCTCTCTGTGCCTCAGCTTTCTCATTTGTAAGATGGCATTGGTGACCTCTGTTTGTAAACGTGGGGGATGAGGTTTCTTACTGAGGGATGGGATGGGGTGGGAAGGGGGCAGTTTTCCTCAGCCTTGAGATCTGGGAGACCAAGAGCCCATCCAGATGCATGCTGTGATTTATCATGGGGGACTCAAGGCAACCACTCTCCCACAAAAGGCTTTAACAATGATTCACTAACAAGTATTTGTGGCCCACCTATGACCAGGTACCATGCTAGGCCTTAGAATAAAGCCATGAACTACTAAGACGTGCTCTCTCCCTTCCTGCGGCCCAAGTCAATGGGGGAAGAAAGGATCTATAAGCTAGTAGAGGCATCTAGGGGCCTATAGGCATGGTAGGGTTGTGGGGACCCTTCCCTACTCTAGAGGTCAGGAAGGGTGAGGGAAGTCCTCCTGTGGAGGTGGGCTGAACCCTGAGGGGCGAGGACTGGCCAGCCAGGGATATTATATGGGGAAATCAGACAGGGGGAAAGGCAACGAAAAGGCCCAAGGGTCCAAGTGCATGGTAGGACTGTGAGTAGTTGGGTCTGCCTGGTGCGGTGCCGGAGGAGAGGGAAGAAGAGGCCACGTGGTGTGTACCAGGTCGTGTGGGCCTCATGCACTGCCTGCGGGAGTTTGGACCTAATCCTCGGAGCAGCGAGGAGCTGCTGGGGTGTAGAGCGGGGATGTTTCACGCCACGTGGAAGTCAACCAGTATAACGCTAAGCCCCGACTGGTATGATGCTAGCATGGCACTCCTGGGCCAGGCCCCAGGTTTAGCTCGTTCTAACCAGGTCCAGAGGACCAGGTCATTGAACTTGGTGCCAGTTCTGTCTGTCCTTCTCCCAAGGCCCATCTGCCGAGGACTCCCGCGGCTCCAGGTCTGGTGTAGTCAATCCGTATTTCCCCCAGCAGGGGCCCCGCTGCCTGGCACAGACTGTGGCTCCAGAGAGCAGAGCGCTGCCCCCCTCCCAAGCATACTGCTGTCACCACAATGTGTGTGTGGGCTTGATGGCTGCGTGGCAGTGAGCTCGGGGCACGCGGGGGGCTCACATAGCCCAGGCAGCTGATAAATAACGAACAATTACACCAATCCGTCCAGGAACAGGGAAGTGGGTGTGCACCCATATGCGTGTGCATGCATACACATGCGAGCGTGCATACACTCAGATTCACTGGCATTTATGCCCACGCTATCACTGAAATTCAGGCAAGCACACAGAAAGATTCCCTGCTGCCCAAGAGAGGAAGAGGCCCACGTTACATTGCATTCATCCAACGCTGACACTCGCGTGTGACAAGTGCTCTGTATACAGCCTCACATAGGTGCCCGCACACCCATGCTGACCCACGCATCCCTCTATCAAGAGCTTAGCACAAGACCTGGCACACAGGATTATGATATTGTTATGTGTTAATGGGGTAGTATATTAAGACACTGGGATGTGGGTCCATGTCCCCATACACTCGCAGACAGCCATACATTCCCCACACCCTCCTTTAAGGGCAGATGCAAACACAAGAACTCCCTCCTGCAAAACCGGTACATGATCTCGGGTACAAAAACGGCTCACTCTCGCAGACGTCCGGGTTGCTCTGATTCACTCTCCCAGTTGCACCTACACAAAATACGACAACAGCAACAACTACAATAATAGCAAAACCAGGCTGGGTGATTGCTTTGTATATTTCAAAGGGCTTTCCAGTCTATAATCTGATTTGAGTCTCTCAGCAGCCCCGAGAGGTAGGTGGGTGGAGTGGGCATTATTACCCCAGGTTTATGGTTGAAGAAGAAGCCGGAGAGGTGAAATACACCATCTGGGATGCGGCCTGGAACCCAGATCTGACTTCTCTGCAGCGAGCTTCCCCCGGGGCCCCTGGGCCTGTTTGACAAGGTCCAGCTCGCACTAGACAAAGAAGCAAGCGGGGCACTGGCTCGCTGCTGGATTCTGGATTCCTGGTCAAAACATTTCCCAGAGTCAACCCTGGCTGAGAAGTGGGAATTGGAGGCTGATAAAGGGAAACCACCATCATTAGGAATCCCATAAAGTCTCATTTACAACTCCAGTCAGATGAAAGGAGCAATTGACCACGTCAGAGGGAAAAGCAAATGCTGATCTCCTTTAGGACTGCCGTTTCCGACAGCTGATCCCAGGAGGGTAGGAGGCCCTGGGGTGGGGGTGGGGGGGCGCCTCTGTGTGCTCCCCGACTCTGTGCACTTCCTCTACCCTCTGTGTGGGTGGGCCTCGGGGTCCAGGAGCTCTGGCTCTTGGAGAAGGGGAAGAGAAGGACAAAGAAGCCTCTCCCTTTCCCCCAGAGCTGCTCTCTCCTCCCACAGTGGAAGCCTCCCTCTGTGCTCAGTCCTGAGACTCAAGACACCCAGCACCTGCCTCCTCCTAGCTGCGGCAGAAATGGGGACCAGGCTGCCAGTCCCCTAACACCTGGCCTGCCGCCTCCACCGGTGCCAGGCCCTTAGGCATGCGATCCAACAACTTTGAAAGGTGACAAGGACAGCTTTCTTCAAAGTGCTCTGCGGGGTGGTGACTTGATGGTAAAAGGATAGCCAGCCTGATCATCCTTCTTTTGCTGCTTCTGCTGCTGCTTCACTCTGGTTTTATCATCACTGGTGCCTCAGTTGCTGCATCTGCCAAGTGGGGAGATGAGGACCTCCCGTATGCTGCCACGGCGGGGGCTAGATGAGATGAGGGCTGCGAAGCCCCCTGCACTGTGCGCCGCGGGGCTCCGGGGTGTCAGTCTTCCGAGGAGGGTCTCTGCGGCCAGGGCTGGAGGGCTGGCGTGGCAAGAGGCGCTCCCCCAGCCTCCTGGGTGTGCCGGCTCTGGCTGGGAGGGAGGGGACATCTGTTTGACACTCTTGTCAGCATCCGTTACCTGGTGTGTATTTTCCCAGGAGCTGATTACATTACAGCATGTGTTGATAAACATTTGGAGTTGGAGCCGAGTGGCAACTGAGCAGAATGCTAAGCGGGTGGAGCTTTGGTCAGGAGAGGCTCAGAAAGGGCTGGGCGTGAAGAACGGGAGGTGGTGATGGGGGCCCAGTCCGGTGACTTCTTAGCCTGCTCGGCCCCTTTCTCCTTCTCCCTCTTCTCCTCTACGCTCCCTGCTTTGGCTGCCAGCCGGGCATCCAGACAGGGTCCCGGAAGCAGTGCTTTCCTGCAGAAGAGGTGTGGGATTTGCACTTAGGCAGTTGTGGGTTCGAATCCTAGCTCTGCCACAGACTAGCTCTTGGCACTTTGGGCCCTGAACCTCCCCAAGACTCACTCTCTGCCTCTGTAAAGTGGGCTTCACATACACCCCACAGAGTGAAGATTGAGAAGACAACACACCCTGCCTGGCGCATAGAACTCGGCACTCAGTGAATGTTTATTCTTTTCCTAGTTTTCCTGGAGGGAAAGAGGCGCCCTAGCCTTGATTGCGCTTTGAATGTTATGCAACTTTCTTATGTTAACTTTGGACTAAGGGGAAGTGGGCTCATGTTTTTCATAATGCAACTCGCCTACCTTTAACCCTGGTTAGGACTGGTCAGGTGACCCAGGGCGACTGCAATATTCCGCCTTACATCTTTATATGGCTGTGTACTTAGGATAGCTGAAGCTGGCTATTTGTTTCGTTATCTGCCTGATGTCTTTCTCCCTCACTAGTCCCCAAACTCTCTGAGGACAGGGATCGTTGCCTGGCCACAAGTGAATGCTGGGAGCCTAGCCCAGTGCCTGGCGCCAGAAGGAAAGGCTGCCTGTCATCCTTCTGATCCGTTCAGAGCAGAACGGCCAAGATAACCACTCACAGAGGTCTGTGGTGCCTTATTCCAGGCTTGTTTCTGAATTCAGAGCACTGTGCTTCTCATTTGGCCTTTGGAGTAACTTTTCCTGTAAGTATGTCTTGTCTCTCTGGGGTGGTGAGTTTCTGGAGGACTGGGGGTGTAGACCTTCAGGATTCAAGAGGACACACAACTGAGCTCCGAAGAAATCCGACAGACATACCTAAAGGAGGGACGGATGCTGCTCCTCCCTCCCTCCCTCCCCCACCTCTGCGGGTCCCTGCCTGGGCACCCGCCCTCCCACTCCCAGCCCACCTCCAGGTGCGCGGTGGCCTCGAGGCTGCCCGGGCTGCCCGCAGGTTGGAGGAGCGCGACCGCCCAGCGCCACCTAGCGGGCCCGGGGCCGGGGAAGAGCGCGTCCCCATCTTCCGGGGCCTGCGGGACGGTGACCGCCCCACAGCGCAGAGTGGGGAGGCCCCGGCCCCCGCCCCTCGCGGACCCTTTCTCTACCTGCGGAGAGTGTGTGTGCAGGCCCTCCGGGGAAGCGCCCTTCTCCCGGGTTCCGGGGAGCCCTGGCCCCGACGGCAGCGGTCGGGGTCGTGCGCGCCCTGGTGTCCTGGAGGCGGCCTCCCACCCCTCCCCTGCACTTCGTGTCGTCCTTCCCGTCTTCCGCAGCCACAAAGGCGCCATTGATTGGGAAAAGGAGCCGGGCTGTGGTAGGAAAGCTGGAGGAGACGCGTGCGCGGACACACACACACACACACACACACACACACACACACACACACACAGGCACACGCACAGAGGCTCCGCCTCCTGCAGCGCCCAGCACTCTTGGGGGCGGAGGGTGAGGCGGCTGTGGGGCTGGGTAACCGGTCCTGGGGAAAGGTCTGCCCCTCGCCCCCTCCTCCTTCTGTGCCCCCCCCACTCCAATTTTTGCAACCACCCACCTCTGGACGAATTCGCAGGGAATGGTTCACCCCAGAGGCTGGCCCACCTCCCCATCCCCTCCCCCTCTATCCCCCAAGTGTACGGTCCTCTCCCAGCAAAGATCTACGTGGCACTTAGGGGCCCTCTTTAATACCAGGCGAAGCCAATATCGTTAGGAACGAAGAACCGCTGTTGCAGCTGCTGCAAAGACAAATAATCCGCAGCAATGCCTCCCGGGCTGATAGGAAGGTTTGGCTGGGCAGCCGCTCTGGTTTATCAGCAGGGTCCTTTCTATAGAACGGCTAATAGGTGGCACACGGCGCCCAGAGGGAGTGCTGGGGGGCCGGGTGCGGTGGGGTGGGAGACTGGAGAAGGCAGGGGCAGGAGTAGTTCTGCTAGCGAGGATTCCCTGAGTCTCTCCTCTGAGCCGGCTCCTAGAGGGTGGAACTGGATTTGAGCCTGGGCTGGAGGCAGGGCTCCAGACCCTTCTGCAAACTCCGGCTTCATCGCTTCTCTGATAAGGAAATCCTTACCTCTCACGGCATCTGAATCATGGGCACCCTGACCCTTTAGAGGACTGCCCCAGGTACTCCACCTTGCCTGGCTCCTGGTCCCTGCCCCCATCCTGTCTGAGAGTCACAGAGCCGGGCAACAGTGGAGATGGGGTGGAGGGGGTTGGCAGGTGGTGCCTGCAAATAGAGAACTGGGAGTGGCAGGACACAGGCTCCTTGCAATCCCATTTGGTGCCTCCCTCGAAGCTCCTGCTTGACACCTGCCTACCTGTGTGTACGCAGAAATTGGCCGGGTGCTGGGGGAGGGGCTGGGCTGGACTGCTGGCTCGCCTGGTTGGAAACACTCCGTCCTAGTCCCTGGAGCTCTTGGGGAGAATGTGCTCTTGTATGTGTGTCCCCGTTTGTGGGCAAGGCTGTGCCCATGTAGGTGCCTAGAGATGCGGGTTTATTCACATATTCAGTCTATCTGAGTTTGAAGGGACTTTGGAAGAGACCTCTCTGCCCCACCCCCTACCCCATTCTGCCACATCTGTGCCAAATGGTCATCCAGATTCTGCTTGATTGCTCCCAGTGACAGGGAGGTCACTACTTACCATGGCAGTCCAGTCCTGCTCTGTCAGTTGGAATACTGAAATGGAGACGGTGCCAGGCAGCCCAGATAATGTTCTCCCCCACCCCCAGCCCAACTGCAGGAAAACAGGGCCGGGACAAGGTGTCGAAAACAGCAACCCAATATAGTTACAGCCAGTGTTTGCTGAGTGCTGGCTATCAGCCAGGCGCTGTGCTATGTGTGGCACAAATACCCACTCTCATGATCTTCATAAACCTCTGTGAAGTCATGCCTGATGTTATCTAATTGTATTAAAGAGGAAACTGAGGCACAGACTAGTTAAGGCCTTGCCTGAAATATCACGACTAAGAAATGGCAAAGGCAGTTCTCAAAATCAGGAGGTCCGGCTCTGCCTGAGCTTAATCGCCACATTGTAGTCAAGAGACAGAGAGACAGAGACAGAGAGGAGGAGTGTGTATGTGTATCCTCACCAGTTTTTCTGGCTCGGGGGTATTAGAGATTAGCGGGAACTCTGGACAAGAAATTAAGACATCAAACCTATATGGACATAAAGGGACATACTCACAGTGAAGCAGCATAGGATAAATGTGGTTGGTGGATGGGAAATAAATGGGGATGATCTGTATTTACCTTCCGCACCAGCCAAGGGTTAGGTGGTACACGGTTCAGAGAGTTTTATGTTCAATTTTATGTCTAGAGAGAGTTTGGGATGAGGTTGTCACTTCTCTTCTAATTAGTGCAGGAAGGCTTCTCCAGGCACCACTTTCAGGAGCTATCTTGCTGTCTTGGCTTTGCCATCTGTCCCCAAGAGTGAGGCATGGGTAGAGTAGCTGAGGGAATAGGCACGAGACTGGGAATCAGGACACCTGCAACTTTGGCCTTGGGTCTTCCCCCAGCTTGAAGTGTGACCTTGGATAAATTACCCTGCCCTTCTGGGTGTCCACTTTCTCACTTCTGAAATGAGGGGTTAAGTCTTGGGGGTCCATCAGACCCCTTTGGTGGGTGTACTCTGCAGTCTGTCCAAGAGGACCGCTCTGCACAGGTGGGCAGGTTGTGCATTGTGCAAGGACAGCTGGCCAAGAGGTAGATGGGCGCTAAAACCTGGCCTGTGCGCTTCTCACCAGGCCACGGGCTGGCAGGGCCTGCGTCCACCTGGGCAAAGGGGCATATTTTTGTAATTGGTGCAGAGGTGCCACGTGGGTCAGTAGTGAGCCTGTAAGGTGCCCACGCAGATTGACTCCCTGTGGTTGGTCAGAGTTGGGGTGGTGGTGCTTAAAGGAATTTCTTTACCAGAAAGTGAGACTGTGGGTGGGGGGCTGGAGGGAGGAACAGAGGGAGTGAATGAAGTGCCCGTGAATGCTGAACAGCGGGCAGCGGGAAAACGCCTGCAGAAAGCTGACCTGCAGACAGAAAGGGAGGCTGTGGGGGTGAGGTGTAGGAGGGCAGGTCTCGGCGGGCAGCAGGCGACCACATGGCATGGGCCCTGGGGTTGAGGTCAGGGTATCCCTGGGAGTGGTGGCTCTCCCTGTCCCCCTGTCCCCCCAAGATGGGGCATTCTGTGGACGTCGTTGGGCAGTCTGGTGCCTGCACCGGGCTCAGTCTGGTCTGAGGCTGAAGACTATGCACGGTACCAGTTTGGGCCTCACTGACTCTTGAGAAGAAGGAGACCTAGTAGGGACAGCTTTCTGAGGCCTCTCAGTACCGGGGGAGAAGGTGGCATGTCGCCAAGGGGGAAAATTAGGGGTGAGGAGGAAGGGGAGGTATGCAGGCTTGGGGGGATCAGAGAAGGGGCAAGCCTCACTTGCACTTGGCTGGAGGAGTGGCTGGGAATGAGCAGACCTGGGAGGGAGCACTGTCTGCGGGGAGAACCCACTGCTGATCACAGACCAGGTCTCTGGACGCAGGCCATCTCCCTCCCCCATCCCACCTCCAACCAAGGCCAAGTTTGGGATGCCAACCCATGAGAGTGGCCAGGCCTGTCCCGGGGTGCGGGGGTGGAACCGGGACACTTAAGCCCAGGAGTTGTCCTCTCTGCAGTGATGACTGTAGGCGTGCCCTCGTGCCCCGGCCAGGCAGGCCCACCCCACTCTCCCGGCGGGGGGGGGTGTGTGTCTCCCTCTTTAACAGAAAGGGAACACAGGGAGGCTGATCACCTGTGTCTTGCTTGCAGGGTGGCTGTGCCAAGTGACACTGTGTTTTGAGGATGTTCCCAGCTCCCTGGATGCCTTGCAGTTACTCTCCAAAACTTAGCTGAGTGTGACCCCAGCTCTGCGAGGCTCTCCCTGGAGAGGCAGCTGCCCCGGGGAGGAGGGAAGCAACAGTGTGTCCTCTGCCCCATATTAGCACAGTGGGGATGATCATGACAATAACACTGATAGTACAGAGCTGACATTGAGCTCTGACCACCTGCCGGACCCGGTTCTAAGTGCTCACACGCTAGGATGTATGAGTCTCGTGTTGTTGCTGAAACAAACGACCACAGACTTAGCTCTTGAAAGCAACACACATTTATCTTGTAGTTCTGTAGGTTGTAAGTCTGACACAGGTCTCACTGGGCAGTCCTTTCTGATGATTCTAGGGGTGATCCCATTTTCTTTTTTTCTTTTTTTCTTTTTTTTAAAGACTATTTATTTATTTGACAGAGAGAGATTACAAGTAGGCAGAGAGGCAGGCAGAGAGAGAGGAGGAAGCAGGCTCCCTTGCTGAGCAGGGAGCCCGATGCGGGGCTCAATCTCAGGACCCTGAGATCATGACCTGAGCTGAAGGCAGAGGCTTTAACCCACTGAGCCACCCAGGAGCCCCCCATTTTCTTACCTTTTTTAAAAAAAATTATTTATTTGAGAGCGAGTACAAGCGAGAGAGCACAGAGGGAGCAGTTGAGGGAGAGGGAGAAGCAGACTCCCCACTGAGCAGGGAGCCCGATGCAGGGCTCAGTCTCAAGACCCCGAGATCATGACCCGAGACAAAGGCAGCCACTTAACTGTCCGAGCCACCCTGGTGCCCCCATTTTCTTACCTTTTATAGCTCCCACAGGTCTGTGTTCCTTGGCTTGTGTCCCCTTCCTCCGTCTTCAAATCCAGCAACACTGCCTCTCCTTGGGGTTCTCTCCACTGACACGTCTCTCCCTTACCCCACCAGGAAAGACTCTCTGCTCCTAAGAACTCATGTGATGAGATTGGGCCCACCCGGATAGTCCAGGATAATTTCTCCATCTCAACGGCTTACTTTAAACACCTCAAAAAAAATCCCTTTGCCACATAATGTAACATAGTCCCAGGTCCCGGGGATCAGGGCATGGAGAACTTTGGGATCCATTCTTCTGCTCTCAGAACATACTTTTTAATATAATGGGCCAATGAAGCAGGTAGTGCTATTACCCCCATTTTAAAGATAAGGAAATTGAGGCACAGAGCAGTTAAGTAATTGCCCAAGATTACCTTGCCAGGACTAATATATTTGGGGGACGCCTGGGTGGCTCAGTCAGTTAAGCCGCTGCCTTTGGCTCAGGTCATGATCCCAGGGTCCTGGGATCGAGTCCCGCATCAGGCTCCCAGCTGAGCCAAGAGCCTGCTTCTCCTTCTCCCTCTGCTTGCTGCTCTGTCTACTTGTACTCTCTGTTATCTCTCTGTCAAATAAATAAATCTTAAAAAAAAAAGACTAATATATTTGGGATTCAGACTAAGGCAGCCCGACCCCAGAGTTATACTTTAGTCACTGTGACAAAAGCAGGACCAGAGATCAGGTGGCAGAAGACAGCCAAGCTTGACATGGCAAAAGGTCAAGTCCCCCGAGATCAGCCAAGCCATGGAGCATCATGTGTTTATTGAGCATCTACTATGTGCCGGGCCCTGGGAGGGGCTCTCAGGAGGATGGGACAGAGCTCTAGTCTGAGCCCCAGGTCTAAGCCCATTCTCTTTCCACATCCTGTCGCTGCGTGTGTGAAGGGAGGGCCCTGTCCCACAGAGGTTAACTGGGAGAAAGGATCGTGCTCTAGTGGGCTTAGGGCCCGTGGCTCTGGGTGAGCCTGGGTGGAGGACTGGGTTGCCCTGCCCCCCACCGGACCCTGCTAGATCAGCCCAGCACCCGCGGGGGCTGGCTCACCAGGCCGACTGTTCCCGCCCATCCATCACGATGGGGAATGGGCTCTCAGTGAGCCTGGGACCTGCAAATCATGGAAATTAAGACCAATTAGAGGGGGAACCGGCGGCCCCTTGGCAGGGGTTCCGGCCACAGAGGTGGCTCAGGAACTTTATAGATGTTTCCTTCTATTTTGTGGTCCAGCTGGGAGGCAGAAACACGCCAACTCAGCACAAGGCCCTGTCTAGATGCTTCTGAGCAACTGGGAGGGAGGGCATCCCCTCAGCAGGATCTGTGGTCCCCTCCCCAACTCCCCACAGGCCTTGCTTTCCCATCCCCAGGGACGCTAGAGCGAGCATCTGGGCCTGGGGCCCTCCTAGGTGCACACCAGTTTCCTTCTCTTCCTGCGTGGCTCTGTCCTCCGCAGGAGGCGTCTGGAGAATAAGCCCCGGGGGGCCGGGGGAGGGAGAGGCCCCTTGAGGGGCCTGCCCCTGCCTCTGTGCTCCCATCACCCAGCCAGAAGCAAGGGCTTCCCACTTGCCCGCCATGGGCAACTCCTGAACAAACCCTTCCCCTGGTTTTGTCCCCAGGGAGAAAGGAACTCAGCTCTCAGACTAAGCTCTCAAGGACCTCATGCCGTTCTGGGGGCAGCGGCAGGTCGGTGCTCTGGGCGCAAAGACAAAAGCAAAACCAATTCTCCAGCTTCTGGGGTCCCTGGCGGGCTTTAATCATTGCCCCTGGCCCTGGTCCTTCGCCCCGTGCCCTGTGAGGAAGGCTGAGACGGGCCTGGGCACTGTGGAGAGAGGGCTGGCCATGAAGCGGCTCCGGGAGGGCAGAGACTTCTCTGGAAGGGGGGCAGGGGTATCCAGGACAGAGGCGACACTGCAAGGGGCACCCCTTGTCTCCACTCTGCACCGGGGTCTGGTTTTGTTTCTTTTTTAAGGATCGGCTCGGTGTGCTGGGTTGAAGTCACCTTCTGGAGAAAGACCCGAGTGGAGAGGAGGGGCCGCCTTGCCCCGAGGCCTCTGAGCCGGCCATCAGCTGGGGCTGGCGACAGGGTCAAAGGGCCCCGCGGTATGTCCAGGGCTGACAGGAGACAGAGCCGGACGAGGCCGCGCGCAGGGCCTGGTCTGTGTGGGGGAGTCGGAGGGGGCGGTGCAGGGCAAGGCCCAAGGGAAGGTGGTGAGAGGGGCAGCGCGGGGGGTGGCATGGGCTCTGTCCAGGCACAGGGTGGCTTCACGGCCACCCGCTGTCTGTCCCTTCCTCTGGGCCTTCAGCCTGGGGCTCCTAAGGCTGCTCCCAGCTCCACTATTCTGCGACTCTCATCCTGGCATCTCTGCCTCGGGACTCATCTAGCTGGCCTTGAGCACCTGGCTTCACCTCTCTGTGCCTCAGTTTCCCGACCTGTAACAGATGAACAATAGCACCTGCGTCAGGGGGTTATCATGGGGTTGAGTGATTTCAATTTACAGTGGTACCTGCCACACAGTCAGGGTTTTGTGAATATTAGCTATTACGTGAATTATTATTATTCGTGTTGTTAAAAAGACCGTATTATGTTGTTTATAAGACTGCAGGGTCTGGAGTCAAGCAGGCCTTGGTTGGAGACCTAGCTGTTCCACTAATAATAATGTGTGGTTTGAGAAAGTGGCCTAACCTTTGGGAGCCTCAGTTTCTTTATCTACAAAATAGGTATGATGGTAATCTCAATGCTGACTTCCTAGAGATGCCGTGATGATTACATGAGACAGTGGAACACATTTGCAAGCGGAACTGTAAAGGATCTGACACAGTACGTTGCTTTGTCTTCCTGGCTGAAGATCAGATTTAGGACACTCTCTAAGGAAGGCCTCCTGACAAATGGCCATGACCTTCAGAGTAGCCAGAGTACGCCAGGAAGTTCCATAGGAAGGGTGTCTGCTCTTGGCTGGACAATGTGAGGAATAAGAGCAGGACTTTGGTTCTATTCCCAGGCTACCCCAGGTCCAGAAGGGGGGCAGTGGTGGGAGCAGGTGATGGGGCCCCAGCCCTGCCTGGGCTTCGCACACAGAGAGTGAGCAGAGACTCCACCGCAGCCGGCCCTGTGAAGGGTGCAGATGGGCTCCGTCCTTGGTGGGCGCCTGCTGAAGGTCAGGGATGCCCACAGGGTGGTCAGGCTCAGGGGGGAAGGGCAAGATAAACCTCACACCTGAAAGAGGTTCCCTGACCCACAAATCTGTTGGGTCCCTTGGTACGTGCTCTCAGATTTCTCTATTCTTTGCCTTTGTCTCTCTTATTACAATTTGTAAGTATTCAGTTTTTAAAAAAGATTTTGTTTATTTATTTATTTATTTGCAGAGAGGACAAGTGGGGGGAGGGGCAGAGGGAGAGAGAGAATCTGGAGCAGACTCTGCAAGGAATGTGGAGCCCTAGGCGGGGCTGGATCTCACAGCCCTGAGATCTTGACCTGAGCCGAAACCAAGAGTTGGATGCTCCACTGACTGAGCCTCCCGGGTGCCCCCTCCCCCACTTTTTTTTTTTTTTTTAGTGGTTATTGGATGTTTGTCTCCCTCACTAAAATGTAAGCTCCCTGTGAGTGGAGCCCCTGTCGGGACAGCTCACCATGGGATCCTAGGGTTTGAAATAGCACCTACCACGCAGTCAGGGCTCAGTAACATTTTGATGACTCTAAATAAATAATAATCCCATCAAGCACTTATTTAGCTTGTATTATGTGCCAGCCATTATTCAAAGCACTTGACGTGTATTGACCCATTTAAACCTCGCGACACTCCTATGAGGAGGTTAGCAATATTTTCCCTATTTTCCAGATCAGGAAACTGAGGTACAGAGAGATTAAGTAACTTGCCCGAGGTCACACAGCCATCCGCAGGTGGAGCAGGGATTCAAGCCAACGGGTTTGGCTCCAGAGTCCATGCTCTGAGCTGCAGTGCTATACCAGGCCTCTGAAGCAATGAACGAATGAACCATGTTACACATTTGTAATGTGTACTGCATTTGGACAAATGGGTTTTGGGGGAGGGAGTGAATGGTGTGACTCCTGTAGATTTGGCCACAGGGTCCTGATGAGCGGGACACGACTGGCCCCTGTTTGTCTGCAGAGGGACAGAAGATCCGAGAAGGGCCTTTTAGAGGAAGTCCCCTCCCTTCGTCCGCCCCCTCCCCAATCAGATGCTGAAAGGTAGGGGGCGGCTGTGCAGGCGGAGCCAGAGGCCTCTTGCCATGGTTCCTGGTTCCCGCTGTCTAGGATTAAGGAATTGCACTGGGCACCCAGATCCCTGAACTCCCTGCCCTGGTCTCTGCCTTCTCTGTCCCTGGAAGCCCTGCCGGCAGGGTTGGGATCTGGGGGCTGTTCTGTCCCTGCAGGGAGAAGGCGAGGAAGGTGAGTGAGGAAATGCTTCCATGCATCAGCCCTCCAGCCGTACCCACTTCTGCCTGATATCCCTGCACCCCTTCAGCACTTCTCTTCCAAACTGCTCGCTTCCTCTGTCTTCCGGCCAGAGCGGCCCCTACCATAGTCATCTCCTGCCATGCCCTGGCCTCCTGTCCTAGGAGCCCTGAGGACCAAACACGAGGGATGTGACCTCTGGTGGCCTTTTGGCAGCCAGCTTCAGCTCCTCCTCTGGAATTCCTGTCCTCCAGGAGGGGACATGTTTGGGCACAGCCCTGCCCACGCTAGTGCTGTTGATCCTGCTGGCCACGATTGAGGTGTGATAAGGACACAGAGCTGGGATAAAGGGCCAGGATTATAGGTTCCTTGGCACTGCCTGTGTTACAGAAATACCATGAGATGCACACAACTATAATAACCTGAGATCCTTTCTTCCAGGGGGAGGATAGCGTGTGGTTGGGGAAATCCTTTGATCACTTCCTATTGGTGGGGGTTAACCCCCCAAGGGACCTATGAGAGGCAGCACCGATGGGCCTAAATTGCCTAAATTGCCTTCTAAATTGCCTTCGAGTGCCGGTGGGGAGGGCAGGGAGGGGATCCAGTTCTCTGCAGAACTTTGGCTTTGCTCAGTGGGAATGCAAATTGGGGGCCAGAGCTGAATTGCTCAGGACTCTGGAGGGAGGCATGGCTCTGTCCTCTGCCCTCTGCCCTGCCCACACCTCGGGGCTCAGTGTCACCTCCAGACCAGTGGGAACCAGTCTTCCAAGAAGACCACTGTGAAATCCTCTGGCTCTGGCTGATGGCAGAAAGCCAAAGGCTGACGGTAGTGAAGCAGGAGATTTGTCTTCTGGTCTTGGCTCCAATATTAATACACATTTCACCTCTGTGGGCATTGTGGGCACGAGGCGGCGCTTGGACCTGGTGACTTCTAACGTCACTTCCAGTTTGAGGATTTCAAGAAGGGGGTGCAATTTGGGAAGCTCTGAGACAATTTGGGGCTCGGAGATAAAAACCTACCCCTGGGGGCATGAGCCACAGACCCTGGAAAGTACTAGTAACCACGTTGTGGTTGGCACAGTGCCGGGGGGCTTCATGTATTTTACCTCCTTTGTTCTCACAAGAACTCTATTTTTTTTTTAAACGAATAAAGTAGGGCTTACAAAGGCCTAAGTACCTCGTCCAAGGTCACACAATAGAAGAGGGAGAGACAAAGTTGAAAGGTGGGTTGCGTAACTGAAGGCCTGTGTTTGGCGCTGGGAGACAGAAGTGGGTGTGGGGGGCGGCCAGGTATTTGGTGGTTGCTGAACCGAGAGCAGAGAGACTTGTCCCAGGCTGGAGACTGTCCTGTGCCAGGGACATTCACCCCTGGGGAGGAAGGAGGAGACTCCTGGGCAGGGGGGTGGGGCGGCGAGCATGGGAGGTGAAGGCAGGAGAGGGTCTGAGCAGCTGCAGGGGGAGGCTGTCCAGGGGAAGGGGCCCGCTGGGGGCCTGAGGGTGCCTCGGTGAGCGGTGTCCAGTCCCGTGGGCTGCTGGCTGTGGAATGCCACGGCTTGTCCTCCTCGTTGTCCCTCCAGGTCCCCAGGGCCTGCCCCGACTGCACACATGCACAGACACGCGGTCGTCCTTGGTCACACAGCCCATCAGACACGAACAGGCCTGCACCCGGGGTTCACTCAGCCTGGGCTTCGCTTCCTGGCCCTCACCTGCGTCTCCTGTTCCCAGCCCTGCCCTCATCCAGTGTGTGTGCGCGCGTGTGTGTGTGTGTGTGTGTGTGTGTGTGTCTGTTCCTCCTCAGCCTGCATAGAGCTCTGCGGTCTGTTGGCTTCTCTTGGGTTTGCACACACATACGCCCAGGATGATAATCTCTCTGTTGTGTGTCTCCTTCACACACACACACATGCACAGACACATGCACACACCCTTCTGTCTGTCCCCCCTGCTTCTCAACTAGTCTTTCTCTCCAATCCCTGCATATCTCTGGCTCCCAGAGAACCCCGTTAATCTTTAACAGGTCTGGGCTCTTTCTCCTCTTGTTTTTGTCCTCACTGCTGTCTTTGCAGGCTCCTCCAGCTGGGCAGCAGGGCTGGGCAGGCCCCCTCCGGCAAGTGACAACGCCAGGAGCCCCGGCTGAGGAATGGCGATGTGGGTGGGGGCAGGCGGGGCTGGGAAGGGATTTATTTGCTTTGGATCCTTTTCTGCGAACATTTTTGTCCACTGGCCATGATGTTTCATTGATTTCAGCTGACGTCATTCTGGTGCGTGGGAGAGGCTTAGACACCCACGTGGTGGGGGTGAGCACTGACCCACAAGTCGGGGAACCCTGGTGTCAACTCTGGGGGAGTCTCCGTTTCTCATCAGATGTGTGAGAGCTTTGGAACGGATGATCTTTGGTTTTGTTCCAAAATGTTGAGATTCTAGGAGACTTCTGCTCTATTTAGAATCTGTCTACACCCTGATCATTTCAATTAAAATCTCTTTCAGTGAACTCATTTGTATGCACAGACATCATACATGCAAACATGAAGACACACACACGTGCACACATCCAAATGCAGCTTAGCTACTGTATGTTTTCCAGGAACTTCTCTAACTCATCTGGGCACACATGCACGCACGCACGCACACGCACACACACACACACACACACACACACACACACACACACACACACACATCCCACACCACTTTGAGGTGCATCTCTGGCTTGAAATGTGCCTCCCAATGACAAGGACCTGGGCACTCACCAGCCTCCTCACCGTTCCCACACCCCTTCTCCTAAGAGTCAAGACCTGAGTCCTCAGCCTTGTTCCTGCAGCCCCCATCCTTGACTGTAAGAAGAAATGGGAGGTAGGAGAAGCCTAAGAGGGGATATGGGATGAGCAGAGGACCCCGGAACGTCAGTGCTGGAAGGGACCACCCTGACTGCTAATCTAGTTGACAGGTTTTAAAACACTTCACTGAAAGCCGGGAACCTTGGTCCTGACCAACTCTTACCTGGGCAGACAAACAAACAACGCTGATTAAGCCAGGATGCGCCAGGTACGGTGGGTGGGGGCTGGGGACCAGCTACTCAGCATCCCCGGCTCCCAATACCACTCCCACCGCTCCCAAGTGAGCGAGCTTGCTGCAGCCCCTTGGAGCTTTGACAAATACAGCTTAAAATTCATGCATCTCCTCGTATGCTCTCCAGTGTGGTCCCAGAGGCGCCAGCACCACCTGCAGCCTCATTAGAAATGCAAATCCTCCGGAGGCCCCGCCCCAGTCCGACTGAACTGGGAAGCTGAGTTGTGGGGCTGGTGATCTAGGCGGAAGCCCTCTGGGTGATTCTGGTGCCGGGGCCAGTACAACCCTCCTGCCTTACAGATGAGGAACTGAGGCCCAGAGAGGGGCATGTTTTACCTGCGATCTCAGGCTATGACTCTGGGTGACCTGTCTGTAAAGGTCTGTATGCTGAAGCTCTGGAATTTTCCTGCCTGTTGCCTCTCCTTCCCCTGGGCTGGCATGAATACTCAGGGACTGGGTAGCTTGGAGCCCTTTTGCTTCAGGGAGGCTGCACTGAATGGTGGACAGTGAGGGGAGCCCCTGGGCCTGAATGAATGGGGAGGGGTGTGCATGAGGACCCCGAAGAGGGCAAAGACTTAGGGCGTGGCTGGTCATCACTCGCGTGGCAATCTAGGGAGTCTTCTTGGAAGAGGTGGGCTCGAACTCCAGACGACAAGACTTCAGGAAGCAGAGGTGTGCTTTTTGCATAGGCCAGTGCGAGGGCATTGGGAGGAGGAGAAGGAGACCCAGGAAGGCCCAGGCTGGGAACGTGCTGGCAGCGGAGGGGCCGCACGGGGTTGAGGGGTAGGAGGAGTGAAAGTACTCAGCTTTTCAGCCCTGGTACCAGTCCCCCCCCGGAAGCCGGGGGACTTCTCCGAGGAATTAGGGAGCGTTTAACATCTCTGGCTAATTAGCTGCCGCCTGCGACCGAGGAAGGAGGAGAGGGGAGTTGGAGCCAGGCAGCTTTGAAAGGCAATGCTGCTCCTTGACAAAGCCGGCCTGGGGAGGTTTCAAAGACAACTTCTGAGCAGCCCAGACGTTTCATGTTCATTAGATCCTCGCTTCCCAGGCTCCAAAGACAAACAGTGGGATTTCAGGGTTTTCTTCCCTTTTTGGAGACATTTCATTCTGAGCCGTGAGCTTTCAGCTGGGGAGGAGGCAGAGCCGCTGAGCTCCTGCTCCTCCAAATCCACAGCCTAAGCAGAGCCTGGCTCCATCTACTCTGCACACTAGAAGCTTCCCAGGCCCCCCCCGCAACCCACCCCCGGGGGAGTTCTACACCAAGCCCCCCACCAAGGCCAGTTGAGCAGGTGACATGGGCGTGGAGGGGGGTCCAGACCAGATGCCGCTGGACTTTCAGCTGAGTGGGGACAGGACCCAGAGTTCTCGTTTGTCACGATTGTCCCAGAACCTAGGCGCTCAACCAGTGCTTACTGAATGGGTGAGTGAGTGAAAGAACGAGTGCATGTGCTGGTCATTTGCCGATTGCTCCCAGATCCATTTCCTGCCTTTCTAGTGTTTGTGGCACAGAGAACTACGCTTCCCAGACTCTCTCACCTATTGGCTTCTGCATAGGTCCAGCCAATCCAGGGCAGTGGAAGAAGGTGGAGGAAAAGCCAGGGTATTTCTTTCCTCTCTCTGTTTCCAGCCAGGTCTCTGCAGCATCTGCGTCTCCTCTTTGGCTGCTGCTTAACAGCCCTGCCCAGGGGCCAGCTCCTTCTGGCTGGCCTGTGGTGGTTCCAGCTTCTGGGGGGTGGCCTCAGCTCCCGGGATCCTGGAGCACCGCCTTCCCCTTCCAGCAGAAGGTGGTGGAAGCGGGTGGCTTCCCTCTGCTGCTAATCTCTGGGGTGTTCTGCCTCTTCAGTCACTTTACAACCAAATCCCTGATTTAAATTCCTCTGATCGAAAGGCCTAGAGTGGCTTCTGTTTTCTCCCTGGGCTCTGTGAAATGAATGAGTAAATGTGCTCCTTTCTGGTTCAGAAAGAAGACTCTGTATGAGCAGCGAGGTTGGAAGAGGTTTGATCTGCCTGGGACCTGGAGTCCTGCAGAGAGGGCAGCTTTGCGCTGGGGAGGGCGCCCCGCTGCTCTGCCGGGACACATGTCTGGGGCGCGCAGGTGTGGCTGGAAGCCCAGGAGACTGTTCCTATCCCAGCAGTGCTCTTTCCTCTGAGCGGGACTCTGCTGGGGGATGCCGAGGGGTAAACCAAGTCATAAAGGGACAGCAAGGCGCCGAGGGAAAAGCCATCTACCGCCAGTGGGACCCTGCATGGCCCTTTAGACTCTCTGACTCCGGGGAGGCTCACAGTGACCCTGCTGGGTGGGCCATCTTATCCCCATCTCCAGTGGGAGAAGCTGAGATTCTATGAGCTCATGTGTCCTCTCTCCTTTCACAGCGACGTGGTCACTTAGTTCTGAGCACACTCGACGTTGCTTTTCTCCTTCTGGCCCACCTGCTATCCTCACCGCTTCTGCCCTCTGAGCACTCAGCATCCTTCACCAACCTCCTGGCTGACCTGTTTGCCCCAAGCTCACCTGCTTCCACACGTTGTCCGAGATCTGGTCCAACCCCTCTCCAGCAGTGTCTCCGGCCCCCCTCCCCACGCCCACCCCCGCCTATAATTCAGCCTCATGAAGCCGCTTCGAGCTTCTCTAACAGCTGTGGGAGTGATACCTCCGTGCTTCTCCGGGGCTGTGCTCTCAGCTCCGAGGACCGACATCTTCCCAGGAAGCTTCTGCTCATCCTTCAGGACCTGGCTGCAGTACCTGTCCCTCTGGGACCCCACGCCCAGCTCCCCTGCTCTAGGTAGATGCCTCCTCCCTGCACCCAGGCGCCCTGTGTTTTCTCGGTCCTGTTGCATTCATCGCACTGAATTGCAACTGTCTGGCTGCACCTCTATTTCCCCTGCAGGACTGCAAGTTCCTCGAGGGTGGGAAATAGGTTTTGTACACTCACTTATTTAAAAGTGCTTACTGAGCACCAACCTTATACCTGGTACTATGTCAGACTCCGGGAGACTTGGTTTGTGTTGCAGAGTGTACGCGGGGAGTAATCACTTGGGCCAGTAGCAGTAACAAGAGGGTCCCCCCAACACATGTGCAATCATAGGTTCTATAAGGAGTGTGATAACCTTGGGGTCTGGTACTAGGAGGTATTGCCTAAAAGCTCCTTTTCAACCTCAGCCTCAGTCCAGGCACCAAGGTGTGCATTTACTGCTGTATTTGTGAAGCTGTTCCTGCAGTGGCCATGCGTGGCTCCCCCCTGGTCTGCGAGCTCCCTGTGGGAGGGACTCTGTCGCTTCAACTGCTCTCTCCAGGGCCTCGTGGCACATAGTAGGTGTATGACAGGTATGAATTGAGTTAGAAATGGGATTGCACCCCTGTGTATGAGTCAGGATGGCTTTCCTACCTGGAGGAGCCCAGGCCACTGGGCAGTGGGGTCAGGGCTCTGGACTTGGTAGCCCTTCCCATCTCTGAATATGGAAAACAGGAAAAGGGGATTCCTTTCATCTCTGTTTCTTCCTGGCTGTGTGACCTTGGATAAGTCCGGAGCTTCTCTGAGCCTCATTTACCCCACCTGTAAAAAGGAGCCATGTCACAAATTTGCTATGAAGAGGCTTCAGTTAATACACAGAAAGTGTTAGAGCCACGCTGGCATGGAGTAGGTACTGTGTCATCGTTATTATTTATTCCTATTACCATTTCTACAGCAGGTTCCCGGGGAATGGCTGGCTGTCTTCTGCATGCATCTCCCCTCAATCCCACACCCGGCCCAGCCCCCTCTGGCCTGGCACGCGACTGGAGTCCCATCTTTCCTCTTGCTAGGAAGCTGTGGGTAACTGGGGCTTAATTAAGCATGCTTGACTGGGGTGTGATTAGCGGCTGCTGTGAGTCAGCGGAGGCCGGGCGGGGGGCCGGGGCGGGTGGAGAGAGAATGGAGCAGAAGGCTCCTGGTGCCTGGGGCTGTACTTCTGGGCTCAATCAGCCCACTTTGTTCAACAATTGAGGGGGACAGGGTGAACAACCCTTGAGTCTCTCAGATTCCTCTGGTGGCTCTTACCAGCCACCCCACCCTAGCCGTAGCTCTGTGATTGTCATTACTCATTCATTCGTTCATTCATTCAGCACAAATTCTGACTTCCTCTCTCCCAGACCTTGTCCTAGGTGCTGGGGATAGTGTCGTGAAGAGCATGGACAGAGGTCGTGGCCCCCATGTGACACACAGACCCGGAGGGGAGGGCCATGGAAAAGTAAATGCCAATGTCTGCTACCATGCAGGGGACGGCGCACAGCGGACCCTGCTGTGGATGTTCTGTCCGGCAGAACCTGCCATCATATTGGAGGTGACATGGATTCCTTACCTGTCTGTCTTCTCACTTGCTGTTGGCAACCTTAGGCCATGGATTATATGACACTCTCTGTCCCTCCGGCTCACAGCACAGCGTTTGGAATGTAGCAGGTGCTCGAAGAATTGGTTGATTGAACCCCAGCTCAGGAAGCAACCGGACGTATTGTCCCCTAGAACAGGGGTTGGCAAACTCTGGCCTGCGGACCCAGTCCCGCCTGCAGCCGGCCTAGTTTGTATAGCCCTCAAGCTAAGAATGGTTTCTACATTTTTAAAGGAGTGGGTTGTAAAAAAAATAAAAAATAATCAAAGAATAATATGCTGCAGAGACATACGTGGCCACAAAGCCTAAAATATTCACTCTCTGGGGTTTTACAGAAAATGTTTGCTGACCCCTCGCATTCCTCATCTATGCAGCGTGGGACCCGAGTTAAGATACCACCAAAGCCCCTTCCTGGTGTGCAGGGGTGTGAGTCTGCGTGCCACGGTTCTTGTTCTGTGCCCGAGGGCCTGTGTGGCGTGCGTCCCCACGTCACCGGCGGCCCCCCCCCGACGCCTGCACCGAGTAGGTGCTCAGGCAGTCTCTGCTGACTGGTGTTAGAGCGGCACGAGACGGAGCTCGGAGCTGGGCTCCGCTGCTGCACAGCTGTGTGAGATTAGACAATGGTTTGAGTCTCCGAGTCTCCGTTTCCTCACCTGAAAAATGGGGATGATAACTTAGCACCGACTTCTTGGGGTTGCAGTGAGAATGAAGGAGGTCAGTACACGAGGAGGTGCCATCTGCAGGGCTGTCCAAATGCTCATAGCTCCTGCCACTGTTACTACTGGACATGTCATGGGCACTCAGCTATGTTACTGAGTACCACTTGGTATATTTTAACTCATAGGATGGTTTCCCTAAGAAGGATGGTTGGGTTCTTGAAGGTCAAGGTGATTCTAAAGCTGCCCATCAGAAAGGTCCCAGGGGAGTGGTCTCAGTGATGGGGTGTCTGTGGTCTTGGGGCACCTGCCTGATCACTGCTGGCTCCTTCAGTTGTGAGGAAGACTGTGGGAAGGGACAGGGTATGAAGACTTGGGGAGGGTGAACCCTGGAGTCTTGATCCCTGACCATTCCCCGGGCGGGAGATAGAGCCAGACCGGCACAGTGGTCTCAGCCCTGCCCCCATATCCACCTGTGTTCATCGGGACAGAGAATTTGGCTCTCTTGCTAGCCTGGCTGACCCCCTGCCCTGCCATTCATACTGCCACAGCATCCAGCTTCGTCCCTTCATAACCGTGACTGACGTTGCTTAGCATTTTCTTTTCAATGAGCTCTGCCATTGATGTCCTACACGGTAGGCATATTATTCACTGCCTCTATAAATGAAGATACTGAGGTTCAGGGAGGTGAAGAGACTTGCCCATAGTAAGTGTTCCAGCTGGGATGAGGTCTGGGTCTCTTACTTCTAGGGCTCTGTCATACCAGATGGCCTTTCTTCACCTGCCTCAGTTGTATCAACAGACCTGTCTTCTGGTCTCTCTCCCACGCCTGTGCCGCTCTGTCGCAACTGACTCACAAGCCTGGGAGAGTCCCATCTCCGCCCTCATGCTGGTGCAAGGGCAGGCCTGTTCCCACAGGGAAACCTACCGAGATAGTCGGGCTGGTCCCCCTTGGCTGGTCCTGACCCCCGGGTCCGGGGGTAGAGATGTCTAGGGAAGGCGCACATTAGGGGTGCCAGGGAGGAGATGTCAGGTTCAGTTACCATGACGTGGAATATTTATGCTGCCATGGGGCCCTGGTGTCATACTGCATTAAGTGGCATTCAGGGCCCACTCCCTCCAGCCAAGAGATCAGCAGCCCGCCCCTCTCTCCCTTCCTCCTGCTGGATGCCACAGTCGGTGGCACTCCTGACCCCGGGGATCCAGTTAGGGCCTCCTGGGTGCCCAACCTTTGGGAGGTGCCACTTCCTAGGGAGCGAGGGTTTGACTGGGGGAAGGAAGCCTTGACCCCTTCACACATCCATCTGACGTTCCCAGGGGGCCAGGCTCCTATTTCACGATTTGGTGGGGAGAGTCCAGATTTTGAGGACCCATCCGTCCCTCTCTGTAAGCTCAGCCCAGAGGAGATGCCCAACAGAAGCCTCGATACAGGGTAGACTGCAATTCGGAAGGATCTCAGACCTTGCCTCCGGAAAGAAGA
The DNA here is from genome assembly GCA_002007465.1 of Ailurus styani. NCBI lineage: Eukaryota > Metazoa > Chordata > Mammalia > Carnivora > Ailuridae > Ailurus > Ailurus styani. The sequence goes on along the minus strand of LNAC01000073.1, from coordinate 1,874,865 downwards.
CCCTGCTCGTCCTAGGGGGACTCCTAGAAGCCCGCTGTGCATCACCGTGGTTCCCCTTCTGCTTGGCTGGGCTCCTGCTTTGTCTCTGCGACTCCCCCGGCTTCCGTCTGTCCAGCATGAGGTTGAGGATGACAGGGCTGGGCCACAGAGGGGTAGCAGAGGAAGAAAGTGGTTTTGGGGGGGCACATGGCTCTGTGGAGTACCCAGAATAAAGAGTGATGGGTGGGGGGCAGAGAGCATGAGTGGGGTGCAAGCTGAGCCCCGGGGTGCAGGGCCTGGCTGCATGCCCTCTTCTCCTCCCAAGGCCTTCCTAATGATGCTTTCGGGGTCTGGCCTGAGCCTCCCTTTCTAGCTCCCCTCCCCCAGACCTCATCATTGCTTACGCAGACTCCAGTCTGCTCTGTCCGCCTACAGCCTTGACCTCCTCCCTCCCCCTACATCGCATCCACCAGGCTAGTGCTGACCATGTCTCTTCCCTGTTCCTGATCCTTCCATAACTCCCCACTGCTAACAGGACCACATCTAACTTTTGAGCACGGTCGCTATGGTCCATCCATGGGTCAGCCCTGCTTTGCCCTGCTCCCTCCTCTGAGGCCGTGCTCTGGTGGTGAGAACCAGAGCAGACTCAGACACACCGTGCGCACTCACATCTTGGACCTTAGCACATGCTGAGCCTCTGCCGTGTTAGATTCTTACCCAATGTCATCACCTAGAAAGATGCTACTTGTCCTCTGTGTCTCCTCTCAAGACCCACTTCCACTGTGAGGTCTCCCTTGGCCGCTTCTTCCACAGAAATGCCACCCAGTGGGGCACACATCTTCATCTAACTCTTACCTGCTTTTATTTTGGTTGTTCACTGATGTTTCTCCCTGACTCTTGACAGCGAGTAACTGAGGGTTGAGACAATGTCTTAATTACCTCGAGAGCCTCGGCAATAGTTCTCTGTTTGACCTACATTGCTGATATTTAATAAATGGAAAATCCACCCAAAAAGAAGTGATTGGAAAATGCATGAATTAGTAAACTAATCAATGGACTCGAGGAGTCCTCCTGCTCCCTGTTCCTTCTGCAATGTCCCTCACACCTCCCTGGGGGCCAGGGGGAGACAGGGTTCTGAGCCCCTAGTGTGAAGCTGAATTCTGGCACGGGAAGCTGAATCTTGCTTCAGAACCCATCTGAAGAGCTGCCTTTGCCGTGGCAATGTCAACCTCGGCCAGCTCCAAACTAGGTCAGGCTCTGCTGCCGGCTGCCAGGAGTCGGCCAGCACCGACGGCCCCATGGCCTGGCCGCGTGGTTGTAGCTTCCCGAGTAGAGAGAGCAGGCAGGGATGCTGCTGGAGGGGGGTGGGAGCTGGGGGTCTGCGGGGGTCGTGGGGGAGGAGAAGTTCCGACACCGAGGCTAGGGCTGGTTGAAATGTTTCCCTCGCTCCACATCCATGAATTAATTAGTGAACTCACCATTTATTTATTGATTTATGTGCTTATTTATTCAACAGACTTTTATTGTGCACCTGCCTTGTGCCAGGTACAGTACTAGGTGCTGGGGTGGGAGCAAGAAATCTTTGTCTTGAGAGGGGAGGCAGACATAACCGATCACAGGACAATGAGCTGGAGTGACACCGAGTTTGGCCAGCCTGGGCTGGCCAGGGGGAGACAACGGAGGGGGTTTGCGGGGATCAGAGAGCCACCACGTCCCCGAGGGCCAGCAGCCCGCAGGCATGCAGGAGCCAGACTCCACCCCACAGCCTACCCTCGGGCATGCGCTCTCCACCTTCTCTCCCTCCTCCACCGGTGTGGCTCCCCCCCAGTCTGAGGCCCCCCTCTCACCTTTCGCCCCGGTTAGATAGGACGTCTGCTCCTTTATTATTCATTTTTGGAGGTTTCCCTTCATCCATTTGAGGAAGTTCCTTCCTACTCTCTAGTTCGCCGAGACTTAATATCAAGAATGGATATTGGGATTTTTGTCAAATGCCTTTTTCTGCATCTTTTGAGATGATTGTTATGGCTTTTCTTTTGTAGTCTCTTGACATGGTGAGCTACATCCACTGATTTTTTAAAATTTTAAGCCAACTCCTGAGATATGCTCCCCTTGCTTTTTTGAGATTGTCTTTTTACTATATTGTTGGGATAAATATCCTAAAATTGGTTCAGGATTTTTGAATCTATCATCATGAGACATCTCGGTCTGCAGTTTTCTTATAGTGTCTCTGTCTGGTTTTGGTATCAGAGTAATGCTGGTCTAATAAAATGAGTTTTGAATGAAACTCCTAATTGTCTGGAAGAGTTTTTATAGGCTTGGTAATATTTATTTCTCCAAAGTTCGGTAGAACTTACCAGTGAAGCCTACTGGCACTGGAGTTTTCTCTGTGGGATGATTTTTAACTTCAGTTTTTAACTACCAATTTCAGTTTCTTTCATAGATAGAGGGCCATTCAGTTTACGTCTTGAACGGGCTTTGGTAGCCTGCTGTTACTCTATTTTTAATTCTTTGTGCAGCCCTTTACATTATATGCTACGTTCTTGTTTTTTCCTTCATTTTTAAAATTTTGTTTATGCTTTTCCCCTACAAAACTGAGCCCAGGAGGACAGAGACTATGATTTTATTTTTGCAATTGGCAGAGTATCAGCTCAGTTCATAATTATGGAATGAATGGAGGTTCATTTTGATTTTTCTTAAGAACACCCTAGTGTGGATGTTCCCATTTTATATCTGTGGAAATTGAGGCCAAAGAGGTTACGTAAATTGCCCAGTAACCACCACATCATCTAACAAGTGGGTCGAACATCTGATCTTGCTCTTAGATGGTTTTCTTTCCCGGTAATTATTCACTCGGTAGCAAAGTGGGAAAGTCGGGTCTGCAGAGAAACTAGACAGTGCGTCTCCAAACTTCCACGTGCATGAGATTCGCTTGAAGAACCTACTAAAGGGGCCAGGGAACCTGCATCGGCACCAGCTCCCCAGGGGATTCCGGTGTGCGTCATCAGGAGGCCACGCTTCCAGAGGCTCTGGCCGGTGCCAGCGCAGGGGAAGGCTGAGGTCTGCTCTGCTCAGAGAAGGAGGAGATGCTTGGTGTGGAGACCCGCGAGCCCTGGAGGGTGTGGCTGTGACTCCGAGCCTTGGGGATCCCTGTCTTGGAGGGCGGGGCATGCGTAGATATGGACAAATAAGCCACGAAGGTGCTCAATCAACCCCAGCAAGTGCTTTTACCTGCACCTAGGAGCCAATTCCTTTCCCCTCCACTCTTGTTTCTCAAATGCCCAGAGACGGGGCCAGTGCTATGTCTCTGCTTTTAATAAAAGGAGAAACTATAGTGTCTTTCAGGCTCTTCTTGGGTAAGGTCCCGGAAACCTCACTGCCCGTCTGGACCCATTGCTCACTTCTTGCCTGGTCCATGGGGAAGGTGGGACTAGGAGGTCAGGGAAGGATGACAGGGAAACAGTAAGTCCTGGGCTGCTTACTAAGGAAAATTTAATTGCCAGCTGCGTGTCTCAGGGTTTGGGGATAGCTGTCCTCTTGCTGGATTCAGGGAGGGATGTGGGATAGATGAAGAGACTCTAGGCCCTAGGGATGCACCATAGGATTTGCTCATCACCAGAAGGTCTCCTGCCTCTCCGTCAAACTGCGTGGGTCAGGGAAGGAGTGGGGTACCTGTAGTGGGGGGGGTGCTTGGATAAGGGGCAGGGCCTGTCCCCCACCCTCATCCCCTGGGCCTTGGGATGCCGCATTCCAAAGCCCCAGCTGGGTGCCCTGTCCTCCTGGGCCCTGGTGTCACATTGGATGAGTGGCGGAGTGGCGGCAGAGGCCGTAGGGGCTGGTGCCCTGCGGGGCAGGCAGAGAGGGAGGGAAGAGGGAGAGCACAGAAGGAGGAAGGGCAGAGGGCTGGCGTCTGCACTAGGTGACAAGGTGTTCTGTTACGGGGGTGAGAGCGGGCAGCCTCCCAGGGGCCATTGATAGAACGCATGGCTTGGCTGTCAATTGGCCTGGAAGCGAATGGAGTCATTTGCATGCCATTACCAGGTTGGCTGGGAGAAATAGAAGGGCACTTGTCCCCTGGGGTGGTCGCTGCCATCCTGTGTTGGCACCGGACTGGACAGATGTCATCGCCTTCCTACGGGAGCAGTGCCTCCCTACGGGAGCAATGCCTCCCTGGGTAGAGTAGCCACTTGTCTTTGTGGCCTCATCTCGGCGACTGGGGTCAGAGGGAGGGGTCTTCAGCAATTCCCAGACAGCAGGGAGGGCAGACCACTTGTGCTCAGCATGGGAGTGGGCTGCAGGCAGCGCCCTGTTACCAGCTGCTGGTGTGAGGTTTTATCTGGTTAGATACTTCCATTCACGTTTCATTGCTGGGTAACAGACGACCACGAACCCACCAGCTTAAAATGACAAGGAGTTTTATCATCTTGCCGTTTCGGAGTCAGGAGCCCAAGTCACCCTAGCTGAGTCCTTTGCTCGGGGTCTTACAAAGCTCACATGTAGGTGTTGGTGGATCTGCTTTCCTTCCTGGACCCTAGGATCCTCTTCCAAGCGCATGTGGCAGAATTCAGCTCCTTGTGGTTGTCAGGCTGAAGTCCCATTCTCTTGCTGACTGCCCTCCAGGGAACTCTCTTGACCCCCAGAAGCAACTCGCAGTTTCTTGACCTGCAGCACTCACATGGGCTCACTCACTTCAGAGCGGCTTACTTCTGTAAGGTCTCTAAGAGGTCTCTCTCTCCCCATAACAGGCCAGTCCCTCTTTTGTGTGCTTTCACCTAATTAAGTCAGGCCCACCCAGGATAGTCTTCCTTTTAATTAACTCAAAACTCAACTTATTTGGAAACTTCATTATCTCACGATAGCCATGCGTCCCATTCACACTGAAGGTAATTATACAGGGTGGATACACAAGGAGGCAGGAATCTCGGGCCACCTTAGAATTCTGCTGCTTGCAATACTTAATGGGAGGGGTGCTGGAGATGGAGAGAGCGAGGTATTTAGACATTGGTAGATGAGAGGGAATGATGAGTACAGAACAAAGGAGTTGTAAAGAGCCCACCTGCAATTCTGTTCTGCTGAGCTCTGCTCTCCCCTTCCTTGCTTATAATGAAAACAGTTGATAATTCAGAATTTTAATTATAAACAGTGGCTGTTGCATGGATAGAAACCAAAAAGAGCGTTTGCTCTATGTGCTCATTTCTTACAGGGAATTGGTGGGAACCAGCTCAACCAATGAGTCTTGCTATTGGCCATCTGCTGGGACGTGCAGATAGCTTATAGACTCAGAGAATCACAGACTGTTGGAGCCAGAGGGGACTTTGGGGATCTTGTAATCCAACCCAGTCATTGCCTAGATGATGGAACTGATGCCCAGAGAGGGGATGTGAGCTGTGTGTGGTCACACAGCTAGTTGGTAACGAGGTTTGCTAGGAACCAATCGATGCCCATGTCTCCAGCAAGCAGATCTTGTGTGAGGACTGAGAGGGCAGATGGGTCTTCGGTCACCTCATGCACTTTCACTACACTGGTTTGCCTCGTTGCACTGTCCCTGCCCCTCTAATGCACCTGACTTCACAGAACTCTTAATGTGTGAAATATTCAATAGTAGTTGCCTTCCTTGTCCTGGTTGGCCATGGGGAGTAGACAGAGGGGGTTGCAGCCTGAGTACAGATGGGGTGGCAGCAGGAAGAGGGGGCCCTGCAGCTTGCAGAATGGCAGAGTGTGTGTGTGTGTGTGTGTGTGTGTGTCTCCAACTGTGATGAAACCCAGAAAGCAGGACTCCACCTTGCGTCCTCCTCCCCCATGCCATCACATCCTGCCTGTGACTGTGTCACCTCCATCCCTCCAGCAGCCTTTATCAGTGTCACAGGTGCTGAGTCACAAGACGCAGGTTACCAGGGAAGGTGATTAATGATGGCAGCTGTGGTCCCTCCTACTCTCCCACTCTCCATGACCTGTCCTTCTCTTCCTCTTTCCGGTTCCCCTCGTCCCCACCATCCTCCAAAAAAAGAGATAAATATTCAAGGTATGAGAGAGGAAGGGAGGGAATTTGGGTCCTTCTGGAGTAGCTGCTCTGGGTCAGGCACTGTGCCAGGCTCTTTCATTTGTTCTCATTTCACAGTGTACACAGAGAGATGCCGTGGGGTGTCCTGGGCTGCAGGGGAGGGCTGTGTTCTTCCCACGTCCCCATAGAGGGCAGTGCCAGGCTGATTTCCTGTAGGCACATTTGCCACCCTTTGGCACATATGTTGCTCATGTTGGCGCTGATGTGCAAGCTATCAGTGTGCCAGGCTCCGGAGGACAAACCCACACAAGCCTGGAGCCTTCAATGTCAAAGCTCTCAGGACTTTGCAATCACTCAATTTCCTAGAAGGGTAGGATGGAGGCCCAGAGGAAAAATGACTTGCTCAAGGTCATATAAAGCTGGTCTTTCCTGACTTCCATCCCAGGCTTTGTTCTTACATCCAGCCTTCATTTCTGCTGTGCTTTTCTTCTCTGGAACCAGAGACATGGACCCTGAGAGGTTCAGAGCTCCAGGGTAAAAGGGCAAGGAGGGTAAAGGTCTTTGGTGAAGGATATTTATGGCATGAGGGTGGCCTCTCCCAACACCCAGCTCTGAGCAGCTTCACCCTCCTTGAGTGATGGGTCTTGTTGTCATAGTGACGAGAATGGGCTGCTAGCCTACTGACAGGGCCTGGGATTTGACCCAGCCTCTCACACGGAGACAACCTCCACACAGTGCTCTGTGTCCTTAGTCATTTCCTTTGTGTCCCTGTGCATGTGTGTGTGTGTGTGTGTGTGTGTGTGTGTGTGTGTGTGTGTGTGGAAAGGGGTGGAGGGCTGCAGACTGTGTAGGGAGAACTGTAGTACTAATATACACAGAACCCCAAGCCCAGTTTCTGATTTGTGGAATATGACGGTGGGTCTTTGCATCTCCTTATGTTTTGGGAGTCCTAAGCAGTCAGGTAAAGGGGTTACAGAATACAACTCAGGAGGCCCCAGGGGTGCTTTTCCTGCTTCTGTTGCCTTCCTCTGGGTCAGGTTGGGAGGTTCAGGGAGAGGGCTGGGCCCAGCCTCCATCTTTCTGTCCTCTGCAGCCTGTCCTTCAATGAATTTGGCTGAGGGGGAAGTTAGATAAGAGGAGAGAGGACTGGGAACTCAGGTCTGGCAGATCTGAGAGCATGAACTAAATTCCATGGGCCCTGTTTTCTTGAGACGTATGTGGTTGGGTAGTAGAGTCAAGTGGTATCTTCCCCTTTGAGAGAAGCCAATCCTGTCAGCGAATTCAGCACCTTGGACAGGACTCATGATGGGACCTATGATGGCAGGAAGGTCCTTCCTTTCCGTGCCCCCACTAGGCCTGCGGGCCTGGCGGTCATGGGTACCAAATGGCCACAGTTCCCAGTAGATCCAGTTCTGGGTCCCTGGGCTCCCAGGCAGACTGGCTTTCATAGTTTGAACCCTCAGAAGACTTGACTGCCTAGGAGTCAAGAGTTCGGGCTGTTTGGGCTGTTTCTTCAGGTGGGCGTGGGGGGCAGGGAGAGGGGTTGCTCACGGACATGCTGCCAGAATGGTCGTTGCTAGAACTGGATTTGGGGAGGTCAATGCACAAGCACTGGTAGACTTTGCCTGTTTGCTTTCTCAGCTGTAAGCTCGAGGACAGGAGCCAAGAAGGTCTTGTTCACGGCTGTGTCCCCAAGACCTCACACAGTGCCTGGCACAAGGGGAGGCACAGTTCAATGATTAGTTATTAAGTGCCTTTAAGGGAAGAGGCCACAGACAGTAAAATCTGGAGTGGGAGATCGAGAGGAATGAAGACAAGACCTTGGATGGGCCTCTGTTTGGGAGCCATCTTTCCTGCCCTGACTCATTCCTCCTGCTCTCACCAGGAAGCTCCTTCCTGAACCTCGCCAGTCTCCCCAGGGCACCCCGCTTCCCCACACCATGTAAGCCTCTTCCCTCTTGTCACTTGCCCACTTCTGACCTATCCTTCAGGGCTTTTCCCAAGGCCACCCCCCAACCCTGGACCCTTCCTTCCCACTGCAGAAAGCTCCCCACCCCCCCTCCCCGCCCCGAATTGCCAGGGCTCCAACTCTCCGGACCCCTAGCACTAAGAAGGATTTTGTATTCAAAGTATGTGTGTCTTAGTTCTATGTTTGGGTGCCATCATTTAAACAGTTTTTTTTTAATTTAATAATATATTTTATGTAACCCAATAGTATCATTCCAGCACGTGTTTGGTATTACAAAATTATTAATGAGATGTTCTTTTCAAATCCCATGGTGGGTTTTATGCTGTGAGCACATCTCATTTCACACTAGTTGCTTTTCCAGGGCTCAGTGGTCCCAGCTAGAGTGGACGGCACATTTCAACAACTTTTGGTGCCAAGGACAGGCCCCCTGAGTGCGTGTGGCAGAAAGCACCAGCCCGGGCATGTTGCTGGGTGTCAACAGGATAGAAAGCCCCCGCAAGCCAGAATCTGGGTTCCTGCTCCATCTCTCCTGTGCTTTACTCAGCTAGGGCTGGTCTCCGTGCATTTTTTCACCTGCTCCTGTGAAAGTGGGGATAATTTCTGCTTCCTCTCTATAGCAGCAGAAGGCTATAACCTGCTATCTCAGGTTTCCCACAAATAGAAGGTGCTATATTTCCTTCTGCACGAAAGATTTCAGCCTATATGGCCCTACATCCTACTTTGTATCACCTCTTCCTCCTTCCACACTTCGTCTCGTCCCCCACAAGCTGTCCTAGAATATTGAGAAGCTCTCATTCTAATGGAATTGCCCACCTTCTGCTGGGGTAGGTGCCTTGAGTGGTACTGAGTTCACCGTTAGTGGAGAGGTAACCAAGACCAATGCCCTCTTGCAGCTCAGCTGATGCAAAGGGGAATTCTGCATGAGGGAGAAGTCAAGCAGGAGAATGTCAGGGAGTCCCACTTCCCACTCTGAGGTTCCACAATTCCATCAAATACCCGGCATGCGTGCCCTAGAGGATTGGACAGCGGGCAAGTAGAGGGGCCTGGGAATAGCACGGTGTGGAGGTGAGAGTGAGGAGTGAGGCATAGCGTTGCCCCCGCAGCGCTTGCTGACACCCAGGCTGCTGTCCGGGTCCCCCAGCGCTGCCCCCACACACTGCCTGCACCATAGACACCCCACCGGCTGCCACTCTGGCCTCTTCTGCTCTGTAAGCTCAGGACCCCTGTTCCTTCTCCGCTGTCTGCATGAGGGAGGCCATGGGGGACTGGGGTTAGAGCAAGGATTCTGGATCCAGATCTCCTAGGTTCGAGTCCTGACTGCATGATATGCCTGGCAGGTGACCTTGAGCAAGTTAATTAAGGTCTCTGAGCTCCGGTTTCCTTATCCCCACAAGCGGGCTGGAAATAGTGCCTGCCGCACAGGGTCATCGTGAGGACGCCAGGAGTTAGCAGTGTGCTGGGGGTACGGCCTTACAGGAGCATTTGGAAAATTAACGACGGGACAAGGCTCCCCCCACGCCGCCTCCGCCAGTTGTCCACCAGTTGTGGAGGTGACTTGGCCGTCAGTGTCTCTTCATGACGGGAAACCAAGCACTGAGCACAGAATGTCAAGAGCACAAGACCTTGACCTCCCTCCACCTCTGGCCATTGTCCTATTGGTACAGCTCACCCCAAGATACTTATGTTTAGATGGTCCAATGGCTTCATTGTGGCCTTAGCACATCCCAAGCTGGTTTCCAGCTACACCCTGAGTCTGTTTTCCATACTCTACTGAGAAGTGGGTTCTACCTTGTCCTTGTGCAGCCACACTTTGCCACTAAAACCAGAAACATCCATTTCCCATCTATCTGCTACTGTAGCAGATGCAAGCTACCACTGCCCCAGACTGTCCAGGTCCTTTTGGGGTCTGGGTCACCGTGCTGGACATTTGGATGATGTCTTTCTGCTCAGGAGCATTTGATGTTGCTGGGCTTTCCGCGGCGACCACGAGGGAGTGGCCTCTGGGATGGCATGGCCCTGAGAAAACAGACCAGCCTCTAGCACCTTCCCTTCAGCCGCGGTGGTCTGACCCATTCCTTTGCCTTTGCCCCCAGGCCTTTGCTGGAAGGCTGTACGTCACTCGTGGGTCTTGTCCTAGGGGTAGCTGGCCCTTGGAATGTTCTCATGAGTCTACATGGTCCCCCCGAGGTCTCTGTGGCAGGTTCTGTACCCCGTCCGCTGGTCTGCACTCCCTCTTCCCAGCTGCTGGGCCCGATGCCAGGGTGAGCTTCCTCTGCTTTCTGGATAGCTCTTGTCTCTGCCATTAAAAAAGGAAGTCCCTGCAGACGGCAGGCAGGTCCCCTTCTCTCTTCTCCCTATCACTGTACACAGCGCCAGTGACCAGCTTCGTCCTCTCTACTCAACAGATTACCAGTTATTAGCCAGTGTTTCAGAACGGTGGGCGCTCCTTCCTCGAGTCCATGAAGGGTCCCAGAGAGAGGCAGGCGCTGGCAGACAGATGCAAGAGAAGGCAGAGAAAACTAAGAAACAGGCTGGGTCTCACAGGCAAACCGAAGGATGGTGCAAGAGGGGGTCGGGGGGAGGAGGGAGAGGTCGGGGATGGAGACATGGCCGAGTGTTCTTCCTTTCCAGATGCACAGAGTCAAGGCTGGGACGGGTCTCAGGCATCTCCTGTTCCCGTCCCCTTGCTTTGTACGTAAAGACATGAGCTTGGCGGGAAGGGGACTCTGGTCCACGCAGCTGGACTTTCCCATTGTGTTGTCCTGAGCAAGAGCCTACATGGCTGGAGTTTATTTGGGGGGGGGGCCTCCCACACGGGGCCCAGGATCTCCTCCCACCATCTTTCCTACAGACTTTCCCAGACGCCTTCACACGGGGACTGGTGCCCGAGGGGCGGCCACCCTGCAGGGCATTTCACTGCAGAGGAAGGCAATTCTTCACCCACACAAACCACACGGGTCTGCTCACCCCACTGTCCGTGAGTCCGGGCTGCGGGTGGTCGCTGTTCAGTGCTCTTGGGGAGTTCAGTGCTCCGGCCAGGCACCCAGCCGGTCAGACTCACAGACTAGAGGGATCGATGGTTTCACGTCCAAGTCAGGAATGGCGTTTCCTTCTGGGTCTGAGGGCTAGCTGTGTGATGGTGGCCCAGTCACTCAGCTTCTCTGAGCCTCCATTTCCGGTCCATCAGGCCGAGATAGTGATTCTTTCCTCCCAGGAGGGGGACAGGAATGAGACGAAGTCAGAGTGCTTGGGGTTTCATGTTGTTGTGGAAAGGGGGGCAGGGTGACCCCCTCCCAACGCCCACCCTCTCCTGCCCCTTCCTTCGGGTTGCCCTGCCCCTCCTGGGGCTCCTCTCTCAGCTCTGAAGGCTTCCTTGGCTTCAAAGGCTTCCTTTGCATGGCTTCCTTGCATGGTGGCAGCTCCTGCCTCCTGGGGAGAAGCCACTGTTCCCTCGGCTGTTTGTGGAGAGATGCCCATCTTCTTGCTCCTCTTCTTCCTGCAGTTTCTTTCTACCCTCTGCTGAGTCCCAGCCAGCCCTTCTCTTGGCCCCCCACAGCTTTCTGGGGGCGCTTTGAGCCCTCAGCAGCAGGCCTCCCCAGACCAAGAGAGGGCCGCGGTCACACCTGCCACCGTCCAGCAGGCCAGCCCGGGCTCAGAGGCAGCTTGGCTCTTCCCTGGCTGTTCCAGGGGGCGGGCATCGCCGGGTCTCCTAGACGGAGTGGTGGCAGCAGCGGCGGCGGGGAGAGAGCCGACCCCCCG
>LNAC01000073.1:1850083-1862852 GCA_002007465.1 Ailurus styani | reverse complement strand
GAGCCAGGAGTGTGACCGAGCCCTTAGCAGGTGGCCGCCCGAGGCGGTCGGATGGCGGATTCTCGGCCCGCCTTCTGGATGCTTGAGGAAACACGGGATCACCACCGGCCCACACGGCAGTGACCAACGTGGCTTTGCCACACGCTAGCCTTGGGGCGCTCCAGTCTGCGCCCCCTGGGTGTGGCGCCCACCTTCCAGGAGGGAGGCCGTGATGCCTGCAGGGCAGCCAGAGACGGGGTGGGGTGGGGGTGGGGGACAGCTGGAGTGTTCCGTCTGCCCCCGGCTCCTGGAGCCCGGGCTCAGCTTGGTTCTGGCGGGGAAGGCAGCACTCCTCAAGCCCGGCAGGGGCTCCCCCAGATGCTGAACATCGGCAGGGCCAACCAGCCACGGAGCATTTGTCCAGGGCATGCTGGTAAGGAGCCGCTGACTTGGCGCGATTGTGGCCGGGGCGGGGGGAGGTGAGGCAGGGGGATGGGAGGAATGACGTGTCAAGGTGTCTCCCCTAGCCGGGCACCCAGCTGGTCGGGCCCGAATGCCCTGCGGGGAGCGGCAGGTTCTAGAACAGACAGCGGAGCGTCTTCCTGGGACAGCACGTCTGCCGGCTCAACACTGCTCTGGGGCAGGGTGACAGGGATTTATGCTCCTTCATGGATTCAGTAAAGTGCACAGCCCCCGTGCTCCCGCGTGCAGGCTGGCAGACGGCTGCAGAGCCTGTCTGTGAGGCTGAGGGCTCCGTTGGGTTGAATCGGGGCTCTGGAGACCCCGATGGAAGGGGCACCTGAAGGACCCAGGATGTGCATTGGGGGGGGATTGGCTCCTGCTTTCCGATGTCCCACGCGTGCCTCCTCACGGGCCCACGACACTCACTGCAGTGCCAGTGGGTGTAAAGTGAGAGCGTGGGGCAGCGCGGCCTCTAGATTCCTTCTACTTTGAGAAGTGCCCCGGGTTCCCGAGCTCCCTGCCCCTTTCCTCTCTGCACCTGCGCGGGGTGCTCCCTGCTCCTGGGCGGCCAGGATGATGAGGCCCAAGCCGTCCCAGGCAGCCCATCCTCCAGGCTCCTGTTCTAGAAGGGGACCCGAGTGCAGGCCCTCTTTGGGGGCCCAGTTCTGCCCTGGCCTGTCCTCTGCCCTGGGATGAAGCGGGGAGGCCGTGGCCAGGGCCTCCGCCGCATCCATCACTGTGCCTGGCTTGCTGCTCCCCCACGGGTGTCATTTTACACGGAGAGCCACTAAGGACAGAGGGAAGGCCTCGCTGGAGGCCCTAAAGCTGTCACAGAGTGGTAAAAAGGGCCCAGCTGCCCACGGCGTCTCCCACCCTGGAAGGGATGCGGGGCCGGTCAGGGCGCCTTCAATGCAGCCCTGCTTCCTACCAGCACGGGGTCGCTGGGGACAGCAGAGACAGCGACAGTCGGCTCCCCGATTCCTGCTCTGGTGCTCCAGCTTCCTGGTGCTCCCCACCCTGAGCCACACAGCTCTGCCGCCCCTCCCCCTGGCTTCCAGAGTTGGCCACTGCAGAGAGGCCTGCAGGGAGAGGGGAGGGCCGGGGTGCTGATGGTGGCCTTTCTGGCACAGGAACGAGCAGCAGGGAGGCAGAGCCTTGGAGGAGGGGCCTGGTGCCTGGGTGCTTCTGGGTCATCACGGGTTTGGGACGGCACGACCTCGGGGCCCCGGCATGCTCCGGGAAGCTGCTCCCCCCGCCATTCCCCTGCCAGGCTCCCCTCTGCCAGTTTGAGGGCCAGGAGCTTCCGATGCCACAGCTGCTGCCCCTCCGGGTGCCCCTCGTCCGCCACAACTGATTGCGGTGTGCGCTGTTCCGCTGCTCACAGCCCCGCTCTGCCCAGGCGGCCCCAGCCAATGCAGAGGCGGCCCGCTGTTGATTGCGGCGCTAAAAATACCGGCGTGGTTTCTGATGAGAGCAGGGGGCTTGGCTCCCCCTTCACCCAGCACCTTGGCTCTTGGCTGCCTTTTTGCCGAGTGCCCTGGGGGGACCCTGGAACCTGGGGGCAGAGAAGCCCTATTACTCCTGTGCCTTTTGCAAGCATCTAGACAGAAAGCAGAATGGTCTTCCAGATACCGGGGGGTCAGATGGCATCTGGGGGCTTTCTGATGTTTGACTGGTAGGTATTTTGCATTGTGAGGACACAGCCTTTATGATGTTCGGTGATTCTAGGTGTGTGATTTGCTGCATCTACGCTGGGGAGGCAGGCTGGAAATTTCCCAGGCACCTGTCCCTTTCCTCCCTCTGCTTTGCTTCCTGCTTCCTGTCAGTCCTGTGGGTTCCTCCTCCTGCATCATCTTTCCCATTTTTGCCCACTCCTGCTCCTTTCCATCCCCACTCTCTCTGTTTGGGTCAGGGCCCTGCCCAAGTGTCCCCGCTCGCCCCCTACACTGGGCCACAGCACTCACTACTGTCAGACGTTTCCTAAGTTCACCTCTCATAAACCACTCCTCCGCTCTGAAACCTAACTTCTTGGCCCGGCAAGTAAGATCCTCCATGGTCTTGCCTCGATGGGTCCCTCCAGCCTTATTTCCCCACAAGGCACCCTCAGTACCAGTCACACTGGGCTGTGCTCTGTTCCTGTCCTCAATTCCCAGGGTGATCTTGCCTGTGTTTCCCTAAGGTGGTCAGGCTGTGGGAGGCTGAAACCAAACCATTTCGGGGAAATTGCAGATTAACACAATCATAAACTTTACTGCCCCCTTTGCTGAGAAGTAGGCTTTGGAACAGAATAGCAGAGCCCATCCCGAGAGCCTGGTCAGCTGGAATACAGTGAAGCAGCCCACTGGTGTCTTCTTGCTCTCAAACCTGTGCGAGCGAGGCTGTCTTCCCTGAGGGCACCTTAGACCTTGCCGACGTATCGGGGTTCTTGGTCGCAGAGCACGTTATCACCTCATTCACAGATTCATATCACCTCCTTCTCCTTCCCACTTGGTGGACCCATCTTTGAGAGGCCGCCACCCAGGATTAACAACACATTCACAGAAAGAGAGAATGAGGCCGAGTCTTAGCAGATGGGGCTCCCCTGGCCTGGTCTAGGGGCAGTTGCCCATCTGGCCCAGGCAAGCTGTTTGGGAAACCACTGAACGATGCCAAGCTGTGTAAAAACTCCTCTCCCCGGCCTTCCCCACCCCCCAGCACCTGCCACCATAGACTCTCGAATGCCCAAGCTGCTAAGTCAGGCCCCCTTGTTGACAGACGGGAAACCGAGGTCCAGCAAGGGGAAGGGGACCGTCTGAGTTAATGACAGAATCAGAACTACGACCCAGGCCTCCTGGATCCCTGTCAAGTGTGTTTCCCACACAGCCTGCTGCCTCCTTCACTCCCTCATCCAGAATGCCCTTCTCTCCCGCAGAAATTCTGCTCCCCTTTCCCATGAGCTACTCAAGGCCCCTTCCTGCGTGTCACTGAATGAGTGCCCTCTAGGTAAGCTCCCCGAGCACAGGGATTGGGTTGGCTTCAAGTTTAGGGCCTGGTTTCAGTTCAGAGCCTGGGATATAGAAAGGGCTCAGTGAAAGTGTGTTGAAGGGACTGATGCATAATTCAAAAGTCCATTCTACTGAACTTGCATTTGAAGGGGGATGTGGTTATTGTAGGAATTCACCTTGCCTTAAAGCCAAATGATGCAGTCTCTCGGGGCCAAGAGGAGCCCCAGGAACGAGAGAAGTAGTGTTCTCAGGCTGTCCACCCAGCCCTCTCCCGCCCCTCTCCTTCCCACTTGCTGGTAATGTTGCTGCCCGGGCCAGCGCCAACACCAACCTACCAGGGCCTCCTTCTCTGCGAACCTGCTGTCTTTCCTGCTCACCTCTGCCCGGAGGGATCGAGAGAAAAATCATCTGCTGTGGTGTCAGACTTTTGGTTCTCATTGCTGCTGGGCACCAGCCACAGGGAGAGTAAGGAGGAACGGAGGTGACAGCGCAGAAGGAAACATCAGAGTGCCTGAGTCGAGTGAGTGTCTCATCTTGTTTCTCTGGATTCCCCAGACTTATCGAGCGTGCGTGTGAATGTGACAGTCTTGCCCAAAGGCTCTTCCTCGTGGTGTTGCAACCAGGACACGGCCCCTCTGTCTCCTCTCCTCCTCCACCTTCAGCTCTTAGGCAGGGTTGTCTGGCTGCCTAGACAGAAGCCGTGCACGCTGGCTTCAGGAACAGGGGATTTACCACGAGGACGCAAGGGTGCCTCATGGGACCCCCGCCAGAAGAACATCGGGCCTCGGGAGAGCCGAGAGGCGCCCGGAACCCCGCAAACTGCCCTTGCTGCCTGGTTCCCGGCTTTGATGCCACGCTGGGTCGCATCCCTGCTGCTCTCCCAGCTCCACTTTCCTGCCTTACTCTGCAGATCAGCTTTCTTCGCTTGCTCATCAACACAGGGGCCGAAAATAGCCACTCCACCTCCCCCAGCCTGCCCGACTGCCTGACCTCCAACTCCAGGCCGGGTCCCTCCTGACTCCCAGACGCTGGACCCCTCGGTGCCAAAGATCTTACGAGGGAGCATCCGGTTGGCTGTTGGTCAGCCAATGACTTGTGTCCTGCTGGGTCAGGTGTCTACCTTTGACCCATTTGTATGAGGCCAGCAGGCAGGGGGCGGTGGTTCCGAGGGCTGCCTGCTCCGGACTGTGAGCTGGCAGGTTTGTTAGAAGCAGCACTTACCTTTATAACCTGAGTTTTGCCCCATGGCCAGCCAGCCTCCAGTGGAAGGCAGCTTCTTTTCCAGACTCATGACGACCATTGTCAAGGGTGGACCCGGGCCTGTGCCCGGAACCCTGCGGGGTGGGGCTGGAGCCCTCCTCGCCCTCAGCTGCTTGCAGGATAGCCCGGGGTCAGAGTGCAGGGCACCCCGATCTCTCCTTCCCCCATGTGCCCAGGCCTCCGTGTAGGCAGTCTCCACCACGGTCTGGCAGACCTCTCCTTCCTCCCGCTCAGCTACTGCCCCAACGCACCTGCTCCCCTTGATTAATGGTAGCCCAAGCCCCTGTGGGATGAGGGTGGGAGCCCCGGACTCTGCTGGGATGAGGGGACTCTCTGGTGTTGCTGGGGGGCCTCCAGCATGCTGGGTCTGACCTGTGGGTTGTCTCCTGGGTCTGTTCGGAGCACATTGTGTCTGACCGAGGGTCTTTCCACCCTTGTGGTGGCTTGAAATGTGTGGCCATAACCACCTGAGGGATCTAGAGTCAGAACTACCCCACCGAGCTTCTCTCAAACTCCTGACCCACACAAACTGTAATGTAATAAATATGTCTGAGTTTAAGCCCCTGAGTTTGGGGGTTATTTGTTACACAGCATGGATGACTGATGCACCCCTCTATTTGTCTTCCTCAGGTGTTTGACGTGTTGAGGAAGGACTTTAAT
Source organism: Ailurus styani (assembly GCA_002007465.1). Taxonomy (NCBI): domain Eukaryota; kingdom Metazoa; phylum Chordata; class Mammalia; order Carnivora; family Ailuridae; genus Ailurus; species Ailurus styani. Next base: position 1,857,507 of record LNAC01000073.1, on the reverse strand, counting down.
TCATCTTCCTATTTCTGTTATGAGAAGGACCAATGGCCAAGGTCACTCTTGGGTCCTCCACCATTCACCTGCTATATTAGGACCCCCCATCTGAGAGGCCGGGAGGAGGGCCTGGTGTTACTGTCTTGCCTCTGGGGGATGTTATCTTCTTCCTCTCCGCTCCTGTGAGCTCCCCTCCCTAACTTTTTTGGGGGAAAATTCTTTGCCTCAAACCCAGTACCAGCTTCAGCCTCATCACCTAGGCTTGGGTGTTGTCTGAGGACCATCAGCTCTGTCCCTTCCCGCCCTTTCCTTCAGTTGGCAGAAGTGAGTTCCACAGTCTTTGAAGTTCCTTGGGCTGCTCGGGCACACACTGGACCCAGCGGGTTCCAGGAGGCAGGGATTTGCACCGCAAAGCAAAAGGTCCGGTGGGGAAAAAAATTCAGGCTCAACATCAGGAGCTTTGAATTCTGGTTTTGCATGTGCATGAAGTCCTGTGGGTTTTGCACAACTTCCTTTACTCTTTTGGGGTTCTGTTATCTTGTCTGTAAAATGGAGCTGTAAGTATTTGTCCTGCTTGTTATACGGATGAAATGAGAAGATACATGGCAAAGTGTTTCCTACACAATAAAACATTTTACAAATGTGAAGATTAAAATGTGAGGATTTATCCGGAAGATGAGCGACCATTTTATGAATATTTCTTATTTAACCCCGAGGTTGGTATTCTTGTCCCCATTTTGGGATCAGGAAAGTGATGCTCAGAGAGGGGACCCGGCTGGCCGGAAGTCCACTCACCCACCATCTGTGCTGCTGCCCTTCCCAACCCGGACCCTGATGTGAATCCGCACGGAAGAATCCAGAAGAACGGTGAGATCCGCAGATCGCCCTGGCTCTGGCCCCTGAGTTCCTCCGGCTGCTTCCTTCACCTGCTCAGCTGCCCCTCAAAGGTTCTGGCAGCTCAGAAGGTCAAGATCCTGAGGGCTTCCTTTATGACGTGACGCAGCCTAAGGGGATTTTTCCTGGGAATATACTAGGGGGATGAGGGCCGGGGTCCTGAGAGCAAGCTGCCTCCGTCCCTCTCAAGAACAATAACGTGCTCCCTGTGTGAAGGAGAAAAGGTTATAGAACCACAGGGGGAGATTCGGTCAGTGAGAAGTTAAAAGCCAGACTTGCTATAGATAAGCTCTGGGTGATGACCCCGGAGGGAGGGCTGCGTCCATTAGCACTTGTGGCCCTGCAAGGCCTTCAGACCATTAGGCTGAAAGCTTGCCCTCACCCCCACCCCAGGTTCTTATTTAGGGACAGGGGAATTACTTCAGCGAGCCAGGCCACACACAGTCCAGAGCCAAGAGGCCACGGCGCCTCAGTGAGCCTCTCACACAACCTCCCGTCCTTACAGGCGCCCTCCCCTGTTTACCATCTGCTCCCACGTCCATCCTCTCTCCCCTGCGTGGGCCTGACTTCCGCACGCATAAGAAAGGGTTTCTGAGACTTTCTCCCGGGCATGCTTTAGTCAGGACCCCAGTGCCCCTGCCTCAGACCTCATCCGAGTGCTCTGGGGCTGTGTCATCGAATCCATGGTCCTCTGGCTCTTTGTGAAGGAGGGTTCCTTTGCTCCTGTGTTGTCCTTCTGGATGAAAACCATGCACAGACCTGGGCACTCTTCTCTCTCAGCCTCAGAGCTGCACAGAGCCCCTGGGATACGGCACAGACAGCCACGCTATTCAGGGGCTTGGGGACAAGGGGCGGTGGCAGAGACTCTGAGGCGGGGAGGGGGGGTGACATGTCTTCTCTCTGAGCCTGAGAAATCCCTCTTGTTATTGCTCGTGGGCCAAAGCAAAATGTTCTCCCTGGCTCTGGAAGTACCTAATTGCCACCCCCTGCTCACTGGGGCTAGAGCATTTGTCCCCACACAAAGGAAAGGTCAAGAAGCTGCTGAATTGCATTTTCCTCTCTTCTTGCCATGTGTCTCTGAAGATGAGTCATTCTCTTTCCGCTCCTGCTTTCCCGCCTCCCTCCCTCCCTCATCCCAGTCAGTCATCGGATCTGGGGTGGAATTGCTGCTCGGCCTGGCTGCCTGGGCCTCTCTGTCAGGGGTGGGCTCCCACGTCCCTCAGCAGTGCATGCAAGCCCTGTCCTGGGCCTGTGAGCCTTGGAGCTCAGCCTCCTTTATTTGATATTCTGAAATATCTGTGGAGCAACTTCTATGTGTCAGGTATTGTGCCAGGCCCACAGGAGACGCGGGGCAGGGTTCCCATACTCATAGGCCTAGAGTTGAGTGGAGGAGAGGAATGTTACACAGGAAACCATACAACACACACATGATCATATGTAATTAACACTGTGATATGGGTCACGAGAGAAAAAGCGCAGAGGGCTCTGAGAAGGCCTAAGGAACACCACACATAGTTGGGCTGGGGAGACGGGTAGGAAGCCTCCCTGAGGAACGAACTTGAGATGAGTCTTGAAGAATGGAGTGGGAAAAGAATTTCAGGGAGAGGAACCAGCACATACAAAGGTCCTGTGGTCAAAAGAAGGTACTGTAAAGAAATAGCAAGAAAGAGTGAGGTTGACATGCAGTATGCACAGGTGAAGGGAGGGAAGATGAGGCTGAGAAGAAGGGACCAGAGCATGTAGAGCCTTGAAGGTCAGGTTAAGATACTCAAAATTTGTCCTAAGGGCCAGTTTGGCAGTTTCTTATAATGTTAACAGTATACTTAACATAGTCAGCAATTCTGCTCTGTTCCTGTCTTTACTTAAAAGAAATAAAAATATAAGGGCTCAAAAGGACTTGCATATAACATTCCTATTTATTCATAATAGCCCCCTAACTGGAAATAACCCAAACACCCATTATATGGTGTTTGGATAAAGCCAACAGTGATGTCTGTAGATGGTATATTCCAGAACCACGAAGAAGAACCAGCTGCCGAAAGATGTGTGCATGATGTGTGTAGCAACAGGGCTGAATTCCAAAACTGTTATTTTGAGCGAAAGAAGGCAGACACCAAAGAGTACATACTGCCTGATTCCCTTTACATGAAATTCTAGAAAAGGCAAAACTAACTTACAGTGATAGAAATCAGATCAGTGATTGCTCGGGTTGGGGACAGGGGTGCAGAGTGTTGACTGGGTAGGGGGTGTGAGGGAACTTTCTGGAATGATGCGGTGAAGGTCACATAGGTGTATATATTTGTCAAAATTCATTACTAGACACTTAAAATGGGTGCATTTTGTTTTATTGTAAATTGTGTCAATAAAGTCGATTTTTGAAGAAAGTGCTTTCTGTCCTGAAAGGAGTGTGGTTTCTATTACCCAAATAAAGGAACGCACCACTTGCGCAAACCAAACAAGACAAAAATGGGCTGTGATGATTAGAGTTGAATGTTTCTGAAAGCCCTCCAGCTTCTGTGAGGAGAGCTGGGAGGGAGCAGGCATGGGAATGGGGAATTACTGCCTGTGTTCAGGCAAGCCAGGACTTTGGTGCTGAGGGGACGGGAGCGGCGTTCAGGAGCTCACATTTGGACTCACACGCACGGACTCAAGTCCCATGCTTTTGCAGCCTGGGGGATGCGGGTTTGAATCCTGCTTCCCTCACTTGTCAGCTGTGTGATCGCGGCCCCGTGGCAGCCCCTGGAGGCTCGTTGTCCTCATCGGTGAGGTGACAATGACAGCAAAGGTGGCTGCTTTCGGTCTGTGAAGACCAGCCCAGCTGAAGGACGGAAGGCAGGCCGCACTGTTCCCGCAGGTCCTGAGAGCTCCGCTATGATGATTTGTATTTCACGTTCACGCTCACTTCCATTCACACTCCAAAATTAGCAGAAGGTGCGGCAGGAAAGCGTAATTCATTTCTCCGTGGAGTCATTCACTTCCCTCCTGCACCCCCTTCCTGTCCTGGGGTCCCTGCTTCTGTGCCCGCCCTGTTGCCCCTTCCGACAGCTCCCCTGGACCGGCCCAACAGTCCAAACTCACCTTGCTGAAGGGAGCATCGGCCGACCCTCCATCCTGAGCTGGGGCAGGGGGCAGTAGTCTCTACCCCCTCAGGCCTGGCTCCCTCTCTCAGCCGATCCTGCAGCTTCACACCTGGTCCTCAGGAGCCAGGCCTGCTCGCAGCCCTCCTGGGAGGCTGAGGTAATTGGCTCAATTAATCAGCTCAATTAGCACCTTCCGGGTGAGCGGATCAGCTCAAGTCCCACCCAGTCTCTGTCAAGTAGGCTCCGCACGGCCAGCCCCGTGCTAGGCACAGTGCAGTGGCTGAGGGGACCCGGGGGTCTTGTGCTTTGTTAGAGAGGCCCTGAGGGAGGGAGGAGGAGCAGAGGGCTGGAGAGAGGGAGGAAGGGGGTAAGGCTCCCGCTCTCATCCTTGTTTCAAACTCCATTCCTTTGTGAAAGAACAATATAAGGGGGTTTTGAATAAGATTTGAAGGGGTGGCCCCCTAAAAGACACATCTATGTCCTAAGCGCCAGAACCTACGAAGTCGACCTTATTTGGAAGAAGAGTCCTTGCAGATGTGATTAGGTTAAAGTCTCTCAAGGTGAATCGTCCTGGATTATCTGGGAAGGCCCTAAATCCAACAACAAGTGTCCTTATAAGAGACGCACCTAGGCTGGGCACGGAGAAGGCTCTGTGAAGGCAGAGGTGGGGATTGGAGTCACACAGCCCCAAGCCAAGGAGAGCCTGGGGCCACGGAAGCAGGAAGAAGCAGGAACGACTCTCTCCTAGAGCCTGAGGAGGGAGCGTGGGTCTGCAGACACCCCGATTTTGGATTTCTGGCCTCAAGAACTGTGAGAGAATGCATGCCCATCGTAAGCCGCCTAGTCCGTGGCAATTTGTTATGGGTAGACGGCTAATGGAATCATTATTTATTTATTTAAAAGATATTTATTTATTTATTTATTTGAGAGAGAGAGCGAGAGCACGAGCAAGGTGACGGGCAGAGGGAGAAGCAGACTGCTCACTGAGCAGAGAGCCCGACTCGGGGCTCGATCCAGGGACTCCGGATCATGACCTGAGCTGGAGGCAGACGCTTAACCGACTGAGCCACCCAGGTGTCCCTTTCAATACTAAGAAAAAGTATAAAAGTGACTTATTTGGTCCCAACAGACCCAGAAGGTAGACTTAGTCACCGTAGCGACCGGAACCCGCCTCGCACCAAAGCAGCTGTACCCGGTACTGATCTGGCCAGCAGCCCCCTCCGAAGGTGGGCTGGGGGGTCTTTATTCATTTCCCCCCAGGAGGGGGCCAATTTATCAAAGTGTGCCTGGCTGAGGAAGGGGCTGGGAGGCCTTACCCGGAATCCTGACCGGGCCGGTGCTGTAGCTGGGGCCAGGCCCCGGGAGGCAGGCACGGTCAGGAAGGCCTCCCTGAGCCTGACCCAGGCCGTCCCTCTGGCACCTGCAGCCTTCCCGGGGCTCTTGGGGATGGGCCAGAGCTGGGAGAGAAGCGTGGGGCCCTGGGGGGGATGGTAGGGGGTGCATGGGAGACGTGCCCGGCCTCTGAGACCCTTTCTGTTTCCGGGTGCCTTCTGAGAGCACCTGGCTCAGGGGTTGTGTTCGAGAGTCCCTTGTCACCCCCCGTGGTGTGAGTACCTACCCCACCCCGCAGCCCCCGAGACTCAGGGGGCCTCTGCCGAATCCAGGCACACCTGCCCCCTTGGTGGCCTGCGGATGGGGACCGTGGAGGGAGAATCAGGAGGCCGGGGTGCGTTTCTGAATTGGGGGGTGGTGTGAGGGCGGGAGGACGGGGAGCAGGCCCCCATCCCCCAGTGTGCCTTTGAGGTGGAGACTCCTGTGTCCTCCTGTCATAGTTCCTGATTCACTCTGTCTTCTTCCGGAAGCCTCTCTCTGGGTGGCCTTCTGGATTGGAAAAATCCAGGGTTTCCGGGGACGTGAGAGAGGAGGCGGTCGGGAGCCCATGGGTGGGATCGGGACGGTAGCTAGCCCTGAGTAGTGGGCAGAACCCTGGACCAGGAGCCAGGGCCTCCGGTCTCAGCAATTGGATGATATCTTGAGCAAGACTCTGATGCCCCAGGAGCCTCCGTTTCCTCCTCTGTCAAATAAAGAGAGGGACAAGTACTGCGTGGTCTCTGACTTCCCTTTCAACCTCACTTTCTATGGTTTAAACCCGGAAAGATGGAAAAGGACTCTTCGGGGCCGGCCTGCTTCTGAGACTCTCCCCATCTCTGTGGTCCCTGGGGTTGGGCGGATTTCCTGTGCCTCACATTGGGCCTCGCTGGAGGAAGCTGGGGGGAACCACGGGTCCAGCCCCGATGGGGAGTTGGCCTGGGCTGAATGACGTGTCCCAGCCTCTTTGAAGGCTGTTATCCCCGCAGCTCTGGCTCTCCGTGTCGGGGTGCCTGGCTGGGATCACGTTCTGCTTTCTCTCCCCAGAGATTTACAACACAGCATAATAGTAATAACCATACACGGAGTGTCTGGGGGGGGGTGTTTTGGGTTCTTCATGTGCACGCTCTCTAATTCTTACAACAACAAAACAAGGCGATCGTGACACCTGCGTTGCATTCCCGGATGAGGAAAGAGGCTCAGAGATGGTTCGCGCTGTTCCCGACCCCACAGAGTCAGCACGTACCACGGAGACCTTGCTCCTGGCCCTGATACACACAGCTTCCTGCCATGCGAGACAGGGCAGGGGTCGGGGCCCGGAGGAGGGCAGGCTGGTGGCTGGAAGGTCCCAGACCCCGGTGGGCACCAGGGAGGGGACCAGGGGGTACAGGAGGTACTTTAGGGTGCCTCACGCCGGAAGGGTTCAGCCTGGGGCCCCTCCACCACAGTCACCTTTGAGGAAGCCCTCCTCTTCCTTCTGAGCATGGTGCCCCGGATGGAAGTCAGCAGACACTGATTCTGGTCACCTCTCTCCTGGTTTCAGTTTTCCCACCTCAGAAACCCGGATGGCCTCTCAGCCCCTTGTTCATGACAGGTGCGTCCCTGGATAGATCAGCTGGGCTGTCCAAAGATGTGGGCCTTGGTCCCCAGCTCGCCCCACGCCTTGGCCCCATCTGCCCTGTTCCGGAAGAGGGCTCAGGGCCCCAGACTTGCTGAGAGGCCGTGCCCATGGGCCCCACTGCCTGGGCAGGTGTGGTGCAGGCCGCGGGGAGACGCAGACAGCTCCCGGGTGAGAGGCAGTGTGGCAGGAGAGGCAGTAACAGGGGCGGAGGGACTCGGTCCCCAGGGACACCCATAGGCATCTCTTCTCTCCAGGACGTGTCCTCCGTCCTCAAACTGCCAACACTTCCCGAACTTCCAAGATCTGTTCAAGGATTAGGATCCAGAAGCAATGCACTGGGCATCGCTGGCTTCTTCTTTTTTCTTTTTCTTGGCAGTGGTAGTGTTGGGTGAGTTATTTTTCATCTCCCGTGTCCCCAGGACCCTGGTGGTGCCCAGGGACTTTGGGGTAGCTACAGCTTCCTCAGGGGCAGAGGGGGC
>LNAC01000073.1:1814611-1850013 GCA_002007465.1 Ailurus styani | reverse complement strand
GGGGGGACGGGGGGGCCTGCACAGAGCCCCGTTTCCTGACTGACGGACTGACAAACCGGAGTGATAGCATCTCTCCCAGCCCCCCTCCCCCGGGGCCTGCCTACGGAGGAGTTCAGGCCGAGTCATCTCCGCCGTCAGCCGCACCTCTCTGTGCCGGGAAGATAAACTNGGGGGGGGGGGTTGAGCTGGCGAGGCAGGCGGGCTGAGCAGGAACAGCCCCTCAGGCGTGCGCCCACTTCTTGGCCCTGCTCCCACGCCTGGCGCCTGGCGGGATGGAGGTCTTACCAGGAGGCCTTCCCTCTCCCCTGCCCTTCATGAAAGGCCTGCAGGACGGCGGGTGGGGGAGCTCCCGGCTCCCTGCAGGGGTGGGTGCGTGAGGGTGTGTGGGGGGGGTCGGGAGGTGGGGGAGAGGCTGTCATTCCAGAAAGGCAGAGAGAAACGGGACCAGCTCAGCCCTGGGCCCGTCCGCTGGCCTTCTCCGCCTCGCCTCGCCAGCTGAGGATCTCAGCCTGTCTCCAGGACCGAGAGATGACCTTGCGGGGTTTCTACTTCCCTCAAGTGCAAAGTGAACCAATAATGTAAGATAGCAGTTCTTAGCTTTTTGGGGGTCATAGATCTTTTGAAAATCTGAGAAAGGTAACAGACCGTCTCCGTCTCCAAAGGCACGTGTGTGGGTACACACACACACACACACACACACACACACACACACGTTCGCCTACTCTCTGCAGGAATTCACAGACCTCCCAGAAAGCTCACCGTGGTCTCCAGATTCAGAAGCCTTAGACTCGATGGCTTCTAGTCTCGTCACACCAGTGTGTACCATGTGTGTGTGCAGCAAAGCAGAGCTGAGGCCTAAGGCCTGAGCATCTAGGTGTCTGGGGCTGGAGGTCCTCTTGAGCTGACCCCAGGAGAGCCCTGCTTTTGCTGAGGTTGTCGATGTAACCGCAGGTAGGTCTCTGCCACCAGGGCTGCCCTCTCTTTACAGCTATGCGTGCCCCCCCGCCCCAGCCCCGTCATGCTCGCTCCCAGTGCCCCCACCAAATGTCCTACAGGCCACGTGGTGTGTGTTTGTGGGGTGAGGGCAAGCAGAGGCCTGCTGGAACCATTTGCTCTGTGCGCTGCATGAGGAGGGGCTCTCTGTGGGAGCTGCAACGCACTGACGTGGGCACTGTCAATGTCCTAGGTACGTCCAAGGTCTTGGCAAGACCGAGCTTTCCGGGTTTCTCCTATCCTGTCCTGAGTTAGAGGATGACATTGCCTGGACAGACTGGACATTTTGAAAAAAATGAAAAAAGAAAAAAGCCTCCTGATTTTTTGACCTGGAATCTGCCATTTTCTACATCATCTTCCGAATCCTTTACAAAGGGACAGTGATGAAAGTGACCATTACTAAAGGCTCACTGGATGCCATGATCTCACTCAATTCTTGTACCCTGCTCTGAGGCAGCTCCTACTAATGTTCTGGACACAGACGAGGAGCCCAAGCCCAGAGATGCAGGGATGGACCCCAAATCTCATAGCTAGAAGTTGTCGGGCAAAAGAGACCCAGGCTTTCTGCTCTCCCATCTGTGCCCTTAGTCACACCCCATCCCAGGAGCCTGTGTGTGGACCCCAGGGAATCACTGAGGCCACAGTGGGTCACCTCACAAGCTAGCGCCCTCACATGGATGCTGACAGGTCAGTAGAATGACGGGATCTGGCTTCAGCCAGAAGGCAGAGCACGCCATGTGCAGGTGTGCATGTGGGCACATGTGCGGGCATGCGTCCGTGTCTGCATATATGTGTATTGTGAGTGTACGATTCTCTTGAAGACTGAAGGAGGTTCTGAGGAGATTCCATATCATATATGGTGCTTCAGCTTTGCCCTGCACAAAGGGGAATCCAGGGAGGCTTCCTGGAGGAGGCAGCACTTCAGCTGGATCCCCAGGAATTGCTGAGGTTTGCCATCCCCAGGGGCTGCAGCTGAGTCGCGATGCGTCTTTGTGGGCATGACACAAAGGCGCGCTTGCACAGGCCTGCTCTGGGCCCTGCTTGATTCTCTTCCAACTTCGGTTCCTTGTTTGTCTAATCCAGATCCTCCTCTTCTTGACATCGTGTGTGTGCACATGGGGTTGGGACAGACACATGTGTTGGGACTATGGCTTCCAAGTTCATGGGCGTGCCTACCCTTGGGGTTCTCAAGGACACATGTGTGGACAGCAGTTGAAGCCCCCGCCTTCTCACAGCCTGAGTCTGCACGTCCCCCACTGCGGCTGTGTTAATGGGCAGTGCATGGAGCTCTCGCTTGCAGGCCACTGTCCCAACATCTGCCCAACTTACCCCCTGGGCACCCCGGATCCCCAGCAGAGCCTACCACCGTTCCCTCGGCAGTGACAAACTTCCTGGTCGGGGGAAGTTAATCCTGCTGTGTGTGCGCGCGCGCGTGCGTGCGCACGCACGTGCGTGTGTGTGTGCGTGCACGTGCTTGCGTGCAAGCTTGCAAAAGGGGGAGGGGCCTGGGAAGGGTGTGGGGCATGCCGGGGAAAGCATCCTGGATGCAAGCAGTGACCAGCATAGATGCTGGTCCAGAACCCCTGTTTTCCCGGTCCCTTGCCCTGGTCTGGACTGGGGGGGCTTGGGAGCTGGGCTTGGCTGCACTCCCAGGTTTAGCCTGGCCCCGAGAAGCTAGCTCACAGCCCCAGCCACCAGCAGGACAGCTCCTTAACCATCCCCCCAGTGGTCAAAAATCCACCAGATGCCCCCACTCCCCCTGTCCACCGATGGAGGCTCTGGCCCCTCTCTGGACGCACGGGTAGCAAATGGAGGGGGCAGGAAGCCACCCCAGAGCTGGCCTAAACCCCACATGCCACAGCCGGGGATGGCCTTTCCCCTGGAGGCTCAAGGGCCCCAGGACAAGGAGCAAGAGTGTGGGTCTCCTGCCTCCCAGGCCCCCTGGGTCTGTGCTGGAGGCTGGGGCTGGGATGGCTTCCCAGCTCAGTGGGTGGTTAGGAGTTAGTCATCGTCATAACCAAGAGCAAACAGCAGCGGCTCAGCAGGGAGGGTGAAGGGGGCCCGGCCCACCCTGGGCTTGTGTTGCCAAATTTGTTTGTGTTTATTTTGGTTCCTCTGCACAACATGGAAACAAATGTGCTTGATCCCGCTGCTCTGTCTCTGTTCTTCATGGGGTGGTGACATGGTGGGTGGTGACAAGGGGTGGGGACATGGGGGGTGGTGGCTTGGCTCAGGCCTGCCCCTTCTTTCATGGAGAAGTTCCCTCTCTCCTGTCCCAGTGCAGGAAAGGTCAGGGGCTGGGGTGCAGGGTTGAGGGGTGGGCACGAGGAGAGAAGCCGTGCAGGTGGACAGAGAAGGAGGGGCAATCGCCTCGCGCCAGGAATCGGGAGACTTGGGTCTCCTGCTAACTTGACTGTGATCTTGAATAACAGGACTAGCAGGTAATGAGCACCTACTAAGTACTTCTGTTCTTCCACTTCAAAGATACATTTACTATCAGAAATACCTACTCTAAAATGATAATCCCATAACATGATGGGCGTGCTAATTATCACTATAATGTCAATCATGTTACAATATATAAATGTATCAAATTAACATGCCATAAAACATAAATCTATGCAGTGTTATATGTCAAATATATTTCAATTCAAAAAATTCCTACTCTCATTCTTGGCACTGGGGGGGACCGCAGGAACAGCAAAGAAAAGTCCTTGTCCCCGTGGAGTGTGCCTTCTGTTGGCCTCATGACATACATATTCCTTCCTAATTTTAACAGATGAGGGAAGTAAGGCTCAGAAAGGGTCGGCGCTGTGCCTGGGATGCCTTCACTTGCTCAGCAGGTCCTGTACTCTTCTTGGCCTCAGTTTCCTCCTCCTTCCATCTCCTGCGCTAGGCTGAGGGCGTGGGATTCGGGGGGAGAACTTCCCTGGGACACACACAGGACCCCGTGCTTGGCCTGATTTGCAGTGGGCACAGGAGGGGCTGTAGGGAGAGGGCGGCAGCGTTGCGAGTCTGGGACATGGCTCAGTGGCTTGCCCTTTGGGAGGAGGGTCAGGCTCTGCCACTCAGCAGAGGGTCTGTCATCCCTGGGTTAACAACAGAGAGCGCCAGGTCAAGTAGACAATATCTGACCCTGGATGCTGCATCACCGATCACCCCCGATGGTCCAGACCGCAACTTTTAAGGCTCTAGACCCAGATGGATGAGCAATCTTCAGGATGTTGTCTGCCTGGGGCATCTCGGCTCCCCACGCCCAGCCCCTGCCCCAGCCCCCAAGTCCGATTTCCAGGGCATCTCCTACCTGAACTGACCTGACGCGAGGGAGAGGTCCCTGTGGGAGACACCTCGCTTGGAACCCCCAGAAGGTGAAGGCTTTGCTGACGACTTCCTCAAATCAGAGCAGGAGAGGTGGTGTGAGGCAACAGTAGCAAGGTAAGACCGGAGAAAGGACTTCCTAACTAAAATGCTTGCTGTGGTCGAACTGGGCGCTGCTTTTCCTGGAAGGAAGATTGCCTAACCCGTCGACGCCTGCAGTGGCAGCTCAACCAGGGGCTGGGGGCTGGAATCAAGGACCTCTTCCTCCCCACCCACCCCAGGACCGTAACTATCCCCCAGGCCCTAGGGCCTCAGCCTGCCTGATATCAGGAGGGACCAGCGTTGGGGAGATATTCCCGTAGTGATGGAACACGCGGGCCCTTCCTGACCCCTCGGGGGGACAGGGTCCCGGGGGCTGTCCTCAGACCCCTCCCGCCTCTGCTTCCCGGCCCTCCCACACCTCCCAACCTTATTGTAACCCCTCTCCCATCAGGTCTTACGCGGAAGTTCTTCTTCAGGTCTGCCCTGCAGCGTGCACTGGCTGGGGGGGGAGTCCCCTGGTAATGCCCTCCCCCCGCCACCCTGCCTGTGGGGACCTGGGGAAATGTATTGCTTGTGGCAGCGTGTCAGTCGACTCCGCGTGGCGCGGCCGGGCAGGGCTGACAGCGGAAATTGGAAGCTGGCTGCTGTTTGACAGGTATATTATTCCCGCTGCCCTCGATTTATTTACCAAACAGCATGCAGAGCCCCAGAAAGCTCCCAGAAAGAGGGAGGGAGTTGAAGTTAAGGGGGCTCGGAGGGGGTGAGGCGGCCTCTGTGCGCTGACACCGGGGATGTGTGGGAAGGGGAGTAGGGAGCCAGGCCGGTGTGGGGGGCGGGGAGGAGCTGGTGGGTCTTGGGGCAGCTGCCGGAACTGCCCTTGGGGCCCCAGCAAAAGGGGCTTCCTCAGCATCCTGGGGTCAGGGCTGGTGATTTGGGGTCAGAGTCAAGTGAGGACCTGTGCTCAGAGGTGGTTTGGGGAGGGGGCCCTGCTTTGCCTGGGCTATGTTAAAGAGGGGGGGCACTGCCAGAGGTGGGGGCCAGAGCAGGGCTGCCCAGTGTGATTGTCCAGGTGCCCATCAACCAGGGGGTGAGTGAGGTCTGACCTTGAACCCAAGCCTGCTCGCCAGATCAGGTATCTTTCCCCAGGCCGTGTCTGCCTGGAGGGGGCACCTTTTCCTAGTTTGCTCAAAAGTGTCCAGCAGGCTAGTAACAACTCTATGGAGAGAAGTTGAATACTTGGAACTAGACAGGCTGGGATCCAGGCTCATCTGGGCTACACACAACTCATGCAATCTCTCGGCAAACCCAGCTCCTTGAGATCTCCTAGCAAACAGTAACAACAGTCATCATAACGCCCCTTCTCGGGGCTCTGCTGAGGAAGAAGTAAGGTAATCTACATGAACGCTTTGGAGGCAGGAAAACATACCGGTAGTTTTTCAGGGTTTCTAAATGAATAGAGGGAAAAGGCAGAGCGAGCCTTCCCGCGTGTGTCCCAAATGTGGAGTAGTGTGAGTCACGGGGATGGGAATGTCGGCAGTGAGCTCGGGGTGGGGTGGGTGCCGGAATGTGGGTGTGACTGTGTTGGCTCAGATGTGGATTTGCCCTGAATAAGAAGAGGAAGCTCAGCAGAGGAGCCTGTTGCCGAGTCTGGGAGTGTGTGCTCTGTGTCTGAGTGTGACTGAGGGGCTGATGTGCACCTGCATGCCAGGTGGGGTGTATGGATGAGTGTGTGACTTTGTGAAAGGGCTTTTGAGATTCTGGCTGAGCTCTGTAGGGGTGCACAGACTGTGTCTGTGCATGAGAGGTAAGGTGCAGGGGTCCGTGTGTGCAGGAGTGTGCACAACTTGGTGTGCATACACACGCACGCGCACACACACCCCTCAGCACAACAGGAAAGCGGTCTTGCCGCGTCTGCTATACACCTCCTGCCTCTGAACCTGATGCAAAATTCATGAAGCATCAATTTCTAGAAAGGCAGAGATGGAGATGGAGCGGGGTTATGTCCCATCCTGCATGGTGAGTCACAGAACGGTGTGGGGCTAGAGGTCCAGTTCCTTCCTCATTCGGGGTACAGTGTGGGGGGAGATGGCTGTCTATCTGGTTTTTTAATTCTGGCTTCTGGATCAGGGGCTCCCTTGGTATGTAATCCTGACTGTCCCCCGCCCCCATCACCCAGCACAGTGACTGTGGTGGCAGAGGCAGAGCTGATGGACCGGCTAGAGGTCTGCAGGTACAGACAGGAGAGAGAGAAGTGCGGGGTCCCAATTCACGTGAGCCTCCTGTGCCCCATCAGATGAGGCGTCTCTGGAATAGTGAGTAGCTCATGATGTGGGAGCCACTAGTGGTAACTGGGAAGCAGCCTCTGTGCGGTGAGCAGTCTCCAGAAACCCCAGTCAAGCCTCCATGTTGGTCTAGCTCCTTCTTCTTCAAGGTCATCGGAAGAGAACGGAGACTCCCTGCAGCAGGTGCATTCGCACCTGAGTGAGAAGCTCCCGGACTGGGTCGGGCGGCAAGGATTTCAGGCTCCTTGCTCTGGGCCCCGGGCGAAGGGGGGCTGGGCGGGCTACAGAACACCCCATCCTTCCAATGCTGGAAGTTTCTGGTGATGGCTGTGGCTGGATTTTGGGGCGGACTGGAAGGACCCCAAGATGAGCCCGGCGTGCCGAGCCCTTTGGAGGCAAGCGCTGCGGAGGTTGGCAGGCTGCAAGTGCACCAGCTGGGAAGGAGACAGGAAGCCCAGAGGGACAGGGGCCCTGTCATGTCCATTTAGACTTTGTGTACTGGAACTTGGCCCTTTGGGGGAGGGGGAGTGTGAGCAGGGGGAGGCAATCCCAGAGAGGCTGGGGGGCCATCTGTCTCCCGGTCCAGGCCAAGACATGCTCACTGCCCACCGCCCCGTGGTGCTGCTCCTCTTGGGTCCCAGGCCTGACCATTTCCTGGCCGCGTCGGGCCCCTGCTCTGTCCACCCCGGGGAAGCGTGTGTTTGGGTCTCTGCCCTTGCCTCTCCCTCCTTCTCTACTCCTCAGTGACCCCACCCCCCCTTCTTTCTCGCTCCTTGTCTAATCACTTTTCTGTGCTTGAAGTGCTTTTGTCTGAAATCCCATTCCCTATCTTCTCTTTCGATGCCCTCGTAAATACAGAAAGAGGAGGCTGGGCTGGAGAGAGGCCAGGCCCAGGAGCCTCACATGCCCTCTCCCTTGCTGTCCCCAGATGGGTGTCACCACCCCAGAGAGGAAGGCCTCCTTTGCCACAGGGCACTGTGCATGCGCTCACGCACGCACGCATGCACACACACACACATACACACACACACACACACAGCTCCACGACTTCACAGGGACAGGAAGGAGGCCTTTAAGTGGGAAAGAAAAGAGGTCACAGTGACATTGGTGCTTCATGTGTATCAGTGCGAAGGCTCTTAAAAGGGGCTGAGCAAATGAGGGGAAGCAGGCAGGAGACATACACGCAGGCCTTAGCTTCTCAGGGACTTGCACCCCCGGGCCTGCGGATTGCTGCCCAGGATTCACCAGGGCATGTGTCTGCATAGGTCAGCCTCAAACTCCCGGGGGCTCCGAGCTGATCCTGTGGCCACCGGCCTGCAGTGAAGTGCCGGCATTCTAGAAGAACCCAGGGTGGGACTGGCCCCGAACACAGACTCCTCGCCTGAGGACTCCAGACCCTTCACAGTGCTCCCTGCCTTTCTAGGTACTGCCCCCAACCCCCATGCTCTGTGTGGCTTCTTGTCAGCTCCCTGGCATATAGAATACAACATTAAAAACCCCAATACACACAAACTAAAAACAACAAAAAAACCCAACCAAAAAGAGCTTGGAAGTTGGACAGTCAGATTGGCCCCAGGGTGGGCTGTCCTGTCTCTCTGCTTCTTGTGGCCCTGCCAACTTATTTGCTTTGGGTGATCAGCTGTCTGGTTTTTCCTGTTCCTAGTCTTTTCTTGACCAGTCTTTTGTTGGCTTGAGTGCTCATATGACCCTGGCCATAGGGATGGTTCTGGAGATGGGAAGTCAGCCGTAAGACGTTTGTTGGAAATTCTGGAAGGGGTCCTCTTTCCCCTGGCATGGCTAAGTGGATAGAAGTGTACCCAAAGCTGCTTTATCCATGCTTGGGGAGACTCTTTTGGAGAATACAGCCCACGCAGGACAGCAGAGTGACAGAGAAAACAGATATTTAATAACCTTGATTGAGTGCCTGGATACAGCCACACCTGAAACACCGAAACTGTATCTATTCCTGGACAGTTCACTTCTACCAGCCAGTTGCTTTTTTTTCTTTCTTGCTGAAGCTGGTTTGACTTGGGTTTCTGTCTCTTGCAGAGTAAGGAGTTGACCAATAGAGAGAGGTGACATAACCTTCCCGAACCTGAGTCTCCTCGTCTGTGAAATGATCTCTGGATGAATCCTGAAATGATCAGTACTGAAGGATGATGCCCAGCAGGCCCGCCGTGAGGAGCAGTGATGATCTGGGTACAAAACCTCTTGACATCATTATCTCGCTTGGTCCTTTTGAGAACTCTGGAAGGTTCTCAGGACTGTCACAATCATACCCCACTTTGCGGGGAATATTGTCTGAGTCAGGGATGGAACAGGAGCCAGATGGCTTTCATGTGCTCTGCCCCCAGCTCGATCTCCACCCTCTGTCCCTGTTCTCTGCCTCAGGGAGCCTGATCCTGTGCTTCCGGAGTCCCCTGGTTCTGCCAATGGGGAGCTCCCATAGGGCATCAGTGAGACCAACTGGGGAGGAATCAGGTCTTTATTCCTGTCTTCCTCCTGGGGTTGGGGGGTTGGCCTTGGGCCGGCCATGTCCCTTGACTGAAGGTCTGTGCTCCTCACGTCATTCCAGAAACCACTCGCTGTCTTTGGACCTTGAGGTGCTAGTGCCTTTGCTCCCCACTATGCCCTGCCAACACATTTATAAAATGTCCCTTTCTTTAGTCTATCCCAATTTGTTTGGCCATCGTTATCCCGTGGAAACTGAGGTTGGTTACCCAACGTCATCAACTGCTTGAATTCAGGTATGTGCGTTCTGCCTCAGGTGTGTGCTTTCCGTATCGCTTGGTGGTCCCACTGTCTCAGGACCTGTCATAGCCCCTGCTTCCTCCAAGACCCAGGTGAGCCACACCCTCTCCTGGGAGCTTTCCCAAATCCCCACCCTCCTACTGCGCCTCGCCAGAGCCGGCCTCCCTCTTCCGTTTCGCTCCGCACATTGCTTGCTTCTCTGTCTGCTGGGTGTTGGTGCCAGCTGGGCACCTGGCTCATTTCCCCCCAGGGCACAGGGACCTGAATGACCCCACTCGTCTCTCCGGTGCCCACCACCCCTGCCTCCAGCCTCTCAGCCCCTGCCCCGGACCTGGTGCCTAGTAGATGTTCAAGAGCAGTTGGTGGAACTCAGTCTGAGGTGGGTCCCTAGGATGGGGCCACAGGAGCCTCTGCATGAGCTGTGGCCGCTTTCTGGAATGCCCTTCCCTCCTGCAACTGCCTGGAAAACCCCTTCGCATCCTTGAGACTCAGCTTGAACATCACCTCCTCCAGGAAGCCTTCTCTCACCCAGCGGTCTGGTTCTTGCGGTGCCTCAGAGGAACCCCAGCAGCTCTTACCTGGCTCTGTCTGTGTGGCCAGGAGCCCCCAGAGCAGTACTCGCCCACATCAGTGCTTCTCCCTCGTGACCAGACACCACGCTCGGTGCATGCTGGTTACTCACTCGCAAAGTGGACAGGAGCAGCTGAGTCTTTTATGTAAAAACACCAGCCCCATTGTTGTATGTGGCAGCCTCTCCTGAGTGCGGTATGGGGGTGCTCCCTGACTGCTGGGGTCACTGGCAGGGGGGGCTGGTCGGACAAGGCTGCCGGCGAGGACAGGAAGCTTTCCCCCCCCCCAAACAGGAGGACACTGTGGTTATGAGTCTCCCAGAGAAGAGAAGGTCCTCGGACAGGCAATCAGAAGGAGGAGAGCCTCCCTGAACAGGGAAGTGCCCCCCCCACACCCCCCAGGAGCAAGGGACAACTTGCAGGGATGAGCAGGAGCTTGGCTGTTTGGGGAGCCTTCCTGGACAGCAGGGATGAAGGGTGGCCAATGCCGATGCCGCGTACAGAACAGCAAAAGCCATGAGAAGTTGAGTGTGTACCCCGTGCTCAGGCCTGTGCTTGGGGTTAGCTCTCCCTGCACCTTCATGAGCACGGGTTTGTTCTCCATTGCTCAGATGCAGAACCCAGCATTAGAGGGATTACTTGGTCGGGAAGAGCCCAGGGTTCAAATTCAAGCCTGGGTCTAAAGCTTGTGACTGCAGCTCCGGGAGGTGCGAGTCTTCCCGGGCTAGGCCTGCACCATCCGGCCCCCATGTGACGGAACCATAGGGACCTATGGGGAGGGTCACGTGGCCAGGCTGGGGCCAGAGGGATAGGAAGCAGGCCTGGCTTGAAGCCAGAGACCCCAAGGGGAAGGAGAAGCGTGGGCACAGAGCAAGGGTCTCTGGCCCAGTGTCGGCTGGGCACTGGCCTCCATGGGGCTTGCTTCTGCCACTGCCATCCCAGCACCCGACCTGGCGCTGGGACGGGAACATCCAGAGAGCCGGGCTCACTGAGGAGCTGGCAGCACCTGACTCTTCAGTGCTCTCGTCACAGAGCTACCTGTCGGCTAAGCTTCCAAAAGGGTGGCCAGGCTGGGTCTCCCTTCCCGGGGGCCGCAGGGCCCAGCGCCCTCCCAGCCTCCCTCCCCCACAGCGCCGCAGAAATGCAAGCACAGGCCCCTGAGCCAGCTGGACGGAGGCAGGGGTCTGTCCTCTGCTCCCAGACCCACGTCAGACTATAGAATTATAAACCGGATGGAAATACATTTCTAAACTATCTGCTGTTCTAGCTCTTCTGTTCCTTGTTGAGCTGCAAGCTGGTTCTGGAGGAAGAACAGGAGAGCCCAGGGCTACCCAGAAGCAGAGGCCGAGACCAAGACCGGGGTCCCTCTCTCCCTCCCTCCCTCGGGCCCTGCAAAGACTCCGGGTAATACAGGAGCGGCTCCCCCTCCGCTCTCTCTCCCTCCCTGGGTAGCCCGAGGGAGAGGCTCTGGATCCCAGTGGGGGACGCAGTATCGACGACTTGCTTTTCGTCTTCTCCATAACCAGGCTCAGTGCACAACGGATCAATTTGCAATCAGAGCTGCCTTCCAGCCCCAGCACCGCCACCAGCGCTAACTCAAGGGCTGGTGCCGGGATGGCCAGCACCTGCCTTCCTTCCTGCCTTCCGGCTAGAGCTCGAGGTGGGGGAGGGCGCAGGTGGGGGCCTGGGACTCGGGTCCCAGCCACACCCCCTCTCCCAGGGGCACGGGGCCCTCTCCCAGGGGCACGGGGTGGTCCGGATGCAGAGGGAGCTTCGACTCCTTCTGAGTGGCAGGGACCCCAGAAGCCACCCAGTCTGAGGGTTCTTCACCCCCGCAGCACACGGACAAGGGTGACACTGTCCTGCTCCCCACACATCAGGCTCTTTCCGCATCCCACTCACCCTCGCTCCAGCTCCCGTTGTATAAGGGGGTGATGCTTTGTGGGTAGAGAGAGCAGAACTTCAGCAACCCCCTGGGGCCACCCGGAGCGTGGTGGCTCTGGTGTCCTTGCCGACTTCCCATAATAGATGTCCAATCAATAGTTGTTGAATGAAAACCTGCGTGCTTTAAAAAATGCAGGTGACCTGGCCTCACCCCAGAGCTACCGGCTCGGAATCAGAGTGAGGCAGTGGTATCTGAATGGTTTGCAGAGCTTGCAGGTGGTTCTGACGAGGTGCTCTAACGAGGGGTGGGTGATGGGGCTCAGGTGGGCTCGGGCTCCCTGGATGCGGCGCACCTGAGCCGGGGCTGCAGGTGGGGAAGAGGAGGCCTGCTGGAGAGAAGGGGCTTGAGGTGGAACCGAGCGGATTGGGTCCTTTCGGGAGAGGGACTGGGCCTGTCGAGAGAGAGAGGAGCCCTGGCGCCCCTCTCGGTTTGTGCTCCAGAGAGGCTTCCCCCCTTCAGCAAGTCCAAGAAGGCTTCCTTGAAAAGGCAGAAGTTGGATTTCAGTGGCAGCCCAGCCCAGGAGAGGCCACGAGGGCGTGCACTTGGCATCAGCGCGTCAGGGGTCCGCGGACCTCGCCCGGAGTCCCCGCTCTGCCATCTCCAGCCCCTTCCCCACACCATGCCTGCTTCCTCTCTTGTCCCCTGATTTAAAAATGGGGATAAGAGTACCCATTCGCTTGCAGTGTGAGTGTAAAGAGAAAATGAGGGAACGTGGGTAAAACCACTTTCCAACTGGGATTTGCCATCCGAACGGAAGGAGCTCGGGGCTGGAGTTTCCCAGACAAGGGTCTGGATCCGGTTCTGCCCCTCCGTCACCGTGCACCCGGGAGACAAGTTACTCAAGTGTCGTCATCTGTAAAATGAGGATAATGAACCTCTACATCACAAGATAAATAAGGGCTGTCGGCGAGAGAACGTGTCCCCGCACCGAGTGGCTCAGTGAGCGACACCGTTCCTTTGCCAGAGGAGCGGTGTGGCCTGGTGGAGAAGGGACACTCGGGTCTGGCCCTTCCTCTGCTCCAGCGGCCTGACCTCCCCTCACCACGGTGAGCCTCACTTTCTGCATCCGGGGAGGTGGGCCGGACCTCCCTGGAGCGTGGGGGGAAGGAAGAACTCCGGGCAGAGGACAAGCATGTTGGAGGCGTGCGGTAAAGGACAGGGACTGCTGCCAGCCCGAACGACCAGAGAAAAGCAGCCATGAATCAACGGGCCACAGAGCAAAAGGGAGAGAGCGCTGGGGCCCCGGGGGGGGCTGGCAGACAACCAGGTAGTAGGGATCACAAGAAGCAACAACCCAGCCCCACCTCACGGCGCTGGGCACGCCCGCCCCGCCGGCTCGCGGCTGCGGAGCAGCACTGGGCAAGCCGGCGTCTGGCCGGGCCGAGCCTCCGGCCGCTCTTCCGCCCGCCCCACCTGGCATTGATGGATGCTCGAGCAACCGTGGGCGGCAGCCAGGATCGATACGCTAATCAACACTGCACAGAACCGCCAGTGCTTTCCCCCACCCCAAACTTCGTAGGGGGGGAGCTGGGGGTGGCTGAGAAGGGGGAGAGATTAACTTCAACGCTGAGAACTCACTCGATGAATAATTGAATCAGTGCAAGAGGCAGAGGGTCGGGCAGGGGAGACAACACAGCCAGAGCCACAGACAGGCCATGCTGGCTGCAGGCGGGGGGCTGGAGGCAGGGCACCCCCGGGCTGTCCCAGCCAGGGGAAGGGATTCGGAACAAGGGTGCAGGCTCAGAGGGGGGACGGCATCGTCTCCTCCTGCCTTGCAGGCCTTCCGCCGCCTTCCCCCACCCCTGTGATCTGCCAGCTTATTATCCTCATTCTGACCCCTTCTCCTTTCAAGCCTCATGCCAGATCCGGGATCTGGGGTTCCCACACAGACTCCGGAGCAGCCTTTCCTTCCACACCGCCCTGGAGTGTGAGCTTAGGTGGTCCAGGGCCAGGCCAGGGCCGGGGGCTTCTGCCTGCATTCCCTTCCACGTGGGGCCCCGGGTGTCCCTCCGCTCCAAGGGCCAGAACCTTTCTTCCTGGAGCACCGTGCTCGCTCCTGGGCTCACCCTGAGTGAGCTCGTGTGTCGCCGTGGTTGGGTCCACTCGCTTACTGGGGGCCCGGGCTTGCTCCGAGGAGGGACCGGCACAGCGGTGGGTGCCGGGGATGCGTGGAGGTCTTTGCTGTCCCTCCAGCCCCGGGTGCCCTGCTCCACTGCTTCTATGGAGCCAGGCTCTGTTGCCCAGCGAGGGCCCGTGCTCCCCACTGTCCTCTAGAGAGGAGGTGTGGGCCTCTCCCCGTGACCCCTGGTGCTGAGAGCTTTGCAGTTCCGGCATCTGAGCCCCGCAGGAGGTATGGGAGTGGGAACAGACTTGGTCCTAGTTAGAGCTCTGCCAGGGTTTAGCTGCGTGACCTTAGATGAGTCACTTCACATCACTGAGCCCCACTGCACTCAGCTGTACAAGGAGGACAGTCATCTCTGCCCTTCTAGCCCCACAGATTTCCAAGTGGAGACAATGCCCTAATGCTTCCTCATGGCAAAGGAAGGCTCAGTTAGGAAGGGGCAGGATCGGGTTCAAGCCGAGGTTGCTGACTCCACACCTCATGGTATCATCCCACCAAACCCCACCGTCTCCTGGCAGGGACATAGCAGAGGCATGCAAGCCCTGAAGAATTTATGGGAAGTTGGGGGGTCAGGGACAGGACCCCACAACCTCATCTTCTGTCCTCTGTCTCCAGTTCTTACAGACTGATCCCAGGTGTCCATGGAAATGTGTGCTCAAGGTCAGGGCTCGGGGGGAAAGGAAATGTGACCACAGAGCCTGGCTGAACCAGAGTGGGCGTAGGGTCAGCAATGCTGTCCCTGGCCAGCCCCCTCTATTCCTCTCCCCTAACCACCTAGAACGTCACAGCTAGGAGAGACCTTACAGATGAGATCCCCTGAATTGACTCCAGGGCCACTACTCTGCATTAAGATGTGGTTTGCAAACTGGGTTCCTCAGGGAACCCGAGGCCTATAGTGATGCCCTGGAGGGGCCATGAAGGAGGGGCAATGGAGGGTTGGGTGAAAAGGACCTTGCCCCCTCTCCTTCATCTCCTTTTGAGTCAGAGCCAGTCCCTCCTCTTGCAAGTCAAATGTATTTTAACCCTGTGGAACCCTGCATCCCACCCAGCGTCAGTGTCCCACAACCCGGACCATGACCCCTTCAGCCCCTGCCCTATAGACTGTCCTCATTGGGCCCTGGAGGGCTCTACACCCTTCTTCCACATCACCTCTAAAATCAAAGCCAGTCCTCTAACTCTCCAACGGTAGATCTCTGCCGAAGAGACCCTCCCACATATCAGCCGGGGGCTCCAGAAGGGGGCGCCTCAACTTGCTCTAAAGGTCTTGGGGTGAGCCAGCTGGGGAGATGCCTCTAGTCAAGAGGCCTTCCGGGGTGTCTCCCCCCCCGGCACAAAGCTGAGCCTTGCTGCTGAGATTGGGCGGCCAGAGGGAGCGGCAGCGTGCGTGGGTGGGGCTCAGGGGTGGAGGGCAGGCTTGGGAGCCTTCGAAGCCCGGCTCCGCTCTGACTCCCGGCCACTGTGTCTCAGTTCCCTGCTTGGAAATGACGGTCAGAGCACCACCTCCGAGGGTGGCCCCACGGATGCCTAGAACAGTGCCGGGCAGAGAGTGCCCTCTGAGCTCGTGTTCGCCGGTGTGCAGGCGGGGGCCGGGCAGCCGTAACCACCCTGCAGGGGACTCACGCCTCGGAAGTCCCCCGACGCCCCGCACTCCAGCTCACAGAATCCCCACCATGCACCAGCACCCCCATTGCGCGGATGGTGAAATGGAGGCCCAGAGCAGCCTGTAAACCTGCCTCAGGGCCCCACGTTATTAAGGGGCCGACTCCCAACCCATCCAGGCCCCGCCCGCCGAGGGCCGCCCGTTCCCAAGTCAGAGTCGCAGCGGGGCTCCCTGCAGTGAACCCCTGCTGCTTCCCCGAGCCTGCCCCCCCTTCCCAGGCTGTCACACCCGCCCCGTCTCCATCTCTGCTCACATCCTCTTCTTCCAAGACTTGGTCTGCCGAGCCACCGCTTCTGGGAGCATGTGAAACAGAGGGAGTATGCTGTGGGGTACGCAGTGCACCAGACAGGGCAGGGGGGTGACCATATCTGCTAGGAAACAAGTACTTAACGCTCCCCCAAAGGGACGCAGGTGTCCCCAGCGCAGAGCCCAAGGGCAGCGTCCCGAGCAGGGCTGTCGTGGGGCTTTTCTCCTCGCAAGGAGTAGTGTCTGTCATCGGTCCGTGGCTGCCGTCTGTGGACTGGGTGTGTGGGGAGGGACCTCTGGCTCCCCTGGTCACGTCTGCTGTGGAGATTCTGTCCTGGACCGAGAAGCCTCTCCCCTCGCCCCTGCCACCTGCTACAGCTCAGGGAACAAGTGGGACCTTGGGACCCAGTCCTTCAGGGACAGGCCGTCAGTGCCGGGAGACTGGGGCGAGGGCTCTAATCCCTCCGAGTTTCTCTTCCCCTGAAGGGAAGGGAGGCTCATCCTCTCTGGGGTTAAGAGGACGCAAGGGGATGGTAAGGGCCTTCTCATGCGAGGACTACAGAGGTGCCCCGATGTCCTGGGGCCGGTGTACGGAGCGCTCGAGATGGCTCCGTGAAGCTCCTCACCCAGCGCGTGGCTGCATCAGAGCTCGGCACAAGCAGTGGCTTCTAGTAAGTGGCCAGCTCCCCTCCCGCGCAGGCCAACCCCATGCTTGCCTCTTCCCCGACAGACGGCTCTGCAGCCCACGGCTGACCCCAGGAGCTCTCTGGGCTGTTCGTCTTGCAGGGTTTCTTTGCTGCAGGCAGACAGAGCAGGGGTGAGTTTCCCTCAGGAGGGCGGGCATCGTGCCTCTGGGACAAAGCAGTCCCCAGCACTACCGTCTGGGGGCCCTGGCGGGGCCGCGTGCCTGGGCTGGAAGAGGGACTGTGGGACATTTGGCTCTGGGGGCTTCAAGTCAGCCCTGGGTTCCACCTGCCCTGGTGTGGGGAAGAGGAGACAGGGCTCTGGGGCCAAGTGGCCCGGTGGGAAGCACATGGATTGCTCGGCCACTGGCTGGGAAAGGAGGAATGCTCAGGGAGATGCGGCTTGGACTGGGAGAGCCCCGTCTTCTTCTCATCCTGGCGTCATGGTCTGGAGCCCCAGGGTGGTGGGGCGGGACACCTGAGCTCCATCCCTGACCTTTCCAGTGTCCGCAGGCAAGGCACGGGGTCAGTCTGGCCAGGGGCTTCCCTCCCTCCCCGTGAACTGGGGTGCCCTCCAGCACTCCTTCCAGCATCTTCGAGGGGCCGATGAGACATCGGAGACAGCAGACTGCTCTGAGAATGACAGGTGCCACCTCGCCCCTCCTCTGGGCAGGCTTCCAGCCCTTTGGCCTCATCCTCCCTCCTCTGTCCCATCCGCACAGGGGCGAGTGGCCCATGTGCCGAGCCCTCCCCGAGCTCCCCGTGGCCTGGCGCTGGCCCTGCTGGGAGCACATTTCTGCTCCGTTAGGTGGTCATGAAATGTGTTCGAAGGTTCCTGATGGGCACAGACGCTGCCACCACATAAAACGTGCAGAAAATGAAATTCTCCTTTTCGTCCTGGACCTGGGATTGGGTGGTCGGTCCTGTACGATCAGCCCTCGGAACATGGGCTGGAAAGAAGCGGGGTCCCGGCTCCCCTCGCCATCCCGGAGAAACAGCCCACTCGTGGCAAATAAAACAAGAAAGTTGAAATACAGTCGCAGTTTAGTTCAAGTTGGATATTAATAGCTTCGGGGGCAGGCTCAGAAAGAAAGAGGGGAGGGCCAGGGGAAGGAGAGGAGGACGCTGTGAACACCGTCACCATCCAATTTCCTCACAGATGCAGGAACTCTTGGAGGCCCTGGTCTGGGGCTGAGGGGGGCGGTGATGAGGGGCCGCTGTCAGAGTGCTGACCTTGCAGCTTCGGGGGAGCAGCTCCTGCTGGGGGTGACGGGGGAGGGGCCGTGATGCTTGCTGCTGCTCTGGATACAGAGGCCTGGGCCCCGGGGCGGGGGGTCCTCACTGGCCTGGACACCTGGGCCCAGCCCTGGCTGCCCCTTCTCCGGGCCACTGTGCACATTGCTCTCTGGCCGGCCCACGCATACCCCAGGCTGCGGTCTCACATTTCTTGCCAGCAAGGGGGCCGGGGCCATACCGGTGGAGATGCTGTTGTGACCTGCTCGTCCCTGGTGGTGACAGTGTGGGCTGCTGAGGGCTCACAGCTGCCCCTTCTGTAGAGAACTGCCCTCTGCCGGGAAGGGTTCCCTCCAGCTGCTCCTCGGGGTAGCCCCCAGCCCACCAAAGACCCGCTGACCCAGTGAAAGAAGGGCTGAACCCCTTGCCAGGAGCAGAGATAGATTTCTTGGCTGATTTATGCTCTGGAGAGACCCATGCATCAGGCTCAGTTTTGAATTGCCCCAAGACTCTATCCTTCCTCCCTTCCCTCTGTGGCTTCCTTTATGGGTTTTAGCTGAAGAGTGCTCCCTCAAGAAGTCATGAACTGAGAATGCCTGCCTCAGGCTCGGTGGCAAAGGATCCCAAGCCTGAGACCAGCTGGGTGGCCTGAAGCAGGTCATCTGACAATGGGCAGCTCAGTGCTCTCACCCAGAAAGTGGGGACAGCATCTGCTCATGGGCTCTGCTGAGACAACCACAGGAGGAACTGTAGGGGGACTCCGTGCCCTCTGTTAGGTCCCTTTCAAACTTAGTGGCTCAAAACAGCACACACTGATGAGCTCACCGTTCTTGGGGGCAGATGTCCAACTTGGGGTCTCTCAGGGCTAAAATTCAGGTGTCCGCAGGATTGCATTCCTTTCTGGAGGCTCAGGAGAGAATCTGTTCCCTTGCTCCTGGAGGCCTCCGCATTTCCTTGGCTTCGCGGTCCCTTCTCCCCATCTCCAAAGCTGGGGATGGCCAAGGAAGTTTTCCTTGTGCTGTGTCACTGAGTCTGACTCTCCTGTCCTGCTGTTTTACTGACAAGGACCCTGTGATCCCATCCCACCCCACCCTCCGATAATCCAGGATATTCTTTCCATCTCGAGATCCTTAACCATATCCACGAAGTCCCTTTTGCCACAGAAGGGAGCACACTCGGGCTCTGGGAATAGGAGGCACACCCTTGGGGGCATTATTCTGTCTATTGCAGACCAGTGGGTCTCGCTCAATGCCTGCTTATTTCCTCTTCAGGCACGTTAGCTCACCCCTCTGAGACTATTCTTACCTGGTTAATTTATTGATCACGGTGGGGATTAAAGGGGATCGCGGCTGTGAGGGGGGGTGCAAACGGGTTTGGAGAAGTAGAGGCTAGTCCTGCGGACTTCTTAATGTCCTCTCATGGTACCCCCTCCAGGTTCCATGCCCTGCATGTTCTCTTCTCTTCGGAAGCCCTTCTTCCTGCCCTCCTGGGTGCAAAGTCTTCTGGGGATCCCTTTCTAGGAGAAGAACCCTGAGCTGCTCTTGGGAATGGGGTAGAGAGATCAGGGATTCTGAGCCTGTTGTGGACGGGGCGAGGGCTGCTAAGCCCATTTCTTACCCACTGCTTGCCCAGAGCATGCCTTCTTGCTGTTCACACCAAGTTCCGGGAAGAGGTGGGCACTAAGATGGAGAGGAAGGAATGGCTGCAAATGAGTTGGGTTCTGGGAGAGAAGCAGAAGTGTGGGGTGGAGTTGCCAGTCATGGTGGAAGCAGAAATTTGGCCCGTGGCCACCAGACGGCTGGTAGTTTTCTTTATTTATACTTTTCTACCTCCAGCTGAGTTGCTCCTGAAGAGGTGCCTGTGTCTGCTGTGTTGAGGAGAAGAAAAGGAAGGGGGCGGGTTTGGGGAACACTTGGGCCAGGGAGAGGGGCATCAGCGGAAAGGGCCAGGGCAGTGGGGCTGCAGAAGCACAAGTGGGGGCCTCCAAGGGGAGGCAAAGACATTCAGGGGCATCACCTCCTCCAGGAAGTCTGGTGCAGGCTGGATTGAGCATGCCCTACTTGTCTTGCTGCTCCACTGTAATGATCTGGGTAGGGGTCCATATACCTCACTGGACTGAGCTCCTGGAGGGCAGGGGTGTTGCCTTGCTTATCCTGCACCCCAGGATCCCACTCTTAGCTACCACTCACTAAGGCAAGGGACCAAGGCGGGAGCAAGAGACTACCCACACCCCCATCACGACTTCTCCCTTGGCGAGTCTGCCGTGACAACGAAGCTTGGTCAAGACTAGGGCCAAGTCTCCCTAAGTCTCCACAGATCAAGTCCAGCCTTCCTGTGGCCAATTACATCCTAAAAATAGAAGCTTCTTGAAATTTTTTACTTGGCCTGAAAACCATGGTGTGAGTTCTGGCCAGGAAGACAGATTTGAGATCAAGACCCTAGTGCGTTAGAATTCTCACATGGACCTTGGGCAAGTCACTTCCCTCTTTGCTCCTCCTCAGTTTCTCAAGGTGTAATTAACAAGTAAAATGGCGAGATATTTGAATTGTACATCATGATGATTTGATATATGCATACACTGTGCAAGGGTCCTCCCACCTGTTAATTATCACATATTTATCTTTTTTCTTAAAATGTGAGAACTTCCATTCACTTAGCAAATTTCAATTACTCAATGTAGGGCTATCGACTATTGTCACCATATCATACATTAGATCTTCACACCTTACTCATCTTATATCTGGAAGTTTGTATCCTTTTACCAACTTCTTCCTATTTCTCCCCAGCCTCAGCCCCTACTCTTTGTTTCTATGAGTTTGATGTCTTTTTTTTCAAGGAGTCCACATACGTACATAAATGCAACTGATTTTTCTTGGCATATTGATTTTGTATCCTGAAAATTGACTGAATTTCTTTATTTTTCCTTCCTCTTCCCCAGCCCCTTCTCTTCCTCCTCCTCCTCTTTCTTTTGCAGTTTTATCGAAGTATAATTGAGTGACAGTAGATTGCATATACTCAACCTGTTCAAATGGGTACATTTTGACATATATATTCAATTGTGGACCATTGCCACAATTAAGATACTGAACATTGAAGGGGGTGCAGAACATGCCACTTCAAAACACACTGCTTTTGCTGATCGAATATTTTGAGCTGGAGGCACTTGAGAAACAGTAGATGTAGGAAGGGGTTTCTGACTTCCCCTTTCTACCTAAAAGCAGGTCACAACATTTCCCGGGAGAAAGGTGCCCTCCCATTATCAGGCAGAGGAGAATACTCTTAGCACCAGAAACCAAGAGTCAACACTGAGGGGCTTCTGTACAGACAGACCTCCCAAAGTAACCCTGATCTTCCAGTACTTTCCCCATGTCTCCTGGTCATTGTGCCACAAGCTTACTGGCTCTGGTCTAAGCCTGTCTGGCTCATCACACCCCATAATACAGCATTCTTTATTTAAAAAGGATACAAACATCGAGACCTAATGGTTTCTTTGGGTCTTCATTTTCCTTTTGAAGACTCTGTGTGCAAGTAATAATGCTAAATAAAGTGTGTATGCTTTTCTCCTGTTTTCTCATGTCTCATGTCATTTTAATTATGAGGCCCAGTCACGGAAACTTAAGAGAGCAGAAGGACGTTTTTCCTCTTCTGCAACATCTCTGTCACCCCCCAAAGATTCTTCCTGCCCACTGGGAATCCCTCCTTCCCTCTTCAAAGCCTGTGGTTCTAAAGTGAGTTGATGGGCTCCGTTCTGATGGCAGGAGTGAGGGTTTACGAACTGAGAGGGTTCCCTTCTCAGACTTGGGAGAAGAGGTGTGCACAGCTAGGGAGCTTCTCTGCAGGGA
Source organism: Ailurus styani (assembly GCA_002007465.1). Taxonomy (NCBI): domain Eukaryota; kingdom Metazoa; phylum Chordata; class Mammalia; order Carnivora; family Ailuridae; genus Ailurus; species Ailurus styani. Next base: position 1,828,327 of record LNAC01000073.1, on the reverse strand, counting down.
TAGGGTGGGGGGGGGTTGGGGAGAGAACTATAGAGGGTGCTTAATCGGCAAAGCTGGGAATTCGGTTGGGTAGTAACGTTATGGGTGCCAATAAAGATGAAAATTGTCTTGCACATTAGAAAGGCCCTCTTCGGGTGCCTGGGTGGCTCAGTGGGTTAAAGCCTCTGCTTTCGGCTTAGGTCATGATCTCAGGGTCCTGGGATCGAGCCCCACGTCGGGCTTTCTGCTTGGCAGGGAGCCAGCTTCCTCCTCTCTCTCTGCCTGCCTCTCTGCCTACTTGTAATCTCTCTCTCTGTGTCATATAAATAAATAAAATCTTAAAAAAAAAAAAAGAAAGAAAGGCCCTCTTGCCCTTTACCCAGGCGCACAGAGCTGAAGGACAAGGAATGGAAGAGAAAAGGAGGGATTGGTGCCGAGCCCCAGGGGAGCAAGGAGAAAGGGACTTGAGAAGGGGAGGAGGGTGTATCCAGGAGAGGCAGGGGGTAATAGGGTTTTGGAGGCAAGGGCAGGCCAGGGCCGACTAGGAAGGAGAATTCTCCTGGCAAAGGTGGGGGCTCTCAGCTTTGGTTCCTTCTATTTAGTTGGTTTAAAAAAAAAACCATATCTTAAGCACCTACTGTGTTCCAGGCACTGTACTAAGCATGGAGAAATATGGCCTCGCATAGGAGACAACACATACACGGTTGTATGCATTCTATCCGTGATGGAAATATTCTCAGAAGAGCTGGGGCATCATGAGGGAGGAGCAGCCACAGCTTGGAGGTTCTGTGAAGATTTTCTTGTCTTGAGTCCTGTGCTTGTGTAAGTATTGGAACCAAAGATGGCTGAAGAGTCACTCCTTGATGACAATCACCACTGCCTGAGAGTCTCATGGGGAGGGGGAGGGGGACAGGAGACCTTGGGAGTTGAGACGAAGTCCACGATACCTGGGGCCAGCAGGTGAAGTCTCTAGTGCAGGGAGTTCAGAACCATGTTATATACCCTCGGTGGTGGCTGGGGCAAAGGGATATTTTAAAGAGACAACTCTACTAGAATATTCCTGCCTCTCCATGATGTCACTCTACGGACATGGATGGTGCTGTTATTAGAATGTCAATGGTTACCACTGCTCTTTCCAAGAGTGGCCCCAAAACCAACAGGAGTTACCTGACAGCTTGTTCAAAAGGATTTTTTAAAAGATTTTATTTATTTATTTGTCAGAGAGAGAGAGAGAGCATGAGCAGGGGGAGTGGAAGGCAGAGGGAGAAGCAGGCTCCCCGGTGAGCAAGGAGCCCGATGATGTGGGACTCGATCCCAGGACCTCGGGATCATGACCTGAGCTGAAGGCAGCTGCTTAACCGACGGAGCCACCCAGGCGCCCCAAGGCGGATTTTGGATACACCATAACCAAGTGGTATTTCTTCTGGGGATCCAAGGGTGGTTCAATATCTACAGAGCAGCTGATGTGATTCACCACATTAACAAGATGAAGGATAAAAATTGTATAATCCAGAAAGAGCATTTCGACAACCATTTATAATAAAAACTCTCATGGAGTGAGTATAGAGGAAACATACCTCAACATAATAAAGGCCATAAATGACAAGCTTCCAGCTCACATCATACTCAATGGTGAAAAGCTGAAAGCTTCTTCTCTAAGATCAGGAAGAAGACAAAGATGTCTATTCTTGCTGCTTAAAAAAAAAAAGATTTTATTTATTTATTAGAAAGGGAGAGAGAGAGCACAAGCAGGGGAAGCGGTAGAGGGAGAGGGAGAGGGGCAGAGACAAGGGGCAGACTCCCCTCTGAGTGCAAAGCCTGATGTGGGGCTTGATCCCAGGACCCTGAGATCATGACCTGAGCCGAGGTCAGACATTTAACTGACTGAGCCACCCAGGCTCCCCCCATTCTTGTTACTTTTATCCAACCAAGTATTGAGAGTCCTAGCCAGAGTGATTAGGCAAAAAAGAAAAAAAGATAAAGAAGGTATCCAAATTGGAAAGGGAGAAGTAAAACTCACTATTTGCAGATGACCTGATATTATGTATAGAAAACCCTAAAGACTCCACCAAAAAACTGTTAAAACTAATAAAATTAATTCGATAAAGTTGCAGGATACAAAACCAACACACAAAAATCTGTTGTATTTCCTTATACTAATAATGAACAATCAGACAGAGAAATTAAGAAAGCAATCCCATTTACAATTACATCAAAAAGAATAAAATGCCTAGAAATACATTTAACCAAGGAGGTGAAAGACCTGTACCCCAAAAGCAGTAAGACATTAATGAAGGAAGTTGAGGAAGACCCAAATAGTTGGAAAGGTAGTCCATGCTCATGGATTGGATGAATTAATATTGATAAAATGTTCCTACTACCCAAAGCAATCTACCGATTCAATGCAATCCCTATAAAAGTTCCAATGGTATTTTTCACAGAAATAGGACCAACGATCCTAAAATGTGTACAGAACCACAAAAGACCCTGAATGGCCACAACAAACTTGAGAAAGAAGAACAAAGCTAGAGGCATCATGTTTCCTGATGTCAAAGTGTATCACAAAACTATAGTAATCTAAACAGTATGGTATTTGCATAAAAACAGATATGCTGCGCAATGGAGTAGAATAAAAAGCCCCAGAATAAAGCTATGCATATACGCCAATTAATTCACAACAAAAGAGGTAAGAACGTACAATGGGGAAAAGACAGTCTCTTCGATAAATGGCGCTGGGAAAGTCGGACAGCCACACGCCGAAGAATGAAACAGGATCCCTTATACCATGCACAAAAATTTGGAATTTTGTGGACAGAATGGATTGAAGACTTGAATACTGGACCTGAAACTACAAAACTCCTAGAGGAAAACACAGACGACAAAGTCCTTGACATAGGTCTTGGCAATGATTTTTAAAATCCGACACCAAAAGTAAAAGCAACAAAAGCGAAAATAAACAAGTGGGACCACATCAAACTAAGAAGTTTCTGGGGCGCCTGGGTGGCTCAGTGGGTTAAAGCCGCTGCCTTCGGCTCAGGTCATGATCCTAGGGTCCTGGGATCGAGGCCCACGTCGGGCTCTCTGCTCAGCGGGGAGCCTGCTTCCTCCTCTCTCCTCTCTCTCTGCCTGCCTCTCTGCCTACTTGTAATCTCTCTCTCTGTGTCAAATGAATAAATAAAAATCTTTAAAAAAAATAAAATAATAAAAATAAAAATAAAAATAAATAAAAAAAAAAAGAAGTTTCTGTACCATGAACAAAACAAAAAGGCCACCTATGGAATATCAGAAAATAATTGCAAATCATCTATCTGACAAGAGGCTAATAGCCAAAAAAAAAAAAAAAAAGGAACTTATACAGCTCAACGGCAAAAACCCGAATATTCCAATTAAAAAATGGGCAGAAGATCTGAATAGATATTTTCCCAAAGAAGATGAACAGGTGGCCAACAAGTACCTGAAAAGATGCTCAACATCACCCATGCAAATCAAAACCACGATGAGCTGTTAGAGTGGCTCTTCTCAAAAAGACGAGAAATAACAGGTATTGGCGAGGAATGTGGAGAACAGGGAACCCTGGTACACGGTTAGTGGGAATGTAAATCGGTGCGACAGCTGTGGGAAACAGTGTGGAGGTTCCTCAATAAATCGCAAATAGAACTACCCTGTGGTCCAGCAATCCACGTCTGGGTATTTATCTGATGGAAACAAGAGCAAGACCCCCCCCGTCCCCCCACTTTGAAAGATATCTACACTCCCATGTTCACCACAGCATTATTTACAGTCGTCAACACAGGGAAACAACTCAGTGTCCACTGATGGATAAATGCGTAAGGAGACTGTAACATATGTATCATTCGACCATTAAAGAGAATGAAATCTTGCCATTTGTGACCACATGGATGGAGCTGGCAAGTATCATGCTAAGTGAAATAAAACAGAGCAAGACAAATGCTGTGTGACCTCTCTTACATGTGTAATCCAAAAAGTCATGAACCACAATGTCAAAAAACCCCAAACTTATAGACACAGAGAACAGCTTGGTGTGGTGGTTGCAAGAGGTGGGAGGTGGGGGTGGGGTGGTGAACTGGTTTTTAAGAACCTATTTTAAACAAATCGAATAGAAAAATTTTTAACGCAGATTTGGACCTGTTCATCTCCCACACACCCCATTCCTTACCCACAGATTTGGAATTTTAGAGGGGCCACGAGTGATTCGAGAATCCAAACCTAACAAGTATCCAGATGTCTCTTTTTAAAAGTTTGTTATTTTATGTTATTTTTGTAGCTTTTTAAAAACATTTTATTTATTTATTTGACAGAGAGAGATCACAAGTAGGCAGAGAGGCAGAGAGGAGGAAGCAGGGTCCCCGCCGAGCAGAGAGCAGAGAGCCCGATGTGGGCCTCGTTCCCAGGACCCTGAGATCATGACCTGAGCCGAAGGCAGAGGCTTTAACCCACTGAGCCACCCAGGAGCCCCTATTTTATTTTTCTGAGAGAGAGAGAGCAGGGTGAGGGAAGGGAGGAAGAGAGAGAGAATCTCAAGCAGACTCCCCTCTGACTTGGAGCCTGATGCAGGGCTTGATCTCATGACTCTGAGATCATGACTTGAGCTAAAATCATGAGATCGTTGCTTAACTGAATGAGCGACCCAGGCTCCCCCAGATGTCTCTTTTTTAATGTAGACCTTAAAAAAACATTTTATTTATTTATTTGAGAGAGAGTGTGAATGAGAGAGAGAAAGCATGAGCGGGGGCAGAGGGAGAAGGAGAAGCAGACTCCCGGCCGTGCAGGGACCCTGACACGGGGCTCCGCCCCAGGACCTTCGGACCATGACCGGAGCTGAAGGCAGACACGTAACTGACTGAGCCACACAGGCAATCCTTTAATGTAAACTTTTAATTAAAGAATACACACATAAGTGTGCAAAGTCATAAGTGCGTGCCTTGATGATTTCTCACGGGGTGAACCCAGCACATTTAGAGACAGAACATCACCAGCCCCAGAAGTGTCCTTTGTCCTGTTCCAGCCTCTCCAGTCCCTCCACCAATAGTCACCCCCAATCTGGCTTCTAGCACCATAAATAAAATTTGCCCTTACCTTTCCTTATCTTTATGGAAATGAAATCATAAATATGTACTCATTTGTGGCTGGCAAGATTTCCCTGAGCTGTAGGTGAATCTGGGTAAAGGCTTTCTTCCCTCTGCACAATTTTAGAGATTTATTTATGTTGCGTATGGTTCTAGTTTTTCATTCTTATTGATATGTCGTATTCCTTTGTATGATTTTGCACAATTTATTTATCCGTTGATACTGGGAGGGTATTTGGAGTGCTTTCCGTTGCGCTGTTGGGAATTGTGCTGCTGGGATCATTCTTGCGTTGTATTTTGGGGCAGGTATGCGTACGTCGCAGTCGGAGTGGGACTATGTCTTGGTCTTCACACTTGTTATGGACTGAATGTTTGTGTCCTGCCCCAATTCCTCTGTTGAAGTCTTAAGGCTTCCCAGTGAGGCTGTGTTTGGAGATGGGGCCTCCGTGGAAGTCATGAAGGTTACTGAGGTCCTAAGAGCAGGGCCCTGATCTGATAGGATTAGTGTCTTTATGAGAAGAGATCAGGGAGCTAGCTTGCTCTGTCTTATTTGCTTTTATCATTTGTACTCTCTTACTACACTGCCCCCTACACACACACACACACACACACACACACATGCATGTGCCCACACACTGCACGCTTTTCTGAACCATTTGAAAGTGAGTTGCTCACATGATGACACTTTACCCCCCAAATAAATCAGTCTGTATTTCTTTTTTCTTCTCTTTTCTTTTTTTACTTCAAAATCTGTCTCTTTTGCAAACAATGCAGACATAAACACCCCTTCCCCAGATCCCATGAATCAAACATATTTCCAACTGGGCCCCGAACATATATTATCATCCTGCTGCCCTGGTAGATTCTAAAGGACAACATGAGACCGAAGAACCACTAGCAGTAGAGTAGAAATTCAGTCTGTATTTCTTAGGAATATTCCCTTACATGGTCACCCTACAGCTGCCAACTTCAGTCAATTTAACGTTGCTGTAATACTTCCATCTGCCTCACTAGCTGTGTTTCAACTTTTGAAGTTGATCTAATGATGCCCTTTGTAGCATTTCCCCCTCTTCCCCTGCAGAATCCTGTCTAGAATCAGGCATTGTACGTAGTTGTCAACTCTCTTCAGTTTCCTTCAATCAGGAACACTTCCATGGCCTCTCTTTGTCTTTTATGACATTGACATTTTGAAGATTACAGTTCCTCCCTCTTCCCTTTTAAAGAGAATGTTCTTCATTTTGTTTGTCTGACACTTTCTCACGAGTAGACGAAATACTGCTTCCCCGGCTGGCATCTGCATGAGGGGTGCTGTGCCCTTCTCTGGGGCTCACATCTGGATCCTCTGCTCCTCCGTAATGATGTCAATTTCCATCCCCTGGTCAAGGTGGTGTCCAGTTATGATATTTTTCCCCTGGAAACTGATCAGCAGCCTGTGGGGATATATTTGAAGACCCTGCAAATATTACACTTCTCATCAAAATTTCCCCTCGATTTAGCATCCATTGATGATTTTTGCCAGAACCAATCTTTACTCTAATGGTTACAAAAGACGACCTTCCACCTCCAGCTTTCCCCCAGCCAGATGTCGGCATTACACGGTGAGCAGGAACCTTTGAAGGGAGCTTAATTCAATGTAGTCTAACTTACTGGCTTCTCCCTTTATAGTGAATGTCTTTTGTGTCCAGTTAAAAAAAAAATTTTTTTTTTGCCTACCTTAACCTCTAAAGATATTCTTCTATTTTCTTCTAAAAGCTTTATTATTATTAGACCTTTGACATTTAGGTCTGTGATCCATCTGGAATTGAGTTTTTGTGTCTGATGTAAGCTAGGGGTCAGGAGATGGAAATCCAATTAACCCAGATGTTTTTATGAATCGTTTTTACTTATGCAAGAAATGTATGAACACATTCTCCCTTTAAAAATTCCAAGACATTACAGATAATGCTAACGTCCTCTTTGACCCAGCCTCCCTCAGTCTCCCCCCGCCCCCCACCGCCTCCTTTTTATCAGTTTATTATCTCCTTCTGGACTTTTATTCGCTGAGATGTTACATACGTGCTAGTTACATACTGTTTTCTTCTTCCTCCCATAGCTCACTCGTATGAATCATTCTGCATCCCTCCTTTTTCACTCAGCAACATATCTTGGATGCATTTCCTGTCGACACATCGAGATCTCCACGATTCTCCTAAGCTGCCGCACTGGATTACATCTATGTGTGACATCTGTCTATGACATAGGTCACAAACTGTCAAGTACAGCCCGTTTAAGTCATCGGATTGTGCAGCTGTGGCTTTTTAAGTTGTTCCTAATTGTTCGCTTTGCTACCACGGCGATTTTTGTTCATACTGTGCTTTTGCATATAGTACGAACTCAGAGCGTATTCAAAGTATATGAAGGAGTCACTGGGTACCACTGCTGTGCAAATTGAGGCTTCCCAAAAGGGAGCTGAGAAGTAGATGAGGGTAAGTCCTGGGGTCTGGAAGGCACTGGGCTCGTCCTGGATTCAGGTCAAGTAAAAGAGCTCAGGGTGCAGTGACTCGCCCAGGCTGGCAGCGTCAGCAAGCGGCAAAAATGGCGGTGATGCCCATGTCTCAGGAAGCCGAGGCCAGGACAGAGCAGACCTCCCGAGGCTGCCCTGCTCTCTCCCTGCTTCTCCTCCCTTCAGAGCCGGACTCTGATGTGGGATGCCATGGGGTATCAGTGGGGGTCTGCTCCCTGCCCCTTCTCTTCCCACTGGGGAGAGGGCACCCGACCCTCATGCCCTGTGGTCTCCCTCGGTGGAGCCAGGCCTACCTCTCGCTTCTAGACCCTGGCCTTTTCTGGATGTCCATTTGTTGAAAACCCTCTACCTTCCGAGATCCCCTGCGGGACAGGCAAGAACCAACTTGAATCGAGAGATGCCGCAGCCCTTGAATCACATGTTGGGTAAAATAATCAAAGAATCTTCCCCAAATTTGTCAACGGCGGCGCTGGGCCTAGCGGTTCAGTAATGACTCGCACTTGATGACAGATCTCGAGAAAATGCGTTTTGGAAGCAATCAGTAGATGCTGAATAGAATCCTATTTTACAAGCATTTTATCTACTCTTAAGGACATGGGAGATGAGGAAAACAGATAAGCCTCTCTATTAATATTGATTAGACCATTATATATCTGAAAAAGAGATTTTAGTCCAAGATGATTGCACCTTACCAGTGCAGCCTTCCTTCTTGAATTGAATCGCTTAATCTGCTGCTCAGCTCTGGGGGTGTGGGGGGGGAGGGGCACATGGGCTTCGCTCCTCGACGCTGGGCGCTGGGCCGAGGAGGCAGGAGAGGGATGCTGGTAAGAGGACAAGGAGGGCAATCGCCGGCTTTTTTGCCAACCCCACAAGGGCCCAATAAGAAGGAGATAAAAACAGCGGTAGGAAGGATCGAGGTCAGACTTCAGAAACAACTTTTTTTTTTCCTAGAAGAGTCCAGAGTTGAGGCTAGAACACCTTCTTTTCTGGAATAGCTTTAAGAATGAAACCACTACTCATGCGTTATAAATAGGTTCTTTTATTATTCACTACAAAAGAAGACTGATAAACATGAAAAATGTTTGACCTTACTAGGCATCAGATTTAAACGATGAAATATTATTTTTTTGCCATCACGTTAGACAAGATTGCTTTTTTTTTTTCCCCAAAAAAAAGCATCATTCCCAGTGTCGAGGAAGATGCACTGACCTGCACTTTTGTGAATTACTGGTGGAAGCACAGGTGAGTACAATCTTTTCGGAGGATGGTTTGATGGTATTTATAGAGACCTACTTTCTGTTAAGCACTAGGTTAGGAACTGAGTATATAGTATTTAGTGAAATTAAGTCCTTACCCTCACAGAGCATACCATTTAGTGCAGAGACACTGAAAATTAACAAGTGAAAATACAATCAAATATTCACACATGTGAAGGACCTTGAAGGAAATCAAAAGGGAGCTGGAGAAGGGAGGAGGGGAGGTCTCCTTTCCAAGGAGAAAGAGTTGGGCTGAGTCATGGATGATAAGAAGGAGTGAGCGACAGGAAGAGAAAACAGCACAAGCAAAGGTCCTGTGGTGGGAGAGATCTTCGATGATCTGAGAAGAGAGCAGAGAGGACACAGTGGGTGAAGGGAGCATGGTGGGAAGTACAGCTCGGGGAGGGATGCCTGCAAAGTGCAAGGGGGGCCCTGTTGGGGTTTCAGAGGGGTGATACCACCTGATGAACTGTTTGATGAAGAGGTTCTGGGTGCTGTGACAGTGGGCTGGGTAGGGTAAAAGGAAGCGGGGAGGACAGTTAGGAGTCTAGGGAAGCTGTGCTGGTGGGAGATGGTGGTGCTTGAACAGGGCCTGGCAGGGGGATGGGTAGCAACCTCACAAAGTTTAAACCCTTGGGACCACGAAGGCCAGGGTGGCAATTTATCCCCAGAAAGTGATCCGAGGCACACAGGGCTTTACATACAAATATGTTCATTACAATTTTAGTTATAAAGATAAGAAACTGGAAACAACATAAATGTTCACTGTGAGAGGTTAAGTGATGGTTCATCTAGACAAGGGCCGCATTTAGTTAGGAACATCATTGTTTGAGAAGAAAAATGTGGGAAAAAAAATCAGGAGACAAAACAATGTAGATTAAGAGGCCGGTTTTAAACGAGTAGCATCTATCTTTCTTTCTATCTAAAACAAGCATCCCAATGTTACAGGTAACTCTCTGAGTGACCTATGGGTGAGTTTAATATTTTTTCTACATTTCAATGTAATGTCTTCCCATAAGCATATACTTTTATAGTTTAAAAAATAGCAAAAATATTTTGAAATAAAAAGGTAAATCTCTTTAAAAGAGGCCAAGGGCTGGTGTGTATGAAAGGGAGGTGTTTGTGGGGGGAGCTAAGCTCACCATAAGCGCAGGGTGAGGGCAAACCCAAGTGACCAGTACAGAGTTCAGCCACTCCCCATGGCTCACCGGGGGCCCTCCTGTCCCTGCAGAGGTCTCCTAGAGGCTTTAGTCTTTACTGGGTTCCTGAGGGATTCCCTAGGATGGTCACAATGCACAGCCCGACCGGGGTCAGATCCTCTGGGCGCTGAAGGATGCAGATGCCTGTGCCCCCAGCTCCGCCAGTTCCCATCCCGGGGCTCTCCTCGCCCTGACCCCCACTCTCCTCTATTTCCCTAAATGGCTCCACCTTCCTCCACAGAGCCTGTGAGCATGTCTGCTAGGAGTGTGGACTCTGGATTGGAATCCTGGCTCTAGCATTTCTCTGCTTGACTCCATGCCTTCCACTGTAAGGGGGAATTACCGTGCCTACTTCACAGAGTTAAGGAGATGGCATGAGTGAAAATAGGTCTAACCTTCAGAAGAGTGCCTGTCACGCAGTCGGTGCTCTAGAAGCGGTAGCTGGTATTCTCTTTCCAGTTAGTCAGGCCCCAAGCTCAAGAATCATTCTGGATTCCTCCTTCTCCTCATCTTAGCATCTGAGCCACCAGTAAATGCAGAGTCCGTCTGTCTCTCAGCCCAGCCCCACTGCCCAGCCCAAGTGTGCCTCGTGGCCGGCTGGGACAGCAGCAGTAGCCTCCAGCGGTCTCTGCCTCTAGCCCACACCCTCAACGTCCCCCATCCAGACTTTTCGAAATGAAAAAATGATTATATGACTCCTCTGTTGGGGTTTAGAATGAAATCCACACTCTTTACAAGGCCCTACAGAATTTTCCATTAGAAAAGAAATGGAAATTTAAATAATGATAAAAAACTTTTTGGCCATTAGATTAGAAAAGATTTAAAAAATAAGAATGTGTGCATGAGGGTGGAGTGAGTCTGTATTGTAGCCTGGGGACCTCCTGCTGGTCTAGCATTTTGGGGAAAGAGAATGTTTCAAGAAGGAAGGTGGTCTTTTGGGTCAAAGGCTACAGAAAGATCAAATTAAATGAAGACCAAGAGCTGACTATGGCTTTGGCTGGAGTGGTTCCAGAGGAGTGATGGGGAGGGAAGCCGTATTGGAAAAGGCAGTAGAGCGAGAACCCCATGAATGGCAGTAGCAGACAGAGAGAGAGAGAGAGAGAACAGTGAGGAGACACCAGCCTAAGGAAAATTCTGGAAGAAGAGAGCTCTCAGGAGTGGGAGGTGTGCTGGCTGAGGAGGAGGGTCCTGAAAGCCCAGCCAAGGAGCCAGTAGGCACCAGGGAAGTGGGAGGAAAGGAACTTCTGGAAGCCTGATATTTGCTAAATGTTCCAAGGGGATGGGGTCCAGTTTAAAACTCATTAGGAAAAAAAAAAAAAGGAAAGTGCCTGCGTTTGATGAGTTTGGTTCTCCATGGCAAGTCTCGCTGGAGGCTTCTTAATTTCCTTGGTTAAGTCAGATTGCTTTGATCGCTGCCTTAGAGGAAACATGATTCTGATAAGGGATGTCTGGTTGTGCATCTGTGTGGGGATTCTCCACAGGGAAAATGAGCTGGTAACGCAAGGGCTCACAGAGAAGACAAACACTGGTGTGTGCGCATGTGCGGCGCCCGGCGCGCGGTGTGTGTGTGTGGGGGGCAGTGCGTGCGGAAGCGCGCGTGTCCTTTTCCAGTTCAAGTTGGGAAGGTAGGGAGGGGAGCGTCGGCACTTAGCTTCCAGCCTGTTTGTTGGATAGGATAGCTGGGTGAGGATTGGGTTGGGACTATCTGGGGCTCACAGCACCAATGCTTTCAGTTTTGCTGTTTCAAAGTATGTGGGGAGCAATGTAAGAGAACCCTTCTTTCTGCCAATCTGTGTTCCACTTTTCCTTCCAAATCCTGCTTACAGCCTGCTGTCCCCAGAAAGCCTGCTCTCGGCCCCACTCTTAGTGGGACCAGTCCCTGCTTTAAGCCAGATTTATGTCATTGGACCAAGAGCAGATGCTCACACTGCAGCCTTTAGAGCAGCCTACCCTCTCTGGGCTTTAGTTTCATCATCACTACATCAGAGAGGATGAGGGCAAGCCTGGTTCTTGGAGTCTCTGGACCTAAGTGTCCACAGGGAGTGTAAAGGTGGGCAGGGCAGATGGGGTGGGCAGACACCCTGATATCCAAGAATACTTGTTATGGACAGGATGTTATAATCTGTCATTTTCATGCATGGCCTTGTTCAGTTTCACAACAATCCTATAAGTCAGGCACTACTATTTTCCCTACTTTGGGAGAGGAGGAAATGGAAGCTTCCAGATGTCAAATGAGTGGCCCAAGGTTGGTGTGGCAGCCAGTGGCAGAGCTGAGTTTGAGACCACCGCCTGGCCTGGGCAGGGGGCCTAGCCAGGAATCTGGGGAGGGGCCAGGCAGAGCAGGGGCCATTCTCCAGGGCCTTTAGCAGGGGCTCTGAGAGGTCCCCTCGCCTTACTGATCTCTTGCTCCGCCTACCCTGCATTCTCTATTTCTCCTAGCTGTGGAAACTCCTGCGGGTCAGAATTACATACCATCTTTTCTTTAGGTCAAAGACTGAAAAATTAAATTCCTGAGGGCCAGGCAGTAATCACGCTAAGTGGGACATGGCCAGAGTAAGTGCAAATGTTTGCTGCCTTGGAAGTGGCAACTGCAGCTCCTAAGGGAGAACACTTGCTTCTCACGAGCTCCTCAGCTCCAGCCAACTATTACATCCTGGCATCAGAGCGTAGGGCCGTCAGAACCTCTGATCCTTCAAGAGAAGCTAACACTTCTTGACTTTTAAAAGTTGGTTCAAATCAGTTCTAAGCAGTATTTTAAAATAAGTCAATAAACAGAAGAAATACATGTAAAGATGGAATGTGGCTCTGTCACGTGGCAGGTTTGCAATGTCTGAAATCTGATTGCATCCCTGTGTTGTTTCCTGCAGACAGCTGAAAGCTCCTCCTTCTCTGGGTACTCAGGAAATGGAGCAGGTACCCTTGGTGGGATCGTGAGTTTTCCATGTTGTGGGATAGAAGTCTCTCAGAAGATCCTCCTCCCTTATACCTTCCCCACCCCTTCTCCCCAGGACATGTTGGCACATTCCGAAAGTGGAGCAGATGTTGACAGGAATGAGCACCCATTTCAGTTCTCTTCGACTAGCTGAAATTCTAACTAGACCAGGAATAAGCTGGCACTGTGCTGAGCTGGCACTGTGCTACTGAGGGCAGTCCCTTGAATTAATGTCCTTCATTGTGAAATTTCTCGGAGAAGTTTGGAGACACGGGAGCTGGGGCAAAATGAACGTCCTCAGACATTCAAAGATGACCAATACACAGGGAAATAAGGCACCATGAGCGAGAACCAGGAGAAAACAACAGACAACAGAAATAGAGTTACACAGATGCCAGGTATTGGAAGTATTAACATAGACTATAAAACAACTCTACTTACAATGTTCAAAGAAATAAAAAATCCAGCTTGAACACTTCAACAGGAAATTGGAAACTAGAAAACACACAACAGTTTTGGAAAAGGAATTCTAGAATGACAAATGCAACAGTTGAAATTAAGAACCTGATGGATGGGTTTAATAACAGATTTGATAGAGCTAAAAAGAGAATGGTGCGATTGGAATTTAAGTCAGAAGAAACTCTTTGGAACATAGCACCGAGGGACAGAAAGATGAAGGTACAGAAAGGACAGTCAAAGAAAAGGGAGATAAAGTGACAAGTTAATTATATATATATATATATATATATATATATATATA
>LNAC01000073.1:1750435-1814445 GCA_002007465.1 Ailurus styani | reverse complement strand
ATATATATATATATATATATATATATATATATATATATTTGCCCACCATGGAACCTAACACAGGACTTGAACTCCTGCTCCTGAGTCACACACTGGGGCGCCTGGGTGGCTCAGTGGGTTAAAGCCTCTGCCTTCAGCTCAGGTCATGATCTCAGGGTCCTGGGATCAAGTCCCACATAGGGCTCTCTGCTCAGCAGGGAGCCTGCTTCCTCCTCTCTCTGCTTGCCTCTCTGCCTCCTTGTGATCTCTATCTCTCTCTGTGTGTCAAATAAATAAATAAATAAAAATCTTAAAAAAAAAAAAGAGTTAGACACTTAACTGACTTATCCACCCAGGTGCCCCCAAAGGGATGAGTTCTAATATGTGTCTCATTGGTGTCTCTGAAGGAAATGGGGAAGAGGAGAGAAGGGACAGGGCAGAAGAAGTGATCAGATTTTCCATTGCTGAGGGAAGACATTAACCTGTAGATTCGAGAAGCCTCCCGAGGTGAGTTGATCTATACCAGACACAGGAGGACTCAGTCACTCACTGGTTTGGAGGGTCAGGAACTAGTACTTAGCAAATCCTCGAGCCTAGATGTGAATGGAGCCTGAGATCCCTGCCTGGCAGGAAGTCCTCCTAGTAGGAGTTGAGGGAACAAAAGCTTTCATTCATTTACTTCATACACTTATTCATTTATCCACTTTTTTCATTGCCTTCTTCATTAATTCAACATGGATTTATGGACTACCTGACCTGAGTTGCTCTCATTGGCATTTGGTCAGGAAATGGGAGAATCTTTGTTTAAGAGGGATGTTCATCCTTGAATGAAGCAAGAGATCAAAGGAATTTAGCATCTGGATGCCCAGAAGCATGATGGCCCCCAAAGGTCTATGATGTTAGGGATCAGAGCTGTTTTGGGAAGAGAGGCAATTTGATGGGAAATAACCCGAACTTGTGCCTATGACGTTTTTGGCCCATCGGTGCAGACAGCAGTTATTTCAGAAAGAGATCATTTGGGCTCCAAATAAATTCTTTGATGCTCTGAGTGAAATTTGTGGGGCTTTGAGAACCTGGCTAATTTAATGTCATTTGTAATGTATTTATTTTCCTTCATTTGTCTGTGAAATTTGTCATAATAAAAGAAGCCTGTGTAAACTCGACTAAAAGGAAGGAACAGATTTGTGTGCTGGTGTGGGCCGTGGAGGAAGGAGGTGCCACAGCCCCGTGAAGGCAGACATGGTGGCAGCAGTGGGCATGAGCTGGGGGGTCGGGGGGTAAGCCACGGTACCCCTTCCAGGGGCAAGTCAGGACTTTTTGAACAGCTCTCCCACCTCGAGGTTTGGCAAGGTTGAGAACATTTGAGCCACACACAAACTGGAGCATTGGCTTCCTTTGTGGCTTTCCACTCTTTTGGGGTCAGAGGCCACTTTGCAAATATGACAAAACCCAGTCCCAGAAAAGTGTGCATACAAACAACCTTCCCTGTGCAGATGCAGGAGGTTCGCAAATCCTAGTCTGAACTCCTTTGGTCTATCCACTCCTTCATTGGAAATTGGGGAAACTGGGGTCTACCTTGGGGAAGAGATTTGTCCAAATTGACACAGCCAGCGGTAGAGCTGGGACTCTACCCAGGTGTCTGGATCCTTGGTCTGCTGCTGGTCCTCACTCACTCCCCCAGCAACCTCCAGGCTGTTCAGGGTGGGGTGGTGACACTGTCCGTGTATGAGGGGCAGCTCTCTCTCTGTATTGAGTTGGGGACGGTGAGCTCCTCTGGTTGCTTGGGGGTGGAATCAGGTTCATGAGATTTATTTGGGGAACTATCAGTGGGTGGAGGGCCCAGGAGGGGAACGTCTTCTGGAAGAAGGAGCCCTTCTTCCGAGGGGCCTGGGAAGTCAACACTAGCTGCTTCGTAACCCAAAAGGCACTGGGGCGTAGCAAAGGCTCTTGAACAGAATGACACAGTGATTTCAGTGCCACTGGAGGAAATGATTCCTGCAGTCTAGTCTCTCCTCTCTCCTATCAAACTGTCTCTGGAGCAACCCCAGAGCTCGGGGGAAGGCTCCAAACTCCCAGTGCGACCGCTGTCTGGGCTCCTCCTTCCTGGAATTCACCAGAACGCTGCTTTGAGTCTGACTCCAGCCTCATGGGGCTAATTCCCTTCTGGTTTTCTCTCATCCCTCTTCTGCATTTCCCTTCCTCTTGCCTTCTTCCCCCACTGCCGCAGGGACAGAGGAGGGAGAGTACACGCACCACACACCAAACTCTCATTTTCTTTCAAGAAAAAATTATGATTATTAAAGATTTAATCTTTGAGTCTAAAAATATCTCAATGTAAATGCCTCTGTTCCCCCAATCCTCTTCCTTCCCCTCCCGTTCTCGCTCCCTTTCCTAACCGGGCCCCCTGAGAGCTGCACTGGGGGCAGGTGTGGACACCACTGGTCTCTCTGCAGCACAGTCGGGAAGTGGGGGGCCTCCAGGGTTATGGGGAGGTGCCGTCAGGGCTGGCGTAGCTGCGGGAGAGGGGTGCTGGGGCTGTGACGTTCACTGTGTGCTTTAGCCCACGTGCGCTGTGGGTGGGGCCACCTTCTGAATTGCTGAGCTGTTTCCAAGCACACCGTAGCTGTAGGCAGACTTCTTCCTCTTCCCAGCGAATGTTTGATTTGGAGTTTATTGATTCCATTTGCTGGAGTATTTTCCTTAAATATTTTTTGAGTCTAATGCACACCGTACGTGCACCTGTAATGGCTCTAGCTAGCCTTGTTTTTCTGTGGAACCAATAAAGCAATTTGGACGAGCTGAAATTGAACTCGGAGGCATCAAGAGAGGGTGGTCAGAGATGTGGGCTGGGAGGGAGGAATGGGCTTGAGATAGAAGAGCCAGGAGGTGGAGAGTCATGAAGCTACAGACAGAGGGGAAAGAATGGAGAAGAGGAAAGGACATAGATTAGGAAGGGGATAAGGAAACATGGAAAAGTTAGAGAGAGAAAGGAAGGAAAAGATGAAAAATATGTTATGGCCAGCTTGCAATTTTGTGTGAACTTGGGGACTGGGTGAATTAACTGTGTGGTAATTACTCAAATTACTCTGGAGGTTCTAATTCTAATGTTTTCCTACTCTCGTCTGAACTTTCATGAAAAAAACAAAATCGGCATGTGTTGGACAACACTGCGTGCTCCTCCAGCATCCAGTCTCCCCTCTCTCACTGTGTTGAGCCTGTTACTTGAGTACTGTTACTGAGGACTGAACTCCTGAGTTGGTCCCTAACTGGCTTAAGCCATCCATGGGTATTCCCAGCCCCCTGGATCCCGGATTGGTTGAGGAATAGGCATGTGACCCAGGACCAAGCCAATCAATGCGCAGCATTCTTCTGGCCCCGGTGATTGGTTCAAGGGTTACCTTGTCATCAGAGTTGGTCCAATCAGAGAGAAAGTTGGGATTTTTGTTTAAAAGTGGGACAAGAAAAGTCCTTTATCTGGTTCTAAAAAAGAGAGCCTGTCCCAGAGCTATTGGCAACCACTTCACAACTATGAAGGGATTCAGTCTGGGAAAGAAGCCGCTATATTAGGAGGGCAGAATGAAGGGAATTAAAAAAAAAAAGATGAAACTAAGTCCTATGGGACATCACAAACCTCTGGGTCAAACTCGTCCTGAAGCCAACATTTCCTCTGGACTCTCCAATTAAATGAGCCACCAGATTCCTTACTGATTATGTGACTTTGATCTGGATTGTCTGTTACATATAGTTGAAAGTATACTAATTAATGTAACATCTGAATTTGACCCCTTCTATTCTTCTAACTAGGCTTCATGTTAGCTCTGGTAGAGCATACCCACTCGTCATTCTGGGCTGGGCAGGGTTTCAGGGAAGGGCAAGACTTCAGACAGACTCCCCTCCCGGAAGCTTAGCTCCGTCCCCAGGAGCAGGGATGTGGCTGGTGGGGTAAGGGAAGGAAGGAGGAGTGAAAGAATGGAGATTCTGCATCCTGGATGACCAGACCCTTCCTACTCAGCAGTGTAAACAGGTTCTCCCCTAATCAGCCCCAAGACAGCCTTCAGAGCAGCTTTCGGCTCCAAGTACATAGTCCCCAGCTTGGCAACCCAGACTCATCTCCTATTGCTCCCCTCTGTGTACCCCACTGCCAGCCGGACTCAGCCCCTTGCTAGACTCTCAGCACACCCATAGCTCTCCCTGTCTGCATTCATGCCTTGAGGGGATTCCTTTTGCTTAGAACACACTCACTCGTATCTTTGGATTGCACCCATTTTTTCAAGTTCTGTTTCCATGCCATCCAGAGAGCCTCCTCTGACTTTAATAAACCACTGAACACCTTCTTGCTAGGACTTCATCAGAATCTACACGAAATAGGGGTGGGAGGTGGCCAGGGAGAATGTGTAGTTGGAAAAATCATAATCAACGTGTCTATTGTTTCTGTACATAAAATTGCTGAGAGTAAAGTTGACAAACTGTTCTTGACTGCTGGAATTATATAGGAGGTAGCAAGAGAAAGAATTACCAGGGTCATGAGTTAAAATATATGTTGAGAATGGGCACTGTAATTGATGAGTCTTCTCCCTTGGTTGACCTTCCAAGGGCCTTTGTACCTCTCTTGTGGCATTTCTGGTCCCATCTTAGGCCACAGTTACTTGTACCTTGACCTCGTTCCCTGGCTGGGTCATAGAACCACTGGCTGCCGGGACCCTGGGAGACCATGGGCTGCAGATTCTCCCCTCTGTTCTCCGTGGAGAGGTGCACAGGCGATGGTGTTCACCTTTACCGTGTGCTCCTAACGTTATTTTGAAAACCTGGATTGGAGAGCTGTTGCCCCTCATCTTTCTTTCACACCCGAGAAAACAGAAGAAAGGGAATGACTTGGAACAAAGAGGTCATTGCTCGGCTTTTTAAAGGCCTCAGTGAACTGTGTTCCTGACCGCCTCATTTGTAGAGATAAAAGGCTCTTCTGCATTTCCAAAGAAGCAACTCTTTACATTTTAAGAACAGAGCTTGGAGGTCTGAAGGAGCAGAGTGTTTAAGGCAGGGTGGGGTGAGGAGGGCCAGCAGAGGGAAGGAGAGGGGAGGAACGTTCTCTGGGCTCTGTAGGAGCAGAAAGGGGGGCCGTGAACACCCTCCATTCTCCGTGTCACCCTCTCTGCCGTCAAATCCAGAGAAGGATGGGTGAGAGAGATGTTCCTGAGAAGCTGTGGGGAGCCCGGACATGCTGGGACTTGGGCCTTGCTCCCCAAGGGGAGCTGAGGACAGGACCCGCCTCCCAGGGTTCAGCTGCAGCTTTGATGCACGGAGGTGTCCAGGGTGGGCTTGAGTCTGTGTTCCTGGTCACACGCCCCGCATCGAGCTCCCAGAGGGTCTGAGAGCAGGGGCTGAAGGCCGGAGGCCCGAGGTCAGGATGAGGCAGCCACATGATTGGATGGCTGAAGCCCCAGACTTCATCCAGGAGAGGACCTGGGGTGTCAGGAAAGATCAGGTGGGGCCAGGGACACCTGGTTGAAACCACGGACAGGTGGTCTGGGGGTATCTCAGGAGACTGACATAACCCAGAGGGTAGCAGTCATGTGCCAGGGACCCCTGCCCCAAGGCCATCTAAGGAAGGAAGACAGAGCACAGAGGCTCTTTAGGCAAAAGAAATGCTACCAAAAGGGGCTTTGGTGCTTGATTGACTATTTAAAAGAGAAAGTTTTAAATGTAGTTACTACTTGCTGGCCTGTTGATCTCCTCTCTACCACTTCCCTTCCTTCCCAAGACTCCACTTACCAGCAAGAATGGAGAACCTGGATCAAGAAGCACCTGGGGGTGGGAAATAAAGTTACTTGGTCTTGTGTATCGAGTTGTTGTCAGAAACACCACCCTCCACTATAGTAATTACGGTTTTGGGAGTGATATGCAAGAGAAACTCAGGGGCTTGGGGTATGTGTGTTGGGAGATCTGACCTGGTTTGGGACATCAGAGAGGGCTGCCTGGAGGAGGTGACGTTTAACTGAAACTCTGGGAGATGGTAGGAGTTAGTGGGATGAAAAAGGAGGGCAGTGCTCCAAGAGGCGGGTGTCCCTCGCTTCTTCACCCCATGTGAGGGCTCCACCAGAGTCCCCTGGGGTCAGCTGCCCTAGCCAATTGGCTCCATCTCCTGGGCACAACAGGGAGCAACGAGATGTCTCTCAGAGACCCAGGTCCCTGCTTGAAGGCACGGAGGTGGAGAGAGCCTAGGTCTGAGCCTCCGGCCAGGCAGCCTGACTCTTGCTCTCCCGGGGAGTTCAGCCCTGGTGTCTCGGCCAGCCACAGTCCCCAGGGCCGCAGGCTCCCCTGTGCCCTTGCTCTCTGAGCAGGGCTGGCACTGGGCAAGGCCTAGCCTCCACACCCCCTGCCAGTCCATATGCTGGGCTGCTCGGCCGGGAGCCCTGCGTGCTGTTGGCTGCCCCACTTCCTGGTCAGGAAGGGAGCCAACTGCGTCCCCATCTGCTGGCTGGGAGCTTGTGTGGACAAAGCCCATTAGTGGCCACCGCTCGGTGCTAGCCTTCCCGAGGGCAGTAGGCAGAGTGGAGCTGAGGCTTCCCTTCCAGGGCCTTGGGAAGGCAGGGCAGGGGATTAGAGAGCATTTGGGGGTTCTGTGAGGGGAGACCAACAGAAAGGCAGGTGTTCTGCTTTCTCCTTGCTCGTGGTTTGAAGGGAAATGTTCTAGATCAGAATCGAAACCACAGGACAGGAAGTTCTCTCCACTGAGAGCATCTGGACCAAGGCTGAGTGTAAAAGGACTCTCATTAAAGAGGCTAGAGGAGGGCTTACCGGGAAGCCGATTCTCAGAACAGCAGAGTCGGGGTGGGAAGGCAGCCGAAGCCTTCGGGGGAGGGAGCTCTGGAATCATCTGTGTGGATGCTTCCTGTAGGGGCTGTGAGAGCTCAGGCCATGGCCCAGGCTTTCCTGGAAGAACAGAGACCCCTAAACAGACCTCCCAGAGCCCCGGATCCTGTCTGTGAGGGGGATGACTTCTCTCCTGGATCACTCTCCTTTCCAGGATGCTTATCCCTCACAGAAGGTCCAGGGAGAGGGCCACCCGGCCAAACGTGGGATGCCTGGTTAAATGTGCATTTCAGACAAGCAATAAATGATTGCTTAATATAAGTCTATCCCAGGGTTACTTGGGACATACTTAGACTAAATAATTACTCATCATTTTTCTGAAATTCAAATCGAACGGGGTATTCTGTGTTTTTATTTGCCGGATCTGGCAGACTCTGCAGGGTTTCGTTTCTGCTTCCAGGGAAGCCGGCAGCCATGTCTGGACTCCCAGCCCTCTCCCTGGGGGTATGTGGACTGCGGGACACGACCTAGGACCCTGGCTGATGTCAGGGTGGGGGAGTGGCTTCATCGGCTGGGCATTCTAAGCTCAGACTGGCAAAGGAGGTTTGGAAGAGGCGGCGCCAAAGGCGGGGATAGGGGAGAGCCCAGGCCCCTCCCCCAGCTGGCAGAATCGGGGTGCAGAGCCTCCTTTGGATTCCTCCGGCTCCTTGCCGGTAGGCTCTCCCCTCCATTAGCTGGTCTGGACTCCTTCAGCTGGAGGGCTGGCAGGTATTTTTCCCAATCAGACTCCCTTTTACTCTGATGAGGGCAACACTCAGGATCCATCACTGGCTCTCAGAAGCAGCCGTGTTGGGCTTGCCGGCATGGGGGCCCTGGCCTCCAGCCTCTAAATCTTACTTCCTGGAAGCCCGGGGCCCTGCGGAGCAGGAGGGAGACGGGATAAAAGGAAGCATCAATATTCCGGGGCTCAGCCCCCCATATATTAAAAACGGGGAGCCAACCGAGTGTTTCTGAGTGCTCTGGGGGGCCGCTGTACTCACTTGTTCTTTTCATTGGAACATTGAGCTTGGCCTCCCACCTCCCTGTGGCTCAGGGTGAGTTAGGCAAGGGCTGAAATCCATGAAAATAGGCCACGGGGCCGGTGACAAGGGGCCAGAGCCGGGCGGCTCCTCCTCAGGCTTCTGGAGGGGCCCCTCGCAAGAGGGCTCACATGGGGGAAATCACACCGACAGACTTCATTACACGGCCCGCCGGGCACTGCCCCAGACACACTCACACACCGGGGCTGCGCCCCACGATTCGTGCTTCGGGCTCTGGCCCATCTGGCTTTAAATGAACAAAACGACGGGACCACCGCATCTTCCTTTCGAGAAGATTCCGGAGGCCAACCGCCCTCAGCAGGAGAGGTTTGCTTCTGACTGCCAGCAGCCACTTTTTATAATTTTTTTTTTTTTTTGGCTACTTCCTATCCTTCCCTGTCCCCAACCTGGATAAGCCTCCGCCATCCCTGGGCCGATTCCTAATCCCCAATTTCCTCAAAACTGCTAAAAATGGATGTCCTGTTGCAATTGTTTAGGATCAGCTCTACTTGGCTCTGAGGCCGCCGGCGCCTTCCGCACCACCTCCTGCAGCCCTCCGACCCCAGCGTGTCCATTTCCCCTGGACTACAGAGTCTCCCCAGAACAGACCAGCCGCTTCCTTCCCTTTCCCCCTGTCCCCACGACACAGTGGTTCCTGTCTCAGAAGGCATTTGATGTGCCTACGAGATGTCGTGTTGTCTTTTGACTTGAGAAGCTTTAAGTGCGTGTCCTTAGCTCCACTTTCTGTCCATTTCCCCATCCTCACTCAAATGGCCAGATTGCTCCAGGCATCCCGGAAGGAGTGTCGTTCACCCATCCCTGGTCACATGCCCTCCCAGAGTGAGCTATCAGAATGAAGGGCTACTGGGTTTATCGGACACACAGGGTATCTCTGAGGAAGCTGGAAGTGGATGGAACAGAGCAGTCAAGTTCCGGCGGCCACCCCCACCCTTGTGTTATCAATCCTGGGGTGTCAGTCTAAATCGGGTGCTGAAATATCACTGGAAACAGGACAGGCTGCCAAGAGCCGTATTGACCTGCCGAGTGCTCCCGTGGGGAGTGGAAGCGATGGCCCGGAGGGACACACTGAGCATCAGCTTGGGGTCTCGGGGGGAGGCCTTAAAGGGGCACATTTGAGTAGCAACAGCTGACTGGTCCTCCGGTCACCTTCAGGGTGGGGGATGCCCAGTCGGCTGCTGGCCTCTGGACTTGCTCTGTGGGCGTGGAGTGCGCAGCTGGGGCCAGAGCTGGAGGGGAGGCCGGGCCATGCTGTAGCCTTGGCCCGTAGCTTCTTCCCCATGCTGCCCTTGACCTTACCTTGACGTGTGTGTGGAGCATGTTTCGGTTTGAATGTGTGACAAATGATGACGCTGTCGGGGGCAACAGCGTGTTTTCATACATCTCTGGGGAGTCCAGTGCCTCTTCCTTGCTGTGTCATCTCAAGTGCCCCTTCTTCTCTGTTGTCTCTGCTAGGTCCAGGAGCCAGGCTTCCAGGAAAATCCTCACCCACCTGCTGCAGCCAGACATGTCCCCACACGTCCCTCCGTCCCAGCCAGCCGCACCAGCCCCCCCAAGAGCCAGCTGCCGCCCCTGCACTGCTCTGGCCAGGTCCTTATAACCTTCTCTTGTTCCGGGCAGTGAGTGCCCTGACCACGCCCCCCCCCAGCCCCGCTGAGGTCACTCTGGCAGCATGTGATGCAATGGCCCATTCGTCCCCCTAAAACCTCTCTTTCCTCTTGACTCATTCAATAAAGGTGTCTTTTGATTCTCTTCTTCCTTCTGTGCCTAGACTCCCTTCTGGATAGTGCTGACTGTGTCTCTAGGGGATTATGCACTCCCAGCACCAGACATCGCTTTGTGCCAATTTACCCATTTATTTATATCTTCATTTGGCAGGTAGCAGTGGGTCACCGGCTATGGGCTGGTCCTCATCTAGGGCCCAGGGTATGATGGTGAACAGACCCCGGCTCTCACGGAGCTTACATCTAGTGTGTGTGTGTGTGTGTGTGTGTGTGTGTGTGAGGAGTGCAGGAGGTGTGCAGTGAGCAAGCTGATGAACAAGAAAAACACGGGTAGCGAACAGCACTAAAAAGCAACAGCATGGGGCGCCTGGGGGGCACGGTCTGCTGAGCGTCTGACTGCTGATTTCAGCTCAGGTCATGATCTCAGGGTCATGAGATCGAGCCCTGCATTGGGCTCCGTGCTGGGCACGGAGTCTGCTTAAGATTCTCTCTCCCTCTGCCTTCCCCCCGCCCCACACCTCTGTCTGCCTGCCTGTCTGTCTCTCCCTCTGTAAAATAAAAAATGCAGCAGTGTGATAGCGTGCTGCGTGGCTGCCGTCAGGGGTGCTCAGGACAGCCTTGCCCCGAGCGACACTTTCGGTGAGAGCCACGAGACAAGAAGTGGAGACCTGGGACGGTCAAGGGGCAGGAGGATCTGAGAGCAGAGAACAGCAAGCTCCAAGGTCCTGAGTGGGGAGCCGGGGAGGCCCCCAGAGGAGCAGGGGGAAGGCCAGAGAGGAGCCGAGCAAGGGGACAGCCGGGAGGTGGGATGAGGCGGTGATCACACACAGCTTGGCAACCAGGCAAGGGGTTGGCCTTTGATTCTGGGGGTGAGAGGAGCCCTTGGGGAGTTTGATGCTCTGTAGAAGTGGGATGTGGTCCCTGCTGAGAGGGCAACATGCTGTGGGAAGCGGGGAGCTGGCCAGAGTGGGAAGGGGGCAGTTAGGGCTGGAGCACTGTCCCCGGAGAGAGAGGAAAGGGGCTCTGAGCAGGTGGAGGGAGCAGGGCGCCAGGCCCACCTGCCGTGGAGAGAGGGCCCCAGAGCTGATGAAGGAGAACGAAGATTTGGGAGTGCCTCTGGGGTTTGCCTTAAGCCACAGGACAAAGGCCAGGCCACACGTGAGCCCCGAGGTTGGAGGGGGAGGGCACGGCCTCTGTCTCTATCTTCCCCCTAAAACCTGGATGCCCCTCAGGCCTGTCGCTTTATCCTTGCCACGCTCTTGACCTTCATGTTCACTTCTCCAGCCACCTCTGGGCATCTTCAAGTGCATTTTTCACAAGACCCTCAAGTTCAGCATCCCATGGCTGAGCAGAAAATCAATTTGGGATTCACCTTCGCTTCCTCCTTCTGATCGGCCTTTCCACACCCAGGGAGTCCCTGCCTCCGGTCCTTCTGAGCATCTAAGTACTCCTGGGCTTTGAGCCCACCCCTCAGCTTCTCTGCCCACTCCCACCAATTCCCCTTCCACTCTGCAGGCTGAGGGATTTCTTTTTTCAGAACACATACCCCACCACGTCATTTACTTTCTCAAAACTCCTCGGTGACTCCCCTTGACCTTCAGGACCAAGTCCAAACTCCAGCTTCCTTGCCCCCTGCCCGGTTCTCCATCCTCACCTCCCACCTCACTTGTGGCCCACCCTGCTCCCGCCAAGCCCCGCTCCACGAGCTCCCTACTCGAGCTCCTTCACACCTCCAGGACTTCGCCCAGGTTCGTGGCCCTTTCCCGGAGTCCCCCTCAACGGTACGCCTCCCTCACCTTCCCATCCTCTTTGCCTTTCAAGAACAACCTCAGTTAGGACCCGTCCTTAGAAGCCTTCCTGAAACTCCTCTTCACTGTGTCCTAGGGAGAACCCAGCCCTGGGATAAGCTGGATGCACCCCAAATCATGCTCATGGAACTTGCCGGAAGGGCTCCAGCTCCTATGCCGCCAACCTGAAGTCATGGCGGAGGTAGAAACCCCTTCCTTCTCTTCAACCTCACCAGGCTGTCCATGATTCATCCAGCCAGTGAGTCTGACTAATTCTGACTCCTAAGTATGTTCCAGGGAGCTTCTGTTTCTGTTTTATAGATGAAGAAGCTTGCCCTGCACAAAAATATTTTCCATGGGTGCACTTTCCCGAGGGTCATAACCTGATGATTGGCAATGTTTAAAGATATCTGCCTCCCTTTCTCAACTGAAAGGTCGGGAGAGCAGGGCTCTGTCTGCCCCGGCTGCCCTGTGTCTCCGGGACCCAGGAGCCCCTGAATGTGTGTGTGTAAGGATTCTGTGTTTCCCGGATGAACATGCAGGCTTGCTGTATCTTTGAGTCCTATAACGCTTGGGCTCCCTCTTGTCTTCCCCTCTTCCCACTCCTCACCTGGTGACCTGCCTCTCTCTCACCCTTCAGCTTCAGCCCAAATGCCCCCTCCTCCGGGCCGTCCTCCTTGACTTTCAGGTTAGGTCAGCTCTGGTTATACCCTCCACAGCACTGTATAATTTTCCGTTCTTGCGCTTACCTGAGTGGACTGTAAATACACACTTCTCTGATTGTTTGCTCACGTCTGTCTTCACTAGGCTGTGAGCTTCGTGAGTCCAGGCACTGTGAGTTTTTGGTCACCCCGCGCTCCCCATGCCTGGCACAGTGCCTGGAGCACAGCAGGTGCTGAATAGATATTTGGTGAATGAGTGGATAATCTGGAATCACGGATGAGGAAGAGCTTTGCAAACTGCAGCGTTCTACCGATGGTTCCTCAACCTTTTGTAACATTGGCCCTTCACATGGGTGATTCTTAAATGTTGTGGGGATGGGAAGGGGGAGACGGCAGACTCTAGGGGGGCATGTGGCCCGAAGTCAATCTGATTTATCTTTCCCTTCCTTGCACACATGTGCACACACACTCACAAGTGTGCACAGGCACACATGGGCTCTCTCCGTCACACCACGGCACGGACGTGCTCCGGTGTATGTGGTGCTGTGTGGCAGCATGCTCTGTGCAGGCGCTGACTTCCCGCAGGTTGATCTTAGGTTGTGTACTCCCAGAGAGAAGGAACTGGTTTCCACAGGAGTCTCTGGACGGCTGTGAGTGCTTGAAGGAAGTAGATGCTGAATCCGTGACCAGCTAGTAAATTTCATGCGAAGTCTTTTTCTGTGGAAGGCGGGCAGGGAGAGTGTGCATGTGACCTTGGGAGTGACAGGGGAAGTGTTCAAGGACTCCTGTCTCCAGAGGGATCACGCCAGGAAGGCTGGATGGAGGAGGTGCACGTCATCAGCGCTCCTGACCTTGTCTCTGCATGGGGGCCAAGTGCGGATGCAGCTGTTGGTGTCCCCTGCTTCCCGAAGTCCTGCTGTCGGACCCTCCCTCCGCACTGTGGCTTGGTTTCCCTTTCAGAGCTAAAATTCTTCCAGCAGGCTCCCTCAAAGATTTCACACAGTCAGTTCAGAAAGGGCCTTGAACACCGAAGTTGTCATTGGTGCAGCTTGAACCCTTCCAGAGATGGGGAGCTCACTCCTTTGTGGGGCAGCCCCTCCCACTGCCGGTAGCTCCTGCTCATTTCTTCCTTTTCTGGAGCCAGCCGTGCCTTCTTGCCACCAGTATGACTCTCAGAGAACCTGCATCCATCTCCCTCTTTCAGGAGGAAGAGGGTTAATCAGTGGGGGGACCCGGGACTGCAGACCCCGGGGAGGGGCAGAGTGATGTCTCCCTCACCACCCTCCACCCCCGCAGCAAGGGGGCTTCTTCCTGTGCGCTCCCTCAGGCCCTGGGATCCGTCACCCAGCTATGACTTACCTAAATGTGCGTCACTCAGGGGACGGGTACATTGGCTTACTGGGGAACACGACTTTTCCTCTTATGCCTTTCAAAAAGTAAGCATGATTTCTCTAAAAATAGCCTGTGGAAATCAGAAGAAACACACACACACACACACACACACACACACACACACACACAATGATACTAAAAATCCAGAGTACCTAATTATAGGAGAAAGGAAATGGCTTGGCAGTGGTGTTTTCATATTTTCTCTGAATCAAACATTGTGCAGGGAGAGTGAAAGACATGAAGCATTGTTAATAAATTTTCCTACCCAGAGACTCAAACACCCCTCTGTCAAGCTATTTACAACCTCCATGGGCATTCCTGAGTGGGCGGTATTTAGACTTGCTCCCGTCGCTGCTTTTTTCCTCGGGCAGCTTCTGCTTACCACCATAAACCTCATAACACGCATAATCAATCAGGCAGCCTGTCACAGTTGCTCAGTCCAGACACTGAGCAAGCACCTTGGGTGAAGAAAGCTCTGTAGAGGACACTGAGCAAAAATGATTGACTGGATGGTTCATGAGTCGATAGACGGGGAGGAAAAAAAAAAAGGAGAGATCACTAGGAATCATCCTGGGTTCACCAAGCACAAGCCCGGCCAAAACGACCTCCTTTCTCAGGCGGAGAGGTTTTCTAGACCAGTAGCTGTGTGGTGTGCTGTGGACATCACATATGTGGATTTCAGCATGGCGTTTTGTAAAGACTTTGATGTAATCCTCGGAGACAAGATGGAGAATTGTGGATTAGACAGTAATAGAGTTAGGTGGATTAGCAGGCAAAGTGCAATGTGAGCCAACATTGGGGGAAGCTGCCCGGACAGCTAATGCAATCTTGGACTATATTAACGGAAGCACGAAGACCAGAAGAGGGGAGATCATGGCATGTCCCTCTGTGCTTGGCAGTGGCCAACCACATCTGGAGCATTGCATTTCATCCTGGGAGCCACAGTTGAGCAAGGACGTTGACAAATGGGATGGCATTTGGAGGAGGGGCGCTGGGAGGCCCCGGGGTCTTCATTCCATGCCACGTGAGCGGTGGTGTAGGGAGCTGGGGACCTGAAACCTGGAAGAGAGCACATCTAAGCGGATCCTGACAGCTGTTTTCAAATATTTAAAGGTCTTCTGTGGAAGACAGAGTGGAAATATTGGATGCAGTGTCAGAAACACAGCACTTGACCGCGACGTGGATTTGGGTTTGGTCCGCAGCATGTCAGCAAGAAGGGCGGAGCTCTGAGCCCCGCAAGGGGGCTTTCTGGGCTCAGCCACCTGCTGGGTTTACTTCCTTGGAGCAAGACTGAAATGTGTGACTTGGCCTGGGTCTACGGCTCTCCATTTTTCTGGCTTGCCCAGAACACACCAAGCCCTGTGTCGAGCCTGGGAGATAGATGGACATCGAGGTGCATAGGACGTTGTCCTGGCCCTCAAGGGCTTCTGTTCGAGTCTGAGAGAGAAACACACAAACAGCTACTGTTCATCCAAGGATTTCCCTGCAGAGTATAGCAGGAAGAGCAGCGGATTGCTGCTTACCGTTCAGCTGCAGGCTAGCTGTGTGACCTGGGGCAGAGTAGTCTCTGTCTCTGTGTCTCAGGGTCAAGTGCATTCTAGGGCGGGCCCTCCAGCTTTGCGGTGCGCACCAAGCAGCTGGGGATATTTGTTTAAAATGGAGTCTTCTGTCCCACTGCCTCAGGGGTCCCGGGGCCGGGTGGTCGCGTGATTCTAATCCTGGGGGCACACGGGTCACTGACAAATCCTGGTGGAGTTAGAAAATCACGTCACTTCCAAAAGAAGTGCCCATTTTCTGCTGAGAGTGAGGAAGGTGGGCTGGAGGGAAGATGAGGCAGGTCATAGAGGCTGTGGCTCTGAGCGGGGGAGTCAGGCTCAGGGCAGGGGGAACCAACACACAAGGACAGGTCTCAGTGGAGACACAGAAGTGGCAAGTCTTGATGTGTGGGTGGAGGATGGAGAAATGTGAACAGGACTCCCCGGGACAAAGCTTTGCAACTGTTTGCCAGTTGGAGTCTCCTTGAGGATGGTGGTGGTGGCGGTCGCAGTTTCTGGACTGTCGATTCTGACCATTGGCCTGGCAACCCGTGGGTCCCTGCCGGCAAGCTCCCTGGAGGAGGGGCAGATTCTGGTCCCACCAGGAACTCAGGAACAGGGGCCTGTGGGGGAAGGGATCCTAGCTGCCAGGTCCTGGCCCAGAGCAATGGTTCCAGGGGTCCCCCCACTCCTCTCACTCCCTCCTCCGTTCCTCCTTCCCCTTCCTCCTCCAGGCAGCAGCCAGGGAAATAATGAGGTTGCCCAACTGGCTGCCCGCGCGCCATCAGGGTGTAGAATGAAGACGGATGACTGTAGCGAAGAGACAATTTGAAAAGGGATAAATACAGGCAACAAGTTATTCACCACGGCAATTTGTAAAGAGTGTTAAAAACCTGCAGATGGGTTGTTTCACATCATCTCCTTTTCCATTTGCGGGCTGACAGGCCCGGGTAAACGACAGTGATGGATGGCCTGGGGCCGGGCCCCTTCATCTAGAGCTCTGCCATTGATTAGTTTGGCTCGTGCTGCACCCCCCGGGGTGGTGGACGTGACCTGTCTCCTAGAATTGAGAGCCTGAGCAGGGCAGTTGGACTTGGAGGGCCCTCCGCTGGGGGAAGGGAGCGGGGCTAGCCCCAGATGATGGGGTGTGGGTGGGGAGCAGGGAGGCCCCCCAGGGCTTGCCGCTGGAGACCTGGAGGTGGGCAGAGAGCAGCAGGAAGTTTCTGCAGCAGACAGCTGAGTTGAGGCCGAGCTAGGGGAGAGAGGAACAAGCAGAGGTCAGGAACCTGGAGTCCAGTCCGCCAGCCCAGCCTCCATCAGACCGCTCAAGGGCTCTTCTGTGGATTGCTTTGGGACTCTGTATTCCAAGTGCCTAATTAAGTGCCCTTCTGTGAATGACTCAGCAGGTAACACCCCCCCCCCGCCCTTGTTATACGTGGGAGGCTGGCAATCCCATGAATGAGGGGGTCACAGTCGTCTTGGGGGGGGCCCGAGGCGGGCTGCTCCCAGGCTGAGTTAGGATGTGCAACAGAGTGTAGGCAGAAGGCCCCTCGAGAGGGTACAGAGGCAGGAAGGGCGCAGGCAGGCAGGCTGCTGCAGAGGGGATCAAAAGATTACTAGGCATCAAAGACTACAAATTGAGGGCAAGGTGAGACTGCACAATTCCCTGCAGTGCCTGAGAAATTAGGGAAAGAAGAAAGATTTGAGGAAGAGCTATGACGCCGTATTGGAAAAAGCATTAAGGGAGGATTTGGGGGACTTCGGTCTTGCCTCTGCTCCCCATATGGCTCACTGTAGGTTGCTGGGCAATGGCGGAAACTTCCCTGGCTTCTGCATTCTGAATTTAAAAAGAAAGGCGTGGAAAAGAGTAGCAGCTCACACTTGCAGCGCGCTTTGCCATGTGCCCAAGTGTTCTTGCAATCCCCGTCCCATTTGATCCTCTTAATAATCAAGAGAGAGGGAGGAAGGCGAGTTTCGTTGTCTTCGTTTTAAAGTTGAACCAATAGAGGCTCCGAGAGGTTAAGTAACTTGGCCAAGGTCGCACAGCTTCTAAGTGTGACCTCAGGCTCGAGTCTCTGCCCTGACGACCCGGCGTGGCTCCATGGTGTGTGGGACTTGGGCACTTAGAGAGGACCAGGGCCACTGAAAGGAAGATCGGTCAGATTTTAAACAAACCCTCACCCGCGTTTGAACCTTTAGAACAAAATATGTTTTTCTGAAAACTGGACAACGCTTGCCTACTGGGCCATGAGTCTGAGGGCCCCGGAGATCCCTCAGTCTTGCTGGAGGGATGATGAGATTACAGATCGGGACTGTTTTCCTTAGAAACTGACTGACCTCAGAAGGAGATGACCAGTTCTGGGGCCTAGCATCCTTCTTGTCTGTTCCTGATCCAAAGCCCGATTCATGCAAGTCTAGTTCAGGGCCCACGTCCCTGAAGACCTCGGGGTTCTTGATCATACATTGCCTTTGTATCACCAGTCGGGGAGGGAGCTGCTTAGTATGTGTGATGACCTTGTGGTTCTGTTGGAGAGAGTTGGAATCGGAGAGCTTCTACAGCCCCCTGCCCCCCGGGTGATGACCCCGAGTGAGTCAGGATTAGGTAGTTGAGCCCTGTCTGGGCAGCTAAGTACCACTCTGCCCTTGGACAGGCCACTTTGCCCGACACAAGTCTGTGGTTCTTGCCTCTAAATTAAGAGGTGATAGTGTTACAGAAAGATGGCCAAGGTCAGGGCCTCTCAGCCCTGGCTGTCCATGAAACCACCTGTGCAACCTGAAATCACAGAGATCTGGGGCTGCTCTTAGCCATGCTGAGTCGGAATCTCTGAGGAAGTGGCCTAGGCGCCTGGCCCTTTTCTTCCCACACTTCCTGGCTGGGTTTGCTATTCCTCCGGGGCTGGGAAGCAATGACCTCCGAGGAGAAGGAGAGCAGCATCGTGACCGGAGGCCTCGCCGTAGGTCAGGAGCCGTGCTAAGCTCCATGCTTAACCATGTTTAACGTCCAACTTGGCTACTCTCTCAGGTCCCTGGGGAGCAGACTCCCCGAGGCAGGGGGCCCGGAGGCCTGCTTCGGGCAGGGGGGGTCTGGGTGGCATCGCTGTACCACAGTGCCCATTTAAGCAAACAGAGACTCTGAGATTGCCTTGTCTAAGGCCACAGCCTTGTATGGACTCCTCGGTCAACTCCAACCCACGTATTCTTTCCACATGGCTCAAAGCTACATAGTTCTATCTGAAATATTTGCCTAGAATTTGGAACCCTAGCTCAACACCCCCTCCCCAAACCCACACGTGCACAGACGTGCACACACGTGCACACCCAGCACATTGCAGGGAAGGTAGGGGGGCTCGGCCTATTGTCCTAGGAATAGAGTCTGCAGAGATGAAATGAGACGGTGGCAGCAGCGCTAAGACAAGCCAAGTCTGTGAAACTCAAAAATTTGTTCCAACATTAAATGTATCTTAATCAAAAATATTTATCATTCCTGCCTAAATTCACACACCAAAGGATTATTTATTTATATTTTTCAGAATTACGTGCTTTAACGATTGTGTAATTGGTGGGCCATCTCCTGGGTGTCCTTAGGACCCCGCCGGAGGCCGGCAGTTCGTTTGTCCCCACCTGCCTGGGGGGCACAGGGCCTGCCTCTTTCTTTCAGGGACCCCCCCTTCCCCATGCCCTGGTATGAGGGGCAGCCGCACCAGGCCAGCAGCGCTGGCAACTAACTCGGGTGCCCTTATTGGGCCATCAATGGGGGCTGCTTGGCGCCCTCGTTCTTCCCTGCGAGTGGGCCTCACTTGGCTGGGTCTTAGCCCGAGATGGCGGCCACGGGGGCGGCACTGTGCGTTCCCACTTGATTCCAGGCCTCAGAAGGCAGAATGGGAAAGGCAGCAGCTGTGAGCAGAGGGAGGCGTCAGCCTGTGTGGTGCAGAAACACCAAAATAGACGCGGTGGTGGAGGCAAGAGCGGAGGAGGCAGTCTGAACACTCACCTTGTGGAAAGCCAGGTCCCGGAGAGCCTGGGGGAGGAAGAGCTGGACCGGGGAAGGAGCAGGGGGGTGAGGAGGCCCGCCGACCAGGGGAGCACGGTTGGGACCCTCAAAAGCCTGTGTGTCTGGGCACTGTCTAGTCACCTGTTTACCCGTCGCCCTCTCTCTGTTGGCTCACGTACACCCTCACTGACCCACTGCTCTGTTTCTTCAGACTGAGGGTTCATGAGTATGGGAACCAGTCTGCTTATGGCCCTAGGTCCCTTCCTGCCTCAGCACGGCGTTTGGCGCACAACCCTCAGTGTTTGTTGAATGAGTGACTTGGCTCCTTTTTTCCTTCATTTTCATTTATTCAACCACACGTTCATTCATTCTCTGTGAAGCATTGGAGCCTTCCAGGTGCATGCAGAGGCCCCCAAAGGCATTTAGAGGGTGAATAGTGGCTTCTTGGAAGTCATAACCTAGTCGGGGAGTCAAGATTCACACCCACAACGGAGTCAGAGGTTCCATGAATGGTCTGGCCAGCCCGGGAGTCAGGGCAGGGGAGGGACCGCCATGGGCTGGCCTGGCCTGGGAAGTTCTTCCTCATGAAGCTGGACCCTGCAGCGGGGAGGATTCAGGGGGGATGAGGGGAATGGAGTAGATGAGGAGCAGAGAGAGAGGAAGTAGACCAGGGGAGTGGAGCAGTGGGGGTGTGATGGGGGCCACGAGGGAGGACGTGCTGCCCTCTCTGGCCTCTCTGGAGCGGATGACAGGGACTTGACCTCTGTAGACTGCCTAGAAGCCTGACTTTCTGGGCTCCACTTGGGTATGGGCTAGAATCGGGTGTGGCCACTTCTTGAGAAATGACCCAGAAGCTGATTTTGAAGAATATGCAACCCAGGGACGAATGGGCTCTTGAGGGGTCGGGGAGTGCCCCAGGCTCCCTGGCTCCAGTCATCACGCTGCGGGCCGTGACACTGCCTAGCATGACTTTCTGGCTACAAACGAGAAGGCAACTTTGGACCAGATAAAAACGACCTCCTCCCAAAGTCGAAAAGAAACCAGCGGGTCCCTCAGATTCCTCCCCTGTCCTGTCCTGTCCGGTCAGGCGTGCTCGGTCCTTCACGTTCGCTCGGCATCTATAATCGGGTCCTGTGAGACCCAGCCCAGACCTCTACGGCTCCTCCATCTCCCCACCTGCCTCCTATGTCCCGCGCAGGAGGCTCCCGCTAGAGCTCACCTGCGTCTCAGCCATCCTCAAGACACAAGTGAATCCCGACACTGCACAGGTGAGGGGCTCAGGGGTTCACGCACTCGTCCCCTTCCTGCTCACATCTCTCTTACCTTCTCTGGAGGATGGAGCCCTTCTCGGGGCACAGGAAGAATGTGGGGGATTCAGACCCTGTTGCCCCCTCTATTCAGAGGCAAGGGGCCACTCGTCCCTAGTAAACAGGAGAAACAACTGGGCCAGGAGCTTCGAGCGCTTGGGTTCAGGTTTGCAAAGGGCTGGGCTGTCCCTGGGCCTGTGTGGGCCTTGCCAGGATGCATGGATGAGGCGGCCCAGGGGTAGAGGAAGCTTGAAAGTAGCCAAGCCACCTACTCGGGAAGCCCCGCTCCGGGGATGGGTGGGTGGTGGGTGGGGGGTCTGTCACTCTCTCTCCACCATGGCCACCCCCCCCATTTCTCTACCTTGACCCCACCCGCTGGCTGAGACGGCAGCTTCTACCTAGGGCTAGGGTCATCTGGTCACCGGGAAAGCGGGCATCATTGCCCGTCTGTGTTTCTCCCACAGCAGGTCTTGGTGTTGGGCACCTATCCCCAGAGCACCCCTGGACCCTTAGCCCAAGGGGAGAGGCGGAGAGCTTCATCAGCAGAGGAAAGCTCCGCCCCTCCCCGACCCTTGGCGGGAGGGGAGGGAAGGGAAGGGGAAAGGTTTCTGGGACACGCCATTCCGAACAGCTTTGGCAGTTTTGAAGGTCACTTTTTTCCCCTTCCACGAAAGAATTTAATTAGGCTTCTATAAAGCAGTTAGATTTAGGAGCAGAACATTTTTAGCTCCCCTGCTAGGAGTGCTCATGAATATTAAAGACTGGGGAAGGAGGCAAGAGGCAGGAGCCCGGCCAGCTCCTACCCCTACCTGGCTCCCCGGGGACTGCGGCAGGCACGTGGCACGGGATAAAGGGCAGCCGGGTTCCTCCGCCAAGGGGGCTGGGGGGGGCTGTCATGAAGACTTGTCACTAAGAGTTGAAGTCATCACTCCTTCCGCTCAGGCAGGCCCCGGGGTGGAGTGTCCTGCAGTGCAGTGTGGGCCGGTGAAGGGAGGGGTGCCCTGGCCTGGGGGGCACAGTCTGCGGCCGAGGGGGACAGGCCCAGGAATGGCACCGAGGACCCACTCCACGCCACCTTCTCTCGCTCTTCCTGCTCCTGGGGCGAGGGCCAGCTGTCCGAGCAGAGGGCTTCGTGGGGCTCCTGCGGCGAAGGCCAGCCCCCTCTGCGGAGGGGGCGCAGCTAGGTCATGTCAGAGAGCCAGGGCGCATCGAGGCCCTGGGGCTGGGCACCGGGGCGGACTCCAGAGGCCGTCACAGAGACGGGCGAACGCCGCCTGCAGGGTTTCCAGCGCAGCCAGGAGACAAGACAGGCTGCCCAGAGCTGTCCGGATACGCGAGTGGACAGGCCCTAACGTGCAGGAGACAATGGATGGATTCTGGGTTCTGAGGAATGTGGGTGGGTGGAAAGCCGCTCCCGTGTGCGTCGCTGGGTGGAGCCGGGGCGTCTCCTTCCAGCACCCTGAGGAGCCCCCTCCAGCTGCGCCGTTGAGGCCCACCAGGCCTCACCTGCTCACGCCTTCCGACAGGGCGCTGCGCCTTCCCCTCGCCCCACGGGAGCCCCACTCACTGCACCCCTGAGAAAGGCCGAGTGGGGGCTCCTGTGTCCCACCATTTCACAGATCGGGAAGCCGGGTTCTTGCAGAGCTGATAAACAGCAGGCCAGCCCAGCGCATTTCTGCTCACAGTCGAGGTTCAAGTCTTGTTGGTACGGCTCTGAGCTGTGTTGGGGTGAATTTGGGGGGCATCCCATTTCCCTTCTGTTTTAGTCTGCTTGGGCTGCCATATCAAAGTACTATAGATGGGGGTGGAGAGCTTAAGGAACAAACGTTTATTTCTCACAGTTCTGGAAGCTGGCAGTCTAAGATCCAGGTGCTGGCAGATTCAGTTCCTGGTGGGAGCCCCCTTCTTGGTTTGCAGACTGATGCCTTCTCGCCGTGTCCTTACCGGGCAGAGAGGCGGGGTAGGGAGAGGAAGCTCTGATCTCTCCTTATAAGGACACGAATCCCATCATGAGAGCCCCACCCTTATGACTCCCCTAAAGCTAACCTAACCAAGTCCCAAATGCCCCACTTCCAAAAACTATCACCCTGGGAGGGCTTCAATGTAGAGACTTTGGGGTACACAATTCCCACATCTTGTTAGAGACAGAGCCAAGGGCAGAGCTAGGCTCAAAGAGGGGCAGACCGGAGTTAGCCTAATTCATACACACAGTGAACTTCATTTATCCAGCAAACCCCAAGCCCCGGGTAAGGGCCAGGCACCGTGCCCAGCAGCGTCAGGTGGTAGGAGGACGGGAGGCTCAGGCAATGTGGGAAAGTTGCTCAGAGCACCCATGAGCCTGGACAGGTGGAGGGTTTCCTAATGGGGCCACTGCCTAGTTCTGGGTTTTGGGGTGCCCAGCACTGGTGGGTGAGGCACCAGGAAGGGAAGGAGGGGGCAGCTCGTTTCTGGGCTCAGACTTGGAGCTGTCTCCCTCGCAGCTGCCTCCCCATCCCGGTCTCATTCCTCGGCCCACAGACAACCTCCTGGTCCCCAACCCGACAGGGCACAGCAGAAGCTGGTGGCGGGAGCTCCGGTCTGGGAGCTTAGGGAGCTGCAAAGAAGATCGTGGGCTCACTGGGGTGCCATTTGTTCCTCTGGGCCTTGGAAAGCTGGGGGCAGGAAGTGATCTGTCCTGTGGAGTCATGGCTTTGACCCACAGGGTGGTGGCTGAGCTGCCCAGGCCCCTGCCGTCCACCCAGCTGCTGCCGATCAGGATGGCACAGGTGTTACCCATCAAGTTCTATGGGGTTTGTTTCGGGTTTTGGTTGAAATGGAGGCCTCACCAAAGTCTCGGGATGCCAAAACCTACCATATTATGCTCTTGGTTTGGCTGCTGACTTGCTTTGTGACCTTGAGCAGGATTCCTAACTCCTCTGGGCATGTTTTCTCTTAATGGCAAGATGATGACCGGTGACACCTGCTTCCAGGCACACGAGTGTTCTGCAGAGTCTGTGTCTGTGAGGCCAGCCCTGCCATTGGGGTTCGAGCACAGGGAGGGCCCGAGCTTCACGCAGGTCTGTCCTGAGGATTATCTCTGCCCCCTGGGGGCTCTGTGACCCTAGGCAGGAGGCTTGCCCTTCAGGCTTTCCTCCTGCTCCTCTATCCGGTGGGGGGATGGGCTGGGGCGGCATCTGGGGCTGCCCGTGTCTCTCCGGGTGGTGTGGGGAGATGCCCACAGTTTGGGTTTGCAGAGAGCACAGACGTCCAGAGCACAGAGCCTGCTTGGCCCGCCCCCTCCTGCCCCCTCCAGCCCCTCTGTCCTCCGCCTGTTCCTGCTCGCCCGGTGGACTCCCTGGCCACCCATCCATCTTGCCTATCGGAGAGCCCACGGCACAGGCTCCCAACCTTGTCAGCTTGAAATTAAAGACTTGCTCCACGGAGCCGGGTCCTCTCCAGAGACGCTGCACTTTGATTATCCCCTCAGAAGAAGCAGCTGATTTGGTTTCTGCTGTGCTGCCCCCAGAGTGGAGGAGCCGTGTCGGGTGGGCAAGGGGGGAGGCAGGGGAGAGGGGAGAAGGACGGGGAGCCTCGTGTCTCTGCAGCAGAGCACCTCGCAGAGCTGAGGGCTCTGAAGGCGGCTGCCCGGCCTCGGGTCCCAGGGAGCAAATTGACCTCGCGTTTCCACGGCCATTGTGCCCGCTCGGACTGGATATTGCAAGAGAGCTCATCGCGAGGCTCCTCAGGAGGGACTCGCTGAAGGGTCCCA
The DNA here is from genome assembly GCA_002007465.1 of Ailurus styani. Taxonomy (NCBI): domain Eukaryota; kingdom Metazoa; phylum Chordata; class Mammalia; order Carnivora; family Ailuridae; genus Ailurus; species Ailurus styani. The sequence goes on along the minus strand of LNAC01000073.1, from coordinate 1,790,413 downwards.
AGGAAAGAGGGGGTGCTCGGCACACATGAATTTGCCAAGGGGCCAGCCTCCCTTCTCGGCCCTGATCTTCCCTGTGTTTGATGTTTCTCTGCAGAGAAAATGCAGCTCAGCTGGGAGCCACCCCATCTCCCCAGAGCTGCTCCCACCCCCACGAGGGTGGGCCTCCCTCTGCAGTGCGCTGTAAAGAGGGGTGCCCACGGGGGCCTCCCCACGCTGGAAGATCCGCGACCTGGCTTAGACCCTGATCGCACAGTCTGTAAAGCTGGTGTTCTCTCCCGAGACTTCTAAGAATTTCCAGAGGTGAGTCCGAGTCGCCACGAGCACCTCGAACTCAGATTTCTGCTGAATTCGCTCAGTTTACGGCTGTGCCTCCTGTCCCACCTGCACGGTCCCCGTTCTGGGGTTTCTGCTCAGATGTGGGATTCAGTCCCTGCCCTCGAATTCTCCCCCAAGACCCCTCACACAAGCCATACCCCCTGCGTCTGCATCGACTGAAGTGTGGGGAGACGGGAAAACGTGTTTTGGGGGAGTCAGGACCTGTTAAAAGGTAGGGGAAGTTGAGACACTGAAAAGCAAGAGAGACCCGAAAAATTGCATCAACCTGGTATAAATGACTTTTAAAACATTTCAGACACCTTGCTGAGGTGTGATTAACACACAATAAGCCACACATATCTAAAGCGTTCAGTTAAGTTTTGAAATCACCCCCACAGTGAAGATAGTCAACAGGCTCCCCTACCTTGACATTTGCTCCTCTCCGAGCCCTGGGCAACCACTGATCTGCTTCCTGTCCTTATGGATTGGTTTGCCTTTCCTAGAGTTTTATAGAAATGGAATCATGTAGCTTACTCTTTTTTGAGAAGGAGACGTTTTATAGCCCAGAGACGCAAACAGCTTCGTGTTGAATATTTGACATATGTATTCTTAAAACATGTTCTGCCCACTCTGAAAGCACAGGGCTGTTGTATTTTCTGCTGTATTTTTCTGCTGCCCCTGAATTTTGTCTCGATTTTAATGCAGAGCTGTTCAGCTGTCTTTTTGTTTCCTTGACTTCTGTTAATCCATATCCTTAGAGACTTATCAAGGTAATTTCCTGAACAAAAGAGACTTCCCTCCCTAAGATCAATTCCAGTACCAGCTGTTAGGATAAATTTTTCTAGCCTCTTGTGACTTGAGTGTGAGTGTGTGCATGTGTTTGTGTGTCTGTGAATATGCACTGTGTGTGTGTGTGTGTGTGTGTGTGTGTGTGTGTGTGTGTGTGTGTACATTTGGGAGCAGAAGCATGAGGAGGGCAGAGGGGGCTCTATCTTTTTTTAAGTAACCTCCACGCCCAGCATGGAGCCCAACGTGGGGCTTGAACTCACCACCCTGAGATCAAGACCTGAGCTGAGATCAAGACTTGGACACTTACCAACTAAGCCACCTTGGCACCCCAGGGCTTTTTTTTTTTTTTTTTTTTAAACTGATGCCTTCCTTTCCTGGACACTAGGCTAAACGTTTTCATACCTGATCGAATTTAGTCCTCACAGCATATATGTGACTCAGGGATAAGAATTCACTTTGGTGGGAAACTGCGATCCAAGGAGGCTAAATAAATTGTCCACAGACAAAAGCAAAGCTAAGCCCCAGGTCTCTTGGACTCCAAACTTGGGGCTCATTTCTCTGCATGGGGCGTAGTGATGAGGAGGTTGACTCTGTGCCCTCGTGAGCTGAGTGGGGATAGCAGCTTGGAGGGCTGTGTTCAGAAAGACAACACAGCGGAGTCTGGGCTCGGGGGCTAGATCGGCACAATTGATTAGTAATGTCTGGATGGCTGTGGGTGTGGGCAAGTCATCTGGCTTCATACCATGCATGCTTCTTTGATCCTTCCTGTAATGTAAAATTGAGTTACTCTCTGCCAACATGTGATTCAAAGCACTGATCTCTGGAGGAGCCCCCTGGGGTGTCCCCACTTGGTTGGCCCTGTTTGATGGCCTCTCTCCAGCACGGTTCCTTTCCTGCCTGTGGTCCTCACACTGGATTTACCGTTCAGGGGCTGCTGCTGTGAGCGTTCTCCTCACATTCTGTCTCCAGCCCTTCCTCTAGGAAGTCTGGGCCCCCCAAGACCACCCTCCTGCTCGTTCCCAAACACCAGGATTCCCCGGCCAGGCAGCCAGGGTCCGGGCCAGGCCCGGTCAGGACAGCGCTCAGACCTTGAGTCGAGTGCTTGGCTTCGCCTCCCCCTCTCACCCCACTTTTGATTTCCTCTTCCTGCTCCCCTGTTGTTCCTAGTCTCAGCACCCCCAGCTCTCATCTGGACCACAGCAGGTGCCTCCACTCTGGCCTCAGGACAGCCCATTCTCCCCAAGGCAGCCGGAAGGATCGTTCTAAGGTGTCCCTGGGATCATGCCCCTCGCCCCATCGCAGCCCCTTCCTGGCTTCCATCCTGCTAAGTTTAGACTCTGACTCCTCCCCGTGGAGGCTTCCAAGGGGCCCTTCCCCGATCTCTCAGCTTGCCTTGTTCCCTCCACTCGGGGAGCCCCGGCCTTCTCTACACACCCCATGCAAGTTTGCCTCTGGCCTTTTCACCTGCTTAAATGCCACCTCCTTAGGGCAGGCTTCCCTGACCACCTCTCCCAGTCCCACACCCTGTCCTAACGACCGCTTGCCCCCATTTCCTTCAGAGCACTTAGCACAAGATTCTAATATGCCCGATCACAAGCTCTATGGGATCAGGGGGTCTACCTTTCTTTGTTTCTGCCTCCGTCTAGAACAATACCAGCCACCCAGAGAGCACCAGATACTGATAGGAAAAAAAATACATCCAAAGCACTTTATTATGACTATATATTTTATTACAAGCCTCCTCCAGGTGTTTATGAAATTGGAGGGGAATAGTAATAAGTAGGAAAGGCATGAATGTCTGGGGGACCTCAGGGAGGCCAAGTCACCAGCTTCGACTGTGGTGTCCTCACTTGCAAAAAGGGCCTGAGGCTGGTCCTCGCACCCACACGGGGCCTGGTGGGCCGGCGACAAGGCAGGGGAAGCCACGTACTCAGGGTCGGGTCACCGTTAGGCTTCTCAGGAATTACCAGGGCTCGAGCTCTGCTTGGAGTCAGGCGCTGCAGCTTTGGGTGTCCGAAGCCCCTCAGTCTTTCCCTGCCCGGGGCCAGAACCCGAGACTGGCTTGGCCTCTCCCCAGCCCCAGCTTCAGTCTCAACTAGTCTCTCTCTCCCTCCCTCCACCCTCCACCGCCCTCTTCCCTGTCCAATTCCCAGACCCACCTCCCTCATGCGCAAGAGGCCCTTGGGGGCGGGCGGGGAGTCCTTCTCTTGCCAAGGTCACTTCTGCGCATGCCCTTGGCTGACCTGCACCCCTTCCGCGCCCGTCACCTCCTTCCTCCTCCATCTGCGGGAAGAGGTGGAGTCTAACCTCAGAGGTATAGGCTCCCAAGGAAACTGCAGACAGCTCTCAGTCCGGGAGGAAAGGGAAAGGGCTGGGGACGGCTTCCTTCTGGGGACATTTCCAGATGCTAATGGTTTCTTCTTAGATGGCCCATCTTTTTGTTTTGTTTTGTTTTTTTGAAGATTTCGTGTATTTATTTGACGGAGATAGCAAGAGAGAGAGAGCACAAGCAGGGGGAGGGGCAGGCAGAGGGAGAGGGAGAAGCAGGCTTCCCGCTGAGCCAAAGGCAGACACCCAACGGACTGAGCCACCCAGGCGCCCCATATGACCCCATCTCTGAGCAGGGGCTGCTCCGTGTGGGAGGGACTTCCAGAAAGTCGTCCGGGAAGGCAGTCTGGCTCAGGGAGCACGGCCCTCATTTCACTGCTGCTGACGGAGTCTCAGGAGTGGCCCTGCCTCTACCGGCCTTGGTTTATCGGCCCCTGTATTGGGCGGACGCAGCCTGAGGCTAAGTGGTAATGAACATCAGGGACAAAGCTTCCACTGGTGGGTGGGGTGACCTCAGGCAAGTCACTACCCTCTGTCTGCTGGAAAATGAGGGGTTAGAACGAGAGGTCTGGGGGTGATATTTGCCCTGAGAGACTCCAACCCCATCCAGGGCTAAGGCGCAATCAGCTGTTCCTTGTTTAGTGCAGGTGAGCTGCTTTTTGTGCAGAATTTCTGGCTTTTTAGACCCCCCCCCAGGTACTTAGTGCAGGCTGGGCCCCCTCCAGCTCAGTAGCAACCTAGTTGTCACCGTCTGCTACTCTTGGTCACAAAACCGCCATTTGCTAGCTGTTTCCTTGCCTTGCCTCGCTCCTCTATGCAGCAGATAACACTTGATTTTCAGAGGATGAAATTGAGATCCCGAGACTTGAATAAAGTGGGAATGATCAAGCCAGGACTTCAACCTACAATGCCAGGCCGCACGCTCGGCCCCTCCGGCCTCCTGCCAGCAGGGGGGACTGCATGTGTACCCCGAGCCGTGAACACAAGAGGGAAGGGGTTGCCCTTCCCCGGACACCTTGGGAAACAGGGCGGGCAGCTCCCGTTGCCTCTCCCAGAACATTTGGCCGAGGACTGGAGTGTTTGCAGAGATACTGGTGCTGTGATGGAAAATGTTATCAAGGGACGGACTTCCTGCCAGCCGTGCCGTGTTCCTTGGAAGAGCAAAGGGCTAGCGAGACAAGCATGATCCAGAGACAGCCGCAGGGACGGGTCTGAGCAAGGATAAACAACACGCTGGTTGGTGCAGGAAAGCAAAGAAACCGGGACGAGTAAATAAGGAGACAGATGCTGAGCACGGTGCCAGGGGAAATGAGCGAGCAGGAGGGCGCTGGGGCCAGGGAAGCCTGCTTGTGCACGACGGGAGGATTTGATAGACGAGGACAGGTACAGAAGGGCCGGGGTGGGGGGCGGGAACGAGCTTTCTACTGCTTTCTCTCTGCTTGGAGCCGAAGGGAGATGGGGGCCTCTGAAGCTGGTTGGTACCATTTTTCTTTCCCCTGGAGCTTCCAGCTCCTTGTTCTGAAAAGCCTGAGAATCAGAAATAGCCTGTGCTCCCCTTGCAAGCAGAGGTGGGGTCTGCAGGCATCCCGATGTCCCCTAGCCCCACCTTAGGAAGCCGGTCCGCACCAGACACGCACTGTCGATACTTAAAGGCAGAAGGATAAAAAAGGTAATAACAAATCAGAAGGTAATAAACCAGTCAGATGGTTTCTTTCTAAGGCAGCTTTACAAATAAGAACGCAATATGCCAGCCTAAAAATAAGTCTTCTTGATCGGCACCCCCACCGGCGAGCAAGAGGCAGTCAAGGCAGTGACGTGGGCACCGTTCGCCCGATGGCGTCTGTGGGAACCTAATGGGGTGCCAGGGCGAGGGCCCGAGGGCCAGCCCATTCTGCAGCCTTCAGATCTGGTCCTGAGCCGGGGACAAGAAGCCACCCCCTCAAAACCACCCTTAGGGCTCTAGCTAGAAACTGGAGAAGCCAGGGCCGAGAGGCCACATCCTCTTCAAGATGGCCCCAGAGCTTTCCAGAGGGACGGCCCCCCTCCAGGGACCGCAGGTTGACGTCGGCAGGGACAGGAATCCGCGTGCCATCAGCGGTGGGTCTTGGGAAGACACGTCCATCTGATAGCCTGGCTGGTTCATTTGTATCCATTTGGTGTCCTCCTCAGATGCTCGGATTTATCTTCATTAAAGGAGGGAAAGAGACATTTTCTGATGAGGTCTGAGAGACTGCTTCACCTTCCTCCTGTCTCACCCCGAAGCCGGGGCGGTGGGCAGGGTGTTTCCTGAGATCTCAGGGGGAGATGGGTCCTTGTCCCTCTCGAAGAAGAAAGTGTCTCTGGACAAAGGGAGGCCCGGGGAGAGGGTCTCTGGCTTTGCGCCCACCTGAGGGTCTTTCCTGCGTTCAGGGGAGGAAAGCGGAGACTCTCCGTCCCTCAGGCTGAGGGCTCTGTGTAAGAGGCTCTGAACACATTTGTGCCCTTTGTTCTGAGGAGGACGGACATATCAGTTATCTACTGGCATGCAATCAATCACTCCAAAACTTAGTGACTGAAAATGACACTCATCATTTATTATCTCTCCCCGTGTCTGGGACTCAGGAGCAGCTTGGTTGGGTTGTTCACGGTCTCTTATGAGGTTGTAACTGGGGCGCCCCTGGAGCTGCAGTCGTCCAAGGGTTGGCCTGGGGTGGGGGGAGGGGCACCTCGAAGATGGCCTCTCATGTGGCGGGTAAGTCGCTCCTCCTCATGCAGGCTCTCCATGGGCTCCTGCTTCCCCCAGAACAAGCAATCGAGAGACTGAGGCAGAAGTTGTGGCGCCCTTTGTGACCTAACCTTAAAAGTCCCATGCTCCCGCTGCATTCCACTGGACATATAGTGCAGGCCTGCTTCAGTGTGGGAGGGGACTACGCCAGAGCCCAAGTCCAAGGGCATCCATGGAGCCATCTAGGAATCTAGGCATCACAGCAAGGATGATTCTCATCTCATGGCTTGGGGTAGGGATGGCATCAGGACGAAGGCTTCTCCCAGGACTGGGAGGGTAGGGAATGGAGATGATGTAAAGAGAACTGACCTCAGAGTCAGAAAGATCTGGGATTGAATCCCAACGGGGTCCCCTGCTAGCTGTGTGACTTTGGGCAAATAACCTTGCCCTCTTAGCCTCAGCTTCCTTATCTGCTAAAAAGAGCGAGTATCCTGCCTTATACTCTGCCCTTGATGAGGGTAGGGGACACATAGTCAGGCTCAGGAAGAGATCATTCCTTTTTTCCAGTGTCTTGTCCTCCCAATGCTACAACGAACCCCACAAGTGGTCTGGCCACCTACCATCCATCTTCCGGGGGCCACTAACCAGGACAAGCGCCTGGAGCTCACTGCACAGGACTCTGAGGGCTGGGAGGAGAGGACATATGTCTTTTATCTTTTCTGGTCTGGTTGAGATGCTCTAAGATGGTTTGTGGATCCCAAATTCTGCCTCCTTTGTCCACCAGGTGAACCCTGGGGGGATCGCAAGCCCACTGTCCATAATGCTGCACTTGTTAATGTCTGGAATGCTCATGCCTGCCAGAAGCAGCTGCTTAAATAGCAGCAGGAAGGAGCTGCTGAAGACCCAGCCCCAAGTGGGTGGTAGGGGAGGGCAGGAGCAGAGGAAGGAGGTGGACCCATTTCCAGGCCCCGAGGTCCTGAGCTTGTGCCAGGCAGGAGGCTGGGGGAGGCCCGTGGCTTTGACTTCAGGGACTCCTTCCCTTTAGTTCATCTGCTCAGCACTCCATGGCCAAGGTGCTGGGGAAGTTGCTAAATGCTCAACATTGACCATGAACTTGTCTCTGGCTCCGGGGCCGGATGGAGGCAGGACCCGGTGGAGAGAGCTGGGACACACCGGGACGCCTCGACGTGGGCCCAGACCCTGGCTCCGGACTCAGCTAAGTCCTCGTGGTCTGCATCTGTGCCTCAGCGAACTTAGCACCTACTGAACCTGCTGCCACTTCCGGACCCACCCAGCTGGGAGGGAATTTGCCATGACCCAAAAGGCGTCATTCGGTTCTACCCAACAGACCTCCCTTGAGTACCTACTAGGGGGACAAGTCCCAGCTCGTGCCTGCAGAGCCAGGGAAACCAAGAGCTACCATTTTGAAACAAAGAATTGTAGGAGCCCAGTGGAGAGAAGACTTAAGTCTGCCTCCAGATGGCGGCTTCCAGGGATGGCCTCTGAGAAGGGATAAGGAGCGTGTGAGTGGGGCCTTGAAGGATGAACTAGATTTTTCCAGGTGCAAAATAGAGTGAGAGGTGGGGAAGGGGAGCAACGAATGGGGAGAATAGCATGAGCAAAGGCCCGGGAGTGGTGTGGGTGTTGTGTCTGGAGTGTACAGTTTGCGGGACTGGGAGATGGGGCTGGGAACGCAGGTCAGAGTGAGAGCATCACATCCTTTGTGCCTGGGTCTAGGGCAGCTCCGGTAGGCTTCGAAGCAGGGCAGGGCCACATGGCCCGAGAGCTGCTTTGGAACAGCCAACAATAGGAAGGCCCAGCTCTGCTTTCTTCTCTGCCCCTCCGGTCATTATTCACCTGCTCCCGGCCACGCCCCCAGACCCAGCGCATCAGAGAAAGAGGCGCCGACGGAGCTGTGCTACCAAGTCAATACAAAACCCCCAGGGCCAGGGCAACGGCAGCCCAGGAGGGAGGCAGCCGTAACAAGAGAGGAAATTACAGATAAGAGAGGAGAAATGGCCACAGCAAGATGAAGGGAAGGCAGGAGCTGGCAGAAAACAAACCAAGGTGTCAAGACAGAATCAATAACCATCACCGCGAAGAGAAGAAGATGGGATTCATTACAGAGAGGGTAAAACAGACATTACCCAGCCTGCCCACGCGGCTCGCTGCACAAGTGGAAGAACTTTCGAGGCGGCAAGTGCTGACGGTGGGAATACTTGACAACACAGCGGCGAGGGGGAGAGAGAAGGGAGAGGGGGAGACAGAGAGGAGCAGAGAAGGAGACACAGCCCGGCGCGCACGGGACCCTGGGTCTGTTCGGAGCAGGTGCAGAGGGATGAGCTCGAGGTGGCGTTGGACTGATTTTGTGCCCGGGTTCTTGGGCCAGGGGTGTGGAGGGACAGGGACCTCTCAGGCTGTGGGGAGCCGGGACAGACCTAAGACTGTCGGAGTGAAAGTGAACGAGGGAGACATAGGCACGCAGAACAACATAGACCAGTCTGCGCAGAGGCCCCTTGGAGGACACCCCACATTCTCCCGGAGGAGGGCTAACAGCAGACCGTGTTCACTCTGCCACCTTGTCTCGTGCAGGGAGACTAGGAATCTGAGCCCTGGGGTGGAAATGGGTGCAAAGGAGAGGAGGCTCTGAATCCCGGGCCAGGACGAGGGTCCCCCTCCCCTTCCTTCTGGGAGACAGGCAGGGCAGAGCCCTCACCCCACGCAGGCGGAGAAATGGATGCATAAGGAAGCGTTGAGTCTTCAGGCCACCTGCACTGTAAGGACAGAGATGCTGCCAGGTCCCAGGGGAGACAGATTCCAGGGCAGTGTCCTCTGCAGCTGGACCAGGCAGAGGGGCAGGGCTGGGGTCGGGGGCCAGGCTGCCCCTGGGGTGGGAAAGAGGCTGAGTGTCAGGGCTAGCTGCAGGAGCTCAGCCAGGCGGAGGGGCAACCTTCAAGCTGGTGATCACAGTTCGGACTGCTATGGATCTAGCACCCAAGACGGAGTAGCTGATACCCTGATGACAGGGTAGAATGATGGAAGGGGCAGCGGGCAGCCTTGGGGTGGTCTGGCGCTGGCAACAGCATCCTTGTCCAGGGAAGGAGGAGGTGTGACACTAACCGAGCAGAAGCCCAGACCTGGACCGACCAGAGTCTCAGGAAGCCTAGCAACATAGGCCCTGGAATACCAGACCCTGTGTTATCTGTCCCAGAGCCCTGCAGACCGGCACAGGGCGCCGTGCTGGTGTAACCCAGAACATAGGCCAGAATCCCTAAGATCTACCAGTCTTATTGCTGAACCCAGGCCTGGGGCAGAGCCTACCGGTGGGAGGAAGGGAAGGGGAGTGGTGTGCAGTGAGAAATCCCAGCCTTGGGAAGAAGAGAACTGCAGAGGTCTGGACCCAGCAGGTCCAGGGACCCAAGGCCCCACCCTAGGCATGCCTGGACCTTCTCTATACCGGCTTGCTAAAATGGGCTGGCCTAGAGCTTAGAATGATGCCCAGGCAGCTGTGAGCATGGATGTCGGCATGCCAGGGGACACAGGACCCAAGAGGAAACAGTGGCTGAACCCTGTGCCCCCCAGCCATCATGCACCCCAAAGGCGAACACCTGCTGTGGCTTCCCTGGAGGGTGCTGGAAGCTGCATCTGGCGCTGGTGTTCAGAGTGTACCTGTCAGGGCCAATCTGGAGAGCAAGCAAGATGGGAGCTGGGAGAGCCTCCAGGCCCCAGTGCACTCACACCGAGAAAGGACAAGGCCCTCAGCCACATGGTCCCTGCTTAGACACTGTTCTCCGGGCACGGAGCCCAGAGAGTAATAATAGCACCAACAAGGTTTACGAAGCGATACTCACTACACGCCCGTCCCCGCACTCAGTGCTGTGTGTGCTTTACCCCATCTGAACCACACAACTAAGGGTGTGCCCATTTTAAAGAGGAGGAAACAGGTTCAGAGAAGTGATGGAACTTCACTTCAAGGTCACACAGCTTTGAAGGGGTAGAACCAGGATATGAACCTGGGTAGTGTGGCTCTAGAACTCAAACCCATTAGGTTGTCTTCCTCCAAGGGCAATCCTTAAACCCTTCAGATTTCTCCTTCTCAGAGCTGTCTGCAGCTGGCCCTCTGAGCAGGGCCCCGTCTTACCGATACCTCGCAACCCCAAATCTTCTTCTTGGCAATGGCTGGGGGTGGTGGGCCAGCTGCCCCTCCACACTCCAGGTCTGCCCCACTCCTGGGCATTCCCCATTTCCTGGAAGGAGGATTCTGGGCTCCCTGTGCCAGAGGGGGTGAGGACCAGCTGGGTTCCGGAAGCCCTCCGTCTCCCTACCTGCATTCCACCTCTCCGTCCCTCCCAGGGTGGACCCCTTCATTATTCCTGTGTCCCCCGGCATCCTGGCTCTCTGTCTTTTCTGTCACTCTTTCTATTTGTGGCTGTGTTCATCGAAGCATCCGCCCCTCCCTGTCATTTCATCCTGCAACCTAGCCCATGTCTTGCCTCTGTCTTCCTATATTCTTTTTTCATGCTTTCTACATGCCTGCATTTGTTTCCGCCTCCCCTGTCTGTCTTTCTCGTACACCTTGCAGAAAAGCTCTTGGTCGTTTGGGGTGATGTGCTTGAGAGATCTCATGCCAGTGAGAGATCTGTAAGCCGGTGTATCCCACAGGCTCCCCCCACGCCCATGACCGGTTTCCTTCCCTTTCCCGGAGCCCAGCTCAGAGCGGGCTTTGCGGGCACAGAGCAGGCAGAGTCCTGGGCTTAGCAGAGGAGCTCTCGGGACAGCGAGGGGCTTTGATCACAGGCAGTCAGCATGGAGACAGCATCCTTGGCCTTTGGGGGAAGACTGATGGGCTGGAGAGGAACAGGGCGCAGTTGAGTTAAAAGCACACGGGTACCAACAAAACTGGGTAAAACAGTGAACTAGCAAGATATAATGATTACTGCTCCCTCCGATCTTGAGGTGCTAGGGATGCGCCCTGTCCTGCCCCATAATAAAGGATGCTCCAGCCCAGCCCCCACCTGGGCCTGCCACCAGAGCAGCAAATCCCGACGAGCTCCTCCCCGGGGGCCCCAAGCCTAATGACTGTTTGCCGGGGCAGAGCCAGACTCCCCGGCACCTCGGGGCCTCTGTACTGGCCCTTCGCCTGCTTGGTCCGCTCCTTCCCCAGCAGTCTGCTTGGCCTGCTCCCCACATCCCAAAAGGATTTTGCTGGAATGTCCTCTGTCAGCCAGGCCTTCTCAGAAAACCCCGTTTAAAATTGCCCCTGCCGGGGCGCTTGAGTGGCTCGGTGGGTTAAGGCCTCTGCCTTCGGCTCGGGTCATGATCTCAGGGTCCTGGGATCGAGTCCCACATTGGGCTCCCTGCTCAGCGGGGAGCCTGCTTCCTCCTCTCTCTCTGCCTGCCTCTCTGCGTACTTGTAGTCTCTCTTCTGTCAAATAAATAAATAAAATCCTAAAAAAAAAAATTGCCCCTGCCTCACCATCCCTCTCCCCTCTGCTGCTGCAATGTGCTTACCTTCTTCCACCTGTCTATTTTGGTTACTCTCTACCCTCCCGCCTGCGTGTCACCCCCTCCCATCTGTCAGACCTACTGCCTCCCAGAACCTTCCATAGAGCCTGGTAAGTAAGTGGGTACTCAATAAATATTTGTTAAATAAATGAGTACTTTGTATACTTGGGTTAGAAAATTTTGCTGTACCATGGAGATGGTTTGGCAATCTTTATGCATTTTTAAATGCATTTTTTTCCGAATCTGAGTTATTTCCTTTTGTGTTTTTTTTTTAATTTCTAATTCACATTCAACGTATTCTTGCTACTCCATACTGTTCAGATAATATAAATGGTCATAAATAGTTAGAAATAACCCAAATGCCAAATAACAGAGATTAGTTGGAAATCTATTTAGTATTACAAAACAGAATATATGATAAGACTCTATTTTTGTAGGGGCGCCTGGGTGGCTCAGTCGTGATCCGTCTGCCTTCGGCTCAGGTCATGATCCCGAGGTCCTGGGATCGAGCCCTACATCAGGCTCCCCGCTCTGCGGGAAAGCCTGCTTCTCCCTCTCCCTCTCCCCCTGCTGGTGTCCCCTCTCTCACTGTGTGTCTCTCTCTGTGTCAAATAAATAAATAAAATCTTTAAAAAAAAAAAAGACTCTATTTTTGTAAACTAAATCTGTAGATATAGAGATAGTTATCTCTCATTATTCGGCAAAATGTTTTCTCAGGAACACAAGTATGGATATTAATAGCTGCCAGATGAAAAGGGGACTCAAGAGTCAAAGAGTTTAGGGAACAACAAAGTTAAACAGATTTCTTAGCCGGGGATCTCTCCAGAGCTTTAAATTCATTTATGATGAATATCACAATGAATATTCATTACAACGAATATTACAAGCTCCAAGAAGAAAATAGAATATGTAATACTTTTCAAACTTTGACCAGGTTTGTCATTGCTGTTAATGATCCTGTTTTAAAGCATGGAGGGCCTGAAATTCTGGAACTTTCTTTGGAAAGCTGTAAAATGTACGCGCGTGCACATACACGCGCGCTGAGAAAAGAATCCAAGGTGTCTATACCAAGACATTCCCAGAGGTTGGGTCTGAATGGGGGACTTGTAATTGTTTTATTCTCTTTGCTTGCTCGTATTTCCTATCATGTGTATTTTTTGTAATAAGATAAAAAGAAGCATAAACAAAAAATAAAACCAAGAAAGACCCTCTTAAGGGAAAATCTCTGGAATGTTTTGATTTGGCAGCCTCCTCCCTCTTTTTAAACATTTCTGATTTGCGTTCGACCTACCGTGCTGTGTTTTTTATGTTTGCAATATTTTTATAATTTTTATCTTGAAAATTAGTTGAAAATGGATGTTTCTAATCAACAGCCCGTATTTTTTTTTTTAAGATTTTATTTATTTATTTGACACAGAGAGAGAGATTACAAGTAGGCAGAGAGGCAGGCAGAGAGACAGGGAGAGGAGGAAGCAGGCTCCCTGCTGAGCAGAGAGCCCGATGCGGGCCTCGATCCCAGGACCCTGAGATCATGACCTGAGCCGAAAGCAGAGGCTTTAACCCACTGAGCCACCCAGGCGCCCAACAGCCCATATTTTTTATGACCCATTCATCCTCTTGACCAAAGAGTCACCTCTGAACCCAATCAGGTAGGGGAAAGGGGCTTGGAGGGGGAGGCAATGGAGAGACTAGGTGTAGACAGGTGGAAAAGAGAACGGGGAGGGGCGGCGAGCTGGGAAGGAGTGGGAGGAGTGGGAGGGGTGGGAGGGCGCAGAGAAACGGTGGAATGAACAGGAGGAGAGGAGGGAGGAATGGGCAGCCGTGGACATGCCCGGGAGTGTTGTCACGTGCTGAGCGAGGGGGCGGGGAATGGTGCACAGGACACTTGCCCTGGGTGAGGCCACAGCAGTACGGGAGATGGGTAACAAACCACTTCCAGAGTGTTCTGTATCCTGATGCGGGAAGGCCAGGGTGCTGTGAGCCCCAGGGGCCCAGAGAGGGTGCCATCAGCACAGCCCCCGGGAGGGTGGTGGCGGTGCCCACCGGAGCTGCCCTTTCTCCTAGAGGACAGGAGCGGGGTCCCTGAGCTCCCGGCCAGGGTCTTCACGGAGGGGCTGCAAGACAGCCACCTTAATCGAGCTGGGTGGGGGTGGGAAGGGCTGGGCCACCGTCTCAAAGCCGCACATGCTGTGTGCACACACTGTTTTTACAGAGACTGTTTGTTATAAATGGACAAAAATAGATTTTTTTTTTAGAATCGCTCTTATTCACATGCTTTACATAAGATTGAGAAATGTCAATTGCCCACAGCAGAGAACACATATTATTATGACGATGCAGAGGCCGGATGCTGGGGTTAAAGCTGCCCCATCCTCAGCCCAGGGCACGGCCTGTGTCAGGAGTCGGCGCGGTCATGTCCTGCTCCAAATCAGGAACGTGGCGAAAATGGCCTCTGCAGGCCCCTTTCCGGGCTACCGGTCCCTGAACCCGCACAACCTGGTGAGGGCCAAGCCTCGGCCGCACCCCGCCAACCTCCTGGCTTGCCCTGGCCTCGTCATGACGACTAGGCCGCGTTCCTGGTGGGAGGATCAGCAGCCAGCACGAATCCCCCCCCGCTCGCATTTCGAGTTTCCGATGGAGGGCTCTGGGGAGCCAGTGTGAAGGGGGAAGAGGAGAGGCTCCGGGGACCCGAACCTAGTGTCTGGGAAGGGGCCAGGACTGGGCACCGGAGCCACCCCAGCCCCGACCGGCTCCCGAGCAGGAGCTGCATTTCAGGACTCTGCCCGACCTCCCGGATTTTAGAGTCCAGCAAGACAGCAAGTCATGTCAGTACATGTAGATGTGACGGGTCCAGAGGTGTCCCAGGAAGAGAGGCATGATCGGGGAGCAGTGAATAGGGGAGGGGCAGGGCCGGGCCTGGGTCTGGAGGAGGATCGGTGGCCATGGAGAGCCAGGGTGAGGGTGAGCCAGGCCTGGGGAGGCCGAGAGGGCGCTGGGAGTGGCTGGAAGGGAAGGGGAGAGTGTGTGAATGTGTGCATGCCTGTGCATGTGCATGTGCGTGTGCATGCATGCATGTGTGCGTGTGTGCACATGCATGTGTGTGTGCGTGTGTGTGTGTGTGTGTGTGTGTGTGTCCCCCATCCACCCGCCACCCGAGGGCGTCAGTAGGGTCCAGGCTCCAGGACCAGACTCCACGCTTGGGGTCCTGACCGTATCTGTCCTTGATTCGACCTTGGCCAAGTTCCTTTACCCTAACTTGGCGCCTCAGTCTCTTCCTCGGCAAAATGACGGCGATGGCAGCTTCCTGGCCGGGTTATCAGTTAGGGTTCCGTGAGGTCATCCAGGCAAAGCCCTGAGACGGAAACTGACCCATGACGGCTTCTCAGCACAGGTTAATAGTAATTCTATCCGCGACACCGTTTTATCTGTCAGGAGGACTGGACTCGCCAGAGGAAAGGGGAGCCTGGGATGCAGACGCCCTCCGCCAAGGCCCCACCCTCTTCTGCTTCGGGCAGGTTTTCAGCGGGCCCACTCCCCTGGCATCAGAGAGGACAACGGAAGCATCCCTGTGCTCCAGGGAGCGACCAGGGATGGAGGGGGCTAAGGCGCGGCCCCCACTCCCCCATCCCACCTGGAGAAGCCCCGCAAGCAACCAGTGACAGATGGCGGTGCTTTGAGTGACTACTTCAATTTTAACTCTTCTCGATAATCCACCGCCAGAAAGCCACATACTTTAAAACTGTCCCCGGATCATAGATCAGCCCAAAGAGACCAAGTCCAGTTCAGTTAATAACCTCTGGAAACCCCATCAATCACTGGGGGCAGCCCCTCCTTAGTGCGCTCCGTATTGACTCCTGGCAGAGATGAATGGACCACGACTCTTGGCGGCCCCTCTTGGGCGTTTGCAGCTCGTCTTCCTCCCACTGCAACTTGGACTCTTCTGAGCTGAGCCCGGGGTGGCCGTAGGAGCAAGGGAGTGACTGTCTCCTAGAGAGAGGAAGTTGGCATCTCGCCCTGGCCCCCTCTCAGGGACTCCCATCCTTCTTGACTTCTCATGGGCTGGGCCTCCCCTTGGCCCCCCAGTGACTGGGTAGAGCCCCAGTTGGCCTCTGCCTCTCCTACAGAAAACTCCTGAGACTCTGCTCCCTGGGGAGTGACCGCACAATGGACAGCCAGGGTCACCTGAACATGGTGTGTTCCCCATTGGGTGGGACCCGCATCTGCAGCCAGCAGAGCTAGAGACTGGTCTGTTCTGCAGAAGCTGGGCCCTTCTCTGGAAGCTGTCTGGCCAGGGATGACATCCCCTCTGATGGAGACACCCGAGGCCTATGGGCTCCTCCTTCCTGCCATCTTTCATACCCAGCCCTGCTGACACTTGAGGACCTAGACACACACCTGCCTCTGAAACTGTCACCCCACTGGCCTCATGTCAGTCCTTCCACACACCCTGCCGGAGGCCTGTTTGAAGTTTAGACACCGTCCTGAGCATATTCCTCCTGTATGCAAAGCACATTTCCAATGTCTCCCCACTACCTAGGGAATAGGGTCCAAGTTCCTTAGCCTGGTGTTCAAGCCCAAACCAACTCTGCCAGTTGGCCCAATATTTATTCCTCAGCCGGAACCCTTGGGTCAGGCCAGGTGAGTCATTCCTCCCTTGCCCACCACCATCTGGTATATTTCAATATTCACACCTAACGCTCATGAAACCCCCTCTCTGCCCTCTCCACCTATCCAATTCTACCCAAGTCCCAGTTCCAGCGTCACCTCCTCCATGAAGTCCTCAATGACTACTCCAATCCCCACTTCTGATGCTCTGGTGGCATGCACAGCTCGGTATTGGAGCCCATCCTCCAGAGTCCTTGTCTTAGCTCTTCTTACCCCAGATCTATCTCTACATATCTAGCTATCTCCCAGGCTTCACAGTGGCCTCCTCTGGGACCTACTCGCTCTTTGGAGGGTGATGGAACCAGATGGAAAGCACAGGAGACAGGAACTATGTTGTCTTTTCACCCCCACATTCTTAGTACCTAGCCCCGAACTTATCACCTAGTGGACAAACGATATGGCTCAGTGAGATTGCTTTAAAATTCATCTTGACGTCTTCAACAGCATGCACTGCCTTCCACCTTGCACGGCAAATTATATTCTCCCTCTTTTTCTGTAACTTACACACCATGTGGTTTCCCCAGCAATATCAGCAAGGTGCCTTGCCGCAAATGCCAAACACTTGGACGAACCCCTGGATGAAGTCTCCCACGGGCATTCTTGGGTGCTCTCTTCGACCTATGGTAACCTAGAAGCATGCAGGAGGTGCCCTGTTTAGGGGTCCGGTGTGCCACTGAGGCTTGGTTAAACAGCCCCCGTCCCAGTGCATGCATACCCCGCATCTTCTTTACCCATTCATCTGTCGATGGAGGCTCCGGTTGCTCCCACACTCTGGCTATTGTGAACAGCCAAGCCAACCTATTGCTGTGATGGAATACTATTTTCTTCTTCTTTTCTTTTTCTAGATTTTATTTATTTATCTGGGAGAGAGAGGGGGAGAGAGAGAGAACAGGAGCAGGTGGGGGGGGCAGAGGGAGAAGCAGGCTCCCTTCTGAGCAGGGAGCCCAAAGCAGGGCTCGATCCCAGGACCCTGAGATCATGACCTGAGCCGAAGGCAGATGCTTAGCCAACTGAGCCCCCTAGGTGCCCTGGAATATTATTTTCTTCTTAAAAAGGAAGAAAACCTTATCCTATGTGACAAGATGGATGAAACTGGAGGACACTGGGTTGAGTGAAATAAGCCAGTCACAGAAAGATGTATATTGCATGATTTCACTTATGGGAAGTCTCTAAAGCATAGAAGGGCGGTTGCCAGGGGCTGGGAGGAGGTGGGAATGGGGACTCGCTGAGCCACGTGCATAAAGCTTCAGTTCCACAGGTTGGAAATGTCCTAGAGACCTGCCGTAACCCTTGAGCTCATAGTGAACAAGAACATACTGTCTACTTAAAATTTTAAGGGGTAAATCTCCCATTGTGTGTTTCTTTTCCCTACAATAAAGAAAAAAAGGAAAGGGCGCCTGGGTGGCTCAGTGGGTTAAAGCCGCTGCCTTTGGCTCAGGTCATGATCCCAGGGTCCTGGGATAGAGGCCCACATTGGGCTCTCTGCTCAGCGGGGAGCCTGCTTCCTCCTCTCTCCTCTCTCTCTGCCTGCCTCTCTGCCTACTTGTAATCTCTCTTTCTGTGTCAAATGAATAAATAAAAAAAAAATAAAATCTTTAAAGAAAAAAAGGAAAAATGTTTAGAGGAATTAAAGTTGTAAATCTGTTAAAAAACAAAACAAAACAAAAACAAAGCTGCCCGTCAGCCCCACGTCCCACCATGCCTCTGGCGGGCCGGCAGCCCTCTTCCCTCCTGCTCCTTCCTGCCTAGGACCAGCTGCAGACACGCAGCTCTGTGTTCTGCAAAGAGTCCTGAGCCCAGACTTGCAAGATTTGGGTTTCTTGACTCTGCTCCTTATTAACTATGTGGTGTGTGCAAAATATTTAAACTCCTTTCACTGAGTTTCCTTATCTTTGAAAATGGGGAGCATAGACATAACCAATCTTGGCCGCCTCACGCTGTGTCTGTGCGAATCTAATGAGCTCCTGTTTGAGAAAGCACATCGTAAATAATAAAGCATTATACAAGTTGCTATTATCATTCCAGTGAAGTTTCTGGCCAGATGGAGGCTGGGGGTCAGAAGCCGTAGCTCCTCTTTCTGTTCACTCATTTGAATCAGGAGCAGTCAAGATTGCAATAACGATGACCCCGGAGCCTGAGCTGCCTGGGGGGCTCTGCTCCAGGTGGGACTGGATTCAGCTACAAGTAACCAAAAGAACCGGGGCGTCTATTGGGTAGGGGTTTATTTTTCCCTCACATGAAATTCTGAAGGCAGCCAGGGAATGTCAGGGATGGAAACTTTGCTCCATATATCACTCAGGACCCCCATGGTCCTTCCCACTTGCTCCTCTCCCCCCACCCCCCGCCCCTCCACAGAGCAGCCTTTGTCCTCACTATTCAAGATGGCCGCCGTCACAGCCACGGTCCAGGTGGCTTCACGGACAAGGACGAAAGAGGCAAAAGGCATGCACACTGGCTGTAATTAGGGAAGACTCTCAGAAGCTGCCAGAAGATACTATTGCCTTGGGGCAGAACGTAGACACATGGTCACACTTCGCTGTGAGGGACGCTGGGTTATGTAGTCTTCACTCTGGGTGGCACGTGCCCAGGAAAATTCTACTGCCTTGGAAGGAGAGGAAAAGGAATGTTAGAAGGAAAACCAGCATCTTTGCTGAGGGATGGAGGGGGGACAGCTGGGGAAGAGAGGCTGGTCAAAATCCACATTTTCCTGTTGGACTCCAAAGCCTTTTATTACCGAGTTTCTTTGCGCCAAAGACCTGAAGAGAAGGTAACAGTGTGGACGCTGGTATTTGTCCCTTCTGATTATTTCCTCCATTCCCACAGACCAAGCAACTACCTCTGGCATTTCCCAGACTTCGGGACCCATCGTTTAGAAATGAGCCTCAGAGGCAGAGGTGCCTAAATTATTTTTTCTGATGAAGTCAGAAGCAGGTTAGGTGATAAATGTGGTCTAGGACTCCTGTCTCTAGCCATCCGTCTGTCTGTCTATATTTTATGACAGAGAGACTGGAGTATGAGGCTGTCTTAGCACTAAGTTGTGAGCCATGGAACAACAGCTTGGAAAATAATGGCCCCAGGCACTTCCCCATACATTATCATGTCCATTTCACAGAAGGAGAAACTGAGGCACTGGGAGATGAAGTAACTTGCTCCAACTCACACAGCTTCTTAGTAGCTGAGCCAGGTGTGAGCTTAGCATCTTGCCTTCAGAACTCATGTTCTTTCCACTATGCTAGACTCATCCTCCATCCGTCTGTCCGTGTGTCTGTCTCCTCAAGACAGACAGGGCTCCCAGTTCCTCCCCTCTGCCTCTCCGGGAGGCCCCAAACCAGACTTTCTCCTGGATCAGGAGGTCCTTTCCCAAGCCCTGCATTCTTTATCATTCTTCTTAAATATCACTCCCTCCAGAGAGGGCCCCTTTAATAACCCACGAGGTCTGGTCAAGTCAACCCCCCTCTGTCCCCCTCAGTGCTATATCTATCACTCTGTCCAGCAGCTGTTGGCTGGGCCCTAGTTCATGGGCCCCTGTCCTAGGTGGCCTGTGTATCTTTCCTGGGTCCCTGTCCTGGCCGTCGACCCTGATGGGAGTCAGTGGGCTATAGTCAGAGTGGGGGCTCTGGGGCCTCTTTTCTCTGCCCTATGCAGACCCCCTCCTCTACTTTGTGAATCTGGCCCCGAGAACCACAGTCCTTCCACCAGCCCCTCTCCACATATAGCCCACTGTTGCCTTTGCATGCCATTGACCTTGTCTGGCCAAGGTCACATACGACTCCATATTGCATATGGATGGGCCCTTCCCAGCCCTTCTTGTTCCATTACTCTCCCTGGCATTTGATGCTGTTAACTACTCCCTCCTTCTGGAAACTTAATCTGGCCAAGTTAGATTTGGGAGGTCTTAACCCAGCTGAGGGTAGAGCACAGGTGCTTGGATTGACAGGTGTGGAGTTCAGAGAGGACTTGGGGCTAGAGGTGAGGAAAAATCTTTTCCCTGTGGAAAGCCCTCTCATGGCTCCCCTTTGCCCTAGAAAGGCCAGGGTCTATCCTGGGAGGGGCAGGAAGAGGGGTCTTCTCAGCCCAGGCTGGTAAAGTTGGAAAAGTCAGGGGATCCAGCCAAGCCTGGGGTCAAGTAGGAAGCCAAGTCCAAACCCAAAGAAAGGAGGTTCAAATAGGTTATCAACCTCCAAGGGGCCAAGAGCAAAGGTGACATTAATCTGTATCTGTCCAGTGGTTCTCAGCTCATTTTTAGTACCTCTGGAAAACCTTTCCCACCTTTCTGAGGAGTTGGTCTCTCTGTTACAAGCCTCTAGAGCGCCGGCAGGTAGCTCCCCTTCGCAGCACTGCTCCTGATGGACATTCGATATTTACATTTCATATCTGTAATTTTAAAAAATCACACAGATATTGCTTTTGATATATGCGATCTACATTTATGCATTTGATTGTTAGATTGGTGTTTGCTTCTTAGACTAAAAACTGCACGAGGACAAGAGTGCTTCCTGTCCCGCTTTCTGCCGTGATGAGAAGTAGAGGGATTGGTAAGTGTCCACATGAATCCCAGAGGTGGAGAAAGAAGAACACAGAATGTTTGAGGTCAGGAGCAATTGCCTGGAACATGCGTTGTCTCAGACTGTTTTTTGCGGGTTCGGGGAGGCAGGGCGTGTGGGTGGGGCCGGGGCGTGCTGGTACTTTCCTGGCCTGGAGCCTCACCCCTTCCAACCTCCTTCTCCATCTCTGCCTCCATCTTTCTAATTCCAAGACGCTGTTTGTAGCTCCTATGGAGTTGCAATTTCATACCCTCAGCCTTTCTTTATTCATGCTCTTTCCTCTTAATCTTCCGTTCTTACCCATGACAAATTATTGTTTATCTTCCCAAACTAAACTCAGATGTCTCCTTCTCCAGACAGGCTTCCAAAACCTTCCAGACGTTCACACTTTCTTCCTTCCCGAGCTATTTGGGGTCGTTCTGTGTAAACGGACTGGCAGCTCTGTGAAGGCAGTCCTCACTATGCCCCCAGCACCTAGCACAGAGTAGGTGCTTAATTAATTAATAAGTGAGCCAATGTGTGAGTGAATCAATGGCAACCTAACCCAGATTTGTGGAGACAGTACTGAGTTCAAACAGCCTGTCTCATACTCCTTACATGGATTCACAGTTGTCACACCACAGGTCCTGATTTTTCTCCTGAAAATTGTGGTTGCTGTAAAAATCGCACAGTATTTGCCAACCTAAGGTCTTTGGACCCCCAGGGAAAGTCATAATAAAAGGTTCTGAGAGCTTCTGTCAATGTCTCAAATAGCCCAACAGAAATCATACTGTTATCTGCACTCGGGCTGCAAGGCTTACCTAAAACATGGGCTTTCTCTGCCTTTAACTGGGATTGTGTCAACTCTGTGTGCTAACGGTGGTTATCTCATGTTCCTTGGGAGCTGTGATTGGCTGGGGATGACATCATAGGAGTCCCTGGGGCCTGTGGAAGGAAAAACAATACAAGAGATCCCGGGAAGTTAAAAGGTCGGAACCACAGCAGGGAGGAAAGGGCTCTGGGCTCAGAATTAGGAGCCAGGAGAGCTGGCCATGACTCTGGTTGAACACCTATCTTCTCTGCCACACACCCCCCCCCCACGCCTGGAGAGTGGGAACACTCATACCTTTCTTGAAGGTCAAATAAGGGCAAAGTTGCCTCCAAGAGGACAAAGAGCTAATGGAGGAATAGGACCAGGCTGAGCCTATGAGGTCGCTAGGAGAGTGCAGGCAGAGGGGGAAGGAGAAGCTCTTCCTTGAAGCTGGACCGTGGGATACAGAGAGCGGTGGGGTGCGTGTCGTGCTGGCAGAGGTGGTCAGGCAGCTGTCAGATGGCGAAGGGCTCTTAAAGCACGCTAAGCAGTGTGGACTATATGGCCCTTCATACAAAATCCAAAATCCGTATTGGTCCTCAGTTAGGGTGGACGACGTGGATCCCAGTGTTTCCCTCGGTGCTTCTCAGGGAGTAATTTGGGCTCGGCATCCCCCTCTTGCGGTGTCGATTTCGGCCTGAGGTTCTGAAGGTTTCAGCCCAGCTGTGGCTCCCCAGATGCGGGGTCCCCGCGCCCCGGGCGCGGAGGAGCACGAGTGTTTCCCGCAGAGGTGCGCATGGCAACCAGCCAGGTCACTGGGGCCCGGATCCTGTCACCATGGCAACGAGGGCAGAGCCCGCGGAAGTCCCAGGGGGTGATGGGGGCCCTTGGCGGGAGGTGTGACTGCGCCCCGGCTGAGCTCTTCTGTCCAGAGCGGGGCAGAGGAATACTCAGAGCTGCCAACTCAGAATGCATTCATTCTCCCTCTTGCCGGACAACAGCTTTCGGACACCTCTCCTTGCTACTTGCTTTGCTCTTGCCTCCTGTTTGGATGATTTCCTTCCTTGCCCATCTGTCCCCAACTGAGCAGGATCGCACCTTGCCTGCACTTGTATCTCCAGCCCCGAATGCTGAGCCAGGCAGCCAGGGCAGGGATGCAATCGATATTGCGGACCGTGGGAGAAAAGGTCTTTTGTGGCCACATCTGATGCCCAGTTTGATCCTGGCCTGGAAGTACCATCATGTATGCCCTGAACGCCATTACCCCTCTCCCGGGCCCCGTTCTTCCTTCGTGTTTTCTCAGTGTCTACAGTGAGAGAAGTTGAGACAGTGCCCAGAGGGCTCCTTAGAGAAGGTTTCCATGAAAACGTCAAAAGATATCTCCAGTGAGGACAACGCAGAAGCCATCCCAGAGAAGCTCATGGTCTACTACTAAAATTTCCCCAAAAGGTGATGACGTCAGAGCTACCCTTTGGCCCCGTTTTGTACCCAGCAGATTCTTGGAAGCACAAAATCCTTCTGGATGTCCCTCTCCTCCTCTCTGAGCCCACTTCCTACTAGGAGCCCCCGAGCTGCTCTCCCGTCTGCACCCGAATTGAAGGGAAGCCCGCAGAGGCCCAGCTGGCACCTTGGCAGGGGGAGGACCAAACGAAGGAGTGTGTCTCCTGGTGGCCTCTGCAGGTGGGGACCTGCTTGGTGACCGTGTGATGGTGGCAGCGCCACACTCATCTTCGGAGACAAGGGAGCATCTGGGAGCAGCTTTCCCTCCCAAGTCACTGCGCTGGAAAAACACTTGCCTCTGTC
This sequence comes from Ailurus styani, assembly GCA_002007465.1. Taxonomy (NCBI): domain Eukaryota; kingdom Metazoa; phylum Chordata; class Mammalia; order Carnivora; family Ailuridae; genus Ailurus; species Ailurus styani. The sequence goes on along the minus strand of LNAC01000073.1, from coordinate 1,766,970 downwards.
ACTAGGCTGCACTTGTAAATAAATCGGAAGATAAAAGAGGCCTTTCTGCTTTTCAAATGGTGACAGGCACATCCTGGTAAATTGCCTTCATGCTTTTTTAATAGAAGTAAAAAGGTTTGGGTGGATTGCGTCGCCTAATACAGAAGCACTTTTCTCTCATTTGAGCGGCCGCAGATGGGATAATGAACACATTTTTATCTGTGTCTCTAAACAGAATGCAAAGAACCCGGAGTTAGACCAACTTGCCTTTATGGCATTTCGAGGAAAAAGCTGGGAGTGGGTGGAAACTTCTTGGTGACAAATCCCGCAGGAACTTGGAGCTAAAGTTGAGGGATTTGCTCCCCCAAAGAGCGGGCAGCCTTTTCCTGGGCTGGAAGTGTGTTTGCTCCCGGGAGGCAGAGACCCATTTCTATATTTCAGTCTCTGTCTATATATCTGCATGATGGAAGTCAGATTCCCTATTTCTAGATTTGCTGGGGAAGCCTCAGCCCAGTTCTGCCACATGGAGGGTGCTGAGTTAGCGCCAGTGAAAGCCCATCCTAGTTTGGTGTCAGGATGTCCACACTGCACAGACACACATTTCTTCCAAGAAGAAGCCATTCAAGGGCTCCCTCCATAAGGGGGAAGGCTGGATGAGTGGTCTCTACAGCTTGCTGGATGCCACCCGTGCTCTCCGGCCTCTGCCCCCGCCCCCATCCCTGCAGACCCTCCTAGGGGAGTGGACTTTCTGGAAGCTCCCTCCATCAACCCCTCCTCTGTGCTGTTGGTTTGCCTGTCCCATACTGCTGTGCCACTCTTTGCCTAGACACTGCTCTTTCCTCCAAGACTGAGAGAAGGCAAGCAAGCCTCATGCTGCTGGATGCTCTCACGCTCAGCACCCAGGACAGTGCCTGACGAACAGCTGGCCGGGGACTGAATGTTTGCCTCCTCCGAACTCCTATATCGGAGCCCTACCTGCCCATGTGCAGGTATTTGGAGGTGGGGTTCGGGGGTGATCTTAGGGTTAGACGAGGTAACGAGGGCGGACCCCATGTGGGGGTCTCCCCCACCCCCCCATCATCTGAGCACACAGCGAGATGGCAGCCGCCCACGAACCAGAAAAGAGACCTCAGAACGAAACTATCCCACCGACACCACTTTCTTCTTGGACTTCCTGGCCTTCGGAACGATGAGAAATTTCTGTTGTTCAAGCTATTCAGTGTATGGTGTTTCATTTGAGCAGCCTGAGCTAATGCTCGTGGAATGTTGGTGGGTGAATGAGCGAGTGGCCCCAAGAAGCTCGGTCTGGGAAGCAAGACGTGGCCGAGCCTCCGAAGCCGAGAACTCCATCTGTCCCTGTGCCTGGCCCCCCACCCAGGGTGTGTGACCCTTCGCTTCCGGCCGTGTGACCCTTAGCTTCTCATCCACCTCAAGGGTATAAAAACAGGACGAAGAAAGATTAGTGAGGCTGCTGGGAGGCTTTCCCTGGAGGGAGCTGTCAGTGGGCTGTGTCCCACCTGCCCCCATGGGAGGGGGAAGGGGCTGCTTCCCTCCCACCTCCCCAAATGAGGGGACACGGAGAGAGCCTCTTGAGAGCTTGGCTAAGGCCTGAGAAGGTGGCTGGCCTGGGCCTGTGGATGCTGGGCAGAGGGGGACACAGTGGCCTCAGACTGTGGGGGGCCCCCTTCCTCTGGGCTGATGTCAGCCTTGTAGGCAGGTGCTGGGAACTTCGAAGGCTCCACACTGGTGCCCGAGGCTGGGCTGTGCCCTTGGCTGCAGGGCTGGAGGAGGAAGGGAGGTGTCAGCACGTGGAGGGGATCACAGGCGAAAGAACACACGTGAGCCCCCAACAAGGGAAAGACTTGGCATTCGGAATCTGCCACGTCCAGACGGTACGGAGGCCACATTACCACCCTACAAGTCAAGCAGACCTTGCCCTGGCCTTCCTCCTCCCCCGCTGCCCCATCTCCACCCTATCTGACCTTGATGGGAGGTCGGGGCGAGGGGGTCCCTACAACAGACATCAGTGGAGGAGTAGAGTGAGAACGGTGATAAAACAGTGATAATTCCAACATGCGCAGGGCAAGCTGGGGGAGTCGAGTTCTAGACAGGATATGAACTAGAGGCTCTGATGTTAGAACGACCTGGCCTTTTTTTTTTTTTTTTAACTGCGAGTCCCTCCAGAAGCTATGAGATTTTTCTAAGAGGTCCTCCACTGGCCAGGGAAGACCGTGCTTGAAGGAGCTGTGACGCAAGGACAGGATGAAGCTGCTTTCTGTTTGCATCCTAGCAAATCCAGCTCCCCCAAGCAGACAGATGATACTGTGTGTCCCGTCTGGGTGCAGGGGGTGGGGGGGAGGGGGAGGCCCAGGAACACGCTGCCCAGAGGCGCAGCAGACAGCAGGGAGAGCGCTTGCAGGTCCAGCCTACCCCAGGGTTCAGCAAGGGAGGGAAGGGGGCTTTCAACATTTTCCTCCTAATCAAGACGTGGCACATTTTTAACCTCATTAGAGGATAAGTCAGGCACCAGGAGAGTTTAGAGGGAGCAAGAGCACATTCATTTAGGCTATTTCTTTCCACGATTCTTTGCCTGGGATCCCCTCCCAGCATGAAGTGAGTCCCAGTAAGGGCAAAGAAAGGACTGTTGGGAGATTAGCCTGAGTGGTGCCTTTATTATTTTATTTATTTATTTTTAATTCTCAGTGTTCATTGCGATTTTTATTTTCAATGCTCGGCGTCCCTGGACAATCCTGACACGTGATTTTCTTTCCATTTACACAAGGAAAGACCCCCGACACAGTCAAAACTCAAAAGAAATTACCTTTGAATTAACTGTAATTTCCAGGTGATACGTGTGGCTCTAGAAATTGAGAATTTGTGATATTTATTTACTGGGTCAGTTTAACCCCTTCCGGGCCACCCCTTCCCTTAATTCTTCCTCACGATGAGGACATTCTTGGATAGGAGAGGAAAATAAACACAGAGAGGGCTCTGGGAGCGGGCTGGCTGGGCAGTGAAATGGAAATGTGTTTACAGGGTGAGGAAAAAAAAAAACGATTTTGGGCAGTGAAGTTGGCAAAAAGAGATAAAGGGGATTTGGTTAGAAGCGAGCGTTAAATGATAGTAAAGGTCTAGAGAAGCTGTGATCAATAAATATAAAGTTCAACCTCATTGCTTTTTTGCAGCTGAGAAGGGCCGAGCCCCTCCTGCCTCCTGCCACCCGGCCTCCGGCTGCAGGCGGTGCCGGTGGATTCAGTTGATGAGGCCCTCCAACTCTGAACTTCAAATTCACTGAGCCTGCCCAGAGCTCTCGCTGAAGAAAAGGAGAGCGGACTCTGCGTTCCTGCTATTCTGGCCGAGGGTACGTACAAGAGGGGTAATTCTGCTGGGGCTGCCCTAAACCAGTCCAGGGCTTCCTATGGGGGATACGATCCAGAGAACCCCAAGTTCCATTGGACACACTGTTTGTTTTGTTTTTGTTTTTAAGATTTTATTCATTTATTTGACAGAGAGAGATCACAAGTAGGCAGAGAGGCAGGCAGAGAGAGAGGGAGAAGCAGGCTCCCTGCTGAGCCGGGAGCCCGACTCAGGGCTCAATCCCAGGACCCTGAGATCATGACCTGAGCCGAAGGCAGATGCTTAAGTGACTGAGCCACCCAGGTGCCCAGGACACACTGTTTTTTAACACAGAATAGTTTAGCCTAAAGTAGAGACCTGTTTGTTGTCAATATAAAACTCAGAGCCCCTATCCACTGGCTTTATAAGCAATGAATATATGCTTTGGAAAAAAATGAAGTGAAAAGTTTCCCAAATATGATCTTCAGCCTATGAGAGTCAACAAAGGCCAGGTGTCCACCCATGTCCCACCATTTGATGAATCCAAGGTCATATATACAGGGATGAAAGTATTGGTCTCTGTCTAGACCACCAAGAAGGATTTTGAACCTGGGTGCGTGGCTGCCTAGGGTCCCCCATGGGTGCTCTTTGGGAGTGCCTGCGAGCCTCTTAGTGAGAAAATTGTGTATTTTAACATTTTTCTGAAGTTTGCCATTTTCTTTCAACCCTCAAAGAGGCTTGGGCTTCCCTGGAAAGAGAAAACCACTGGTCTATCAAGTTCTATAATATCTATGAAGATACTCTGTAATATACAACTATATAGACCAACAGAGATAGGAATGTTGAGGAAGTGAGAAGCAGGAGGGAGTTTTGTTATATTGCTTCTTCAAAGCGGGGGAGGATGCTCTGGGGTGACTTTCCTTCCATCCATCTGTCCATCCATCCATCCCCCTTCGAGTGTAAGTTTGCCAACACTGTGTTAAGTACAGCGGTTTTAGACACAGATGGCACAACGTGGTGGGGGAGATAGCTATATGCCATCAAGTGAAATACTATGAAGTAAGTTCTAGAATTGATGCCTTTTGGGATACAAGTGCGCAGGAGAGAAGGGGCTCGGGTGGGCTTCATAGAGGCTATGATGCTTGAGCCAGGTCTGAAAGGATAAGTAAACGCGATAGAATCTTTTTTCTTGGGTGTCCTTAAAGTAAAGGTGCCCTCTGGGCCAAAGTCCAGGGCCAGAGAGCAAGATAGAACAGCTAACTGTGCAGGGAAGGCCTGGGGATGTGTGCGTGCTTGTTTGCACACAGTGCTGGCTGTGTGTTCTGCGTGCCTCTTGGGGAGCAGGCAGGGGAGGAGGGATGGAGAAAACAGAGGGGCTCTGGGCTCAGTGTTCTCTGGCTTCCTGTTTTGCTTGGTCCCAGGCAGAGACAGAGAAGAGCATGGGGCTCACTGGTGACCGATGTGTCTTTTGGAGGAGAGAGACAGGCTAATAAATGGAGCACAGAACAGTGGGAGACCATGTGGACCGGACACTGCTTCCTCCTCTCCATCCGCAGCTGCATCTTGAGAGATAGCGGATGGTGACCAGGCTGGCCCCTGGATTGGGAGAGGCCAGAAGTGGTTTCTCTCTCTCTCCCTCTCTGTCTGCCCTCCCAGCAGGACCAGGAGTGGAGGAGGGGGCCTCTGGCTAGTTCTCTCCTCCCCTGGGAGCAGGTGTGAATGAAGGCGTGGATCCAAGGGGGAGTGGGGGGCAAAGGGTTACTAAACATCTGCTCTTTTTGGTTTGGTTGGGAAGACCTTTCACAGCTGGCTTCTAGGAAGCCCACCCCGTGCTAATTAATAAAAGATCGAGAGGGGAAAGACCACCTCAGCCCCTCGCAGGCTTGGGGTCCCGGGGAAGTGCTGGCTGCCGGGAGGCGGAGGCGGGGCAGGCGGGGCAGTCTTAGCGTCTTGCTAACAGGTGTGTGGATGAGTATCAAGAAACAAAGACTTACTCACAGAGACGAACCAGGGCTCCGGCCCCCCCAGGGTCCAGCTCTGGTGAGCACAGATAGAGGGTGAGAAGGCAGGGGGAGGGACTTAAGACCCAGCTCTGTTCCTCCTGCTAATGGAGGGTAGACAACAGGTGTTTGGGAAAAAACACACAACCTCTAAAAATATTTTTTTAATGTCCAGTAGTCTCCCCGTCCATTTCCCCCTCCTCGGAGCCCTACGAGGCAGGTGTTTGCATTAGTTAGCCCTCTTTCCAGACAGAGACACTGAGGCACAGAGAGTGCTTTGACTTCAGTTGCAGAGCTAGCTAGAAGCACAGATGGAATTCAGACTTCGAAGCCTGCTGACTGCAAAGCCCATGTGCTTTGCAACCAAAGCTTCCCGGCCCTTCGAAGCTTCTGGGAATTCACAACTTGCCCCCGGCGCCCCAGAAGCCCCGGTACAGAGAGATTGGGAACCTGTCCTATCTTCATCTGAGTGGTAGAATAAGGATGGGCGAGCCAGGATGTGCACAGAGCAAGCCCTGGACAAATGCAGGGAGGAACAATGAAAGGCTCATACTTCTTTTTAATTATGCAGTGATATATGTAGTTACATTGAAAAGTCCATGTACTACGGATATAGCCTAAGTGCCCCTTCCACACCCCCCGCCCCCGCACCACTCCCAGGTCTTCCCTAGCGGCAACTGGGGGATTGGTGTGCCTCCTTACAGACAGGCGCCTCTCTGTTTTACATGTACGTACAACTAGAAACATATTGGGTCTTTGTTTTTGTGTGTAAGTGGTAAAATGTGGTACGACGGCTTACAAGTCACTCTTCTCACATTTTTGCTTAACCAGATGACTTGGAGAGATTTCAGTTTTCACTGCCTATAGAACGACCTCCTTTTCTTACAGCTAAATAATATTACATTACCTATGTATATATGTATACTTTACATAGAGGTATACATGTGTATATTGCTTGACTGTCTTCCTGTCTTCTTCCTGTCTTGGACACTTGGACACCACCATTCGAAACAATGTAACTGCAACAACAACAAAAAAGAAATAACAGAACAAAGGACATCTTTGTCCAAGCTCTTTCATACACATAATTGAGGAATTCTCTAGGGGAGACACCCAGAATTCAAAGTCTTGGTGGAAAGGTAAGTGCATATTTAATTTGAATACTCTTTGCTAATTTACACACCCAGCAGCAGCAGTGTTTCAGACTTCCCATTTCCCCACACCATCTTGAACACTAGATACCATTAATATTATACTTTTTTTGCCAAAATAAAGTATTTGACTTGATTTGAATTTCCCTGATTTCTAATAAGCATTTTTCATACGTTCACTGCCTTATTTATCTTTCCTTTTCTATGAATTACTTGCTCCTATTTTTTGCTTATTCTTATCATTTTTGTGGAAGCTCTTCATACATCCTGGATATTAATTCACATCTGTTATGCATGTTTCACGTATTTCTCCCAGTCTGTCAATTACCTTTTAACTTTGTTTATAGGTTTTTTTGTCAGACAGAAACAATTAGTTTTGACACAGTCAATTTATCAATTTTTTTTCTTTTATGATTTGGTTTTATTGTGTCTTCCCTAAGAAGGTCTTTGCTACTCCAAGGTTATATTTTTTTCTAATTTTATTCTAATATTTGCATAGTGTTCCTCTTGTTTATGACTCATAGTCAACTTGAAATTTATTATTTTTTTATGGTGGAAAGTAGGCTCTAACTCTTTTTTCGAAATCGATAGCTTCCATGGCCATTATTGGTGGCCCACCTAGTGGTTTATTTCCACTTTCCCTAGATTTTCGTGTAGGCATTCACCCCTTCCCTGTCTATCCCCTGGGCTTTGGGGCAGGGCCTCTTGAATTTAGGGGTAATCCCATACACTTTGCCTAAACATCAGAGCGTGGTGCCCTGTCAGTCATGGTGATTAGTTCGGGATCATCGGTATGACCCGGTTAAGGTGAGGTCAAGTCCACAGAGTGCACCTGGGTGAAATACTCTGCTCACCTCTAAAAGGTAGCACTGGGAAAGGAAAACAAACAAACAAACAAACAGACCCTTTCTTTCTTTGGACCTCATGGTTTGTGGCTATGGATCCGGGAGCAACTATGGCTCTTTTGCTGCCATGAGAAAAGCCAGCCTGAGGATGAGGCCACCTGCAGAGATGGGCATGGCTATGAACGAATCTTCAAGAATGGAGTCAGAACCCCTGGGTTGGGCCAACCTTGCCACCATCTTATCTACCTCTGGGCTTCCTTACACAAACAATAGGTTTCCTTATCGTTGACAATGAGTTGAGTCAAGATCTCTGCGGTCAGTCGATACAACGAGGAGTTGTCCCAGTGCCAGTGGTGACCATCAGCCCATCCCCCCACCGTTGGCTGGAGACGCCGTCATGCCGTCACATACACCCGTGCGTGCACGAGCTCTGTATTATCTGTCCGTTCTCTGGCTGGCATCTTGTCCTCAGGACGGTGGCTGGTGTAATTGTAGTATCTTTCATACCGCTCGGGTAGAACCCTCCTGCTTGTACTACTTCTTCAACTGTTCCCTGGCTATTCTTGTTCTTCTCTTCCAGATGAATTTAAAGTAAGTTGATCAAATTCTGTAGAATTCGGCTGGGATTTTGACCGGAAGTGGCTTTGAATTTGGGGAGGCTGATCCTCTACACAAGGCTGACTCCCCAGCCAGGAGCAGGAGGTGCCTCTCCATGTCTCTAGAGCCTCTTCTGTCATCCTCAGCAGAGTTTGAGAGATCTTCCGTAAAAGCCGTGTTCGTATCTCACCGGGTTCATTCCTTGGTACTTTAGAGGCATATTTTGTTGTTGTTTGTTTTGGGTTTCTATTTTGCATGTCTGTTTTTTTTTTTTTTTTAAGTGGTGGCATGGAGGGAATCTTCGGGTTTCGGTGATTGTTCTGATGCTCAACCATCGCGCTGGAATCTTATTATCTGACGGCGTGTCGCTTCGTTCTTTTGGATTTCCCAGGTAGATAATCATATTATCTGAAAATAACATTTTCTTCATTCATCCTTCTTTTCTTTGTTCTCCATCCTTCTTTTTCTTCCCTTGATGCAACCTCTGGAATCTTGTCTGAACAAAACGCGCATTGTTTCCAGCCAGAATGGAGATGCCGCTAATGTTTTTTGGAAGTTCTGGAATTAAGGAAGTTTAATTTTCTTCCCACATTGTTGAGACTTTATTTTTTAATGAGGAAAATATATAGAATTTTATCAAATGCTTTTTTAGTGTATACTGAGACAACCACATAGAATTTTCCTTTATCATGCAGTGAAATATATATATTTCTTAAGATTTTATTTATTTATTTGATACAGAGAGAGAGAGAGTGAGAGAGGGAATACAAGCAGGGGGAGTGGGAGAGGGAGAAAAAGGATCCCCGCTGAGCAGCGAGCCCAATGCGGGTCTCGATCCCAGGACCCTGGGATCATGACCTGAGCAGAAGGCAAATGCTTAACAACTGAGTCACTCAGGCCCCTGTGCAGTGAACTGTCAATTTCACTTAGTCAATTTCACTTGCTAATATTTTATTTTGGGTTGGAGCAGCAATATCCACAAGTGAGATGGGTCCTTGGTTTTTGCTTCTTGCTCATTGTGCTCTCCTTATCTGGTTCCAACACGTCACCGGATGGACACTGCTTCTCAGTCCCTCCGGCTGGACCCTGACTTGGCATGCTCCGGGACTCAGGGTCAGTCTGCCTCACTTCTCTCCCCACGCCTGCTCCCAGGTGATCTCCCCTAGACCTGGGGCTCTAGTACCATCTACATGCTGGCAGCTTCCATTTGTATAACTTTGGCCCAGTCTTGCCCATTTCCAGACTCATATAACTCACATTCATGTACACTCAACATGTCCAGAGCAGAATCCCCGATTTCCCCTCTGAAAGATGCTCCGCCCACAACTCTTCCCAACCGCTAATGGCAATACCATGCTCTGGCTGCTCAGGTCAAAACCTTTGGAATCAATCTTAACTTCTCTTTGTCTTTTGTACATCACATCTAATCCATCAACAAATGCTTTGGTTTTCCCAGGATGCTCCGCCCACAACTCTTCCCAACCGCTAATGGCAATACCATGCTCTGGCTGCTCAGGTCAAAACCTTTGGAATCAATCTTAACTTCTCTTTGTCTTTTGTACATCACATCTAATCCATCAACAAATGCTTTGGTTTTCCCAGGACCTGACTGCTCCCCGTTGCCTCCCGCCAGCCCAAACTCTCATGTCATGTAGATCATTATGATAACTTCCAGCCGTCCTCCCTGCTTCCACTCTTGCTGTCCTTCAGTCTGTGACACAGCACGGTGCTCCCTAACCCGTCCTTCCTGATCACTCCTCTACCCACGTTAGCCTCCATGTTTTTTCTCCATGATGCCCAGCAGGCTTCAGCCCCAGGGCTTTTGCACCTGCTGCTTCCCCTCGCTGGATCGCCACATGCCTTTCTTCCTTACTTTCTTCAGGCCTCTGTTCAAATGTTTCCTTATCCTGAGGACTTCCGCAACCACCCTACAGATCATCACAACGCTCACTTCCACACTCCCTACGTGCCTCGTCCTGCTCCATTTTGCCCCATAGCACTTACCTCCATTTGACATACTATGTTTTCATTTGTTTGTTCATTGTCTGTCTTCCCCAAATGGGATGTCATCTCCATGAAGGCAGAGACTTGCCTGTTTTGTTTGCGGCTGTATCTTCACCACCAGGAATAATGCCTGCATATAATAGGATGTTTCATAAGCATTTGTCGAAGTAAAGAATGATTTTTTCTTTTGCAGTTGTGGGTTGACTCTGAATGCCAGAGAATTTTACGTGTATATTTCACTTTTATCCTTGAAAAATATTTGCAGTGGAAATGAGGACAGAATCAGAATCATGCTTTCCTTTCCTCCCTCCCTCCCTTCCTTCCTTCCTTCTTTCCTTCCTTCCTCCCTCCCTCCCTCTCACCCTCCCTCCTACAGATCTTTCTTTCTTTCTTTCTTTCTTTCTTTCTTTCTTTCTTTCTTTTTCTTTCTTTCTCCATTTCTTCTCCCTTTCTCCCTCCCTTTCTTTCCCCCCCTCACAGATGTGAAAGCTGAAGCCCAGAGAGCCTCAGGGGTTTCTCAAGGTCACGAGCCAGTTGAAGGTCGTGCTGGGGTTGGATGTGTACCTGGTGTACACCTGAGGGACTCCCAGAGTATCAGGGGCTGGGAACTGTCGGGAGCTGGAAGCACGGCTCAGGTGACGTGAGACAACTCTGTGACCCATCCTCCTTCACCTGCTGTCCTACTTCCTCAGAGATAAGACGCTAGACAAGCCATTCGAGAGAGCATGGGTGGAGGCTCTGGCTTTGTAATCGTTGTTGACTCTGGGCGCTTGTCAACCAGGATGTCCCTATCTTGTGCTTGCTGACCACCTGTCGTTGGCCTCTCCGGGCCCCTCTCCACCCTTCCTCACCCCTGCTCTGGGCCACCCCACCCCTAGGCTCGCCCACTTGCTCAGAGTCAATGAGCTTCCTTGCTCTCCGGCGGGCGGCACCTGTAGCATATGGGAGGCCAGGAGCCCAGGAAGGTCGCCCATTTACTCCCCTAACTCCTTCCTCGCAGGATCCCCACAAGCCGGCTGGGTCCCTTGACCAATGGCCACAGCTCCTATCCGGCCCCCGCCCTGAAACTTACTGTCGCCCCGTGCCAGTGACCTCCCCTTCTGTCGTCCCTTCAGGCCCAGGGGAGGTGAGGGACCCTGCCGTCGCCAGTCTAGGGATGCTGCACCAGCCTCGGTCGGTTCCCTTAGCCCCGCCCGCACCTCTGTGAACAGTTGTCGGCTTCATGGGGTGAAGACTGAGTGTGTCACCGCCCCCCCAGGGTCCCCGCTGACCTTATGGCTCTAAGGACTCCACAAGGTAACGTAAGTGCCAGAGACAGTCCTTGGCACAAACAGAGGATGTCCAAATGATCCTCTTCTCTTCCGGGAGAGTGAAAGGGATGGTCGAAAGACAGGACATGGGGGTCGGGCCGCAGCAGGGAGACCCGGGCTCTGCAGCGTAGTGTAAGCCCCACAGGACAGAGATGACCACTCCCAGCCCGGGCAGCGTGACAGGAGCTCGGGTGCCCTCTTCCTCCTCACCTGTGTCCCGCGGTCGGGCCTACTCTGCAGCCGGTTTCAGGGCCGGAGGTGCAAGGAGAAGGAGGCAGGTGGGGACAGCGGAGGGTGGAGGCGACTTGTCTCGCAAACCTGCTCTTCTGCCATCTCGTAGCAATTTACAGCTCCTCGGTCCTACTGGCCTCCCCCGGGCCACCACCGGGCTGAAACACAGCTGCCTGTCCCCAACCCCCCGGCCCCGAGCAGCAGCCTGCAGCCTCCGTCCATGCCCCAGCCTGGCAGAGGGAGGCAGGGCTGTCAGATTGCATCACGTCAGGCCTTGAGCTGGAACTCCAGCTGGGCCAAGTGACCTTGTAGGTTTTGAGGAGCATGGGCGGCGGGGAAGGAGATAAATAGCCTGGCTGGATGTATAGCATCTTTCCAGCCAGAGGGAGGTGGGAGCCAGTCCTCCCTTGAATACCAGCCACTCTCCTCCCCACCATCGTGCATTTGCTCCTTGGGATCTGTGCATTCAGGGGACTTGCAGCGGTGGGAGTTGGGCTAGACTTCAGGGTGACCATCCTGATTCTCAAGGCGACAAAGAATTCATCAACAAGGAAGAGAGAGGTTTCTGGTTCAGGGTAAGGAAGGTTCAACTCCTCTTGGAGCCCACGTTCTCCGATGAGTGGTTGAATTACCACAATTCACTCCTGCCAAGCACTTTGGTGTTTTAAATGCATGATCTCTCTTGAGCTTCACAACACCCCCACAAGGCAGGAATATTTAGCTGTATTTACTATAGTGGAGGAATCAGAAGCACAGAGAAAGTTAAATGAACTGTCCAAGAGGCAGAGAAGAGACTCAAATCCAACTTGGCGGACTCCATAACCAGATGAAGATTTTCTCTGCAGGTTATTTTAAGTGGTGAGATCACTCATTCGCCTTTCTCTTCCTCCTCCCTCCAGCTCGTTGACTGTGGGTAGCATGGAAACCAAAGTTAAGTCAAGGTTTTGGTTTAATCTCATCTAGGTCAACTTCCTAGAGGAGGTGATAGGAAGGAGGTACAATTGAGAATAATGCTCTCTGTAGATTGGGGATCTTGAAAAGGAACAACCATTCTGAATCTTGAGGGCCTGCCCCAGAGAGGTCACCGATCACCCTGAAGGAGCCCTTCTCCAGCTCGCCTCTTCCTTGGCATGGGCATCGTTTTCCCACCCCTGTCTCTTTGTCTTGGCAGCAGAAAGGGATTTCAGTTAGACTTTGGGAAGGACTTCCCCATTCTTCCACTGAGAACCATCTTGTGCAGCTTTCTATCCTTCCAAGGAGATCACGATGTGGATCAGGTTGCCATTATTCGCCATGATATTTGGGCTGAGCCAGTTCTACTCCTTTTGTCTTTTGTTTTTGCTCTCCCCCCCCACCAGTTGTCTATAGGCTTCCCTGATGCAGAGCAATCACCCCATGGAGCATGGCCCCGAAGCTGAGGGGTGGAGTGGAAGCTGTGTTTGGGGGTGACGGTGACATAATCTTGAAAAAGCTCCATCTGTCATCTCTGGCCTTTTACTGTTGTAACAGCACTTATGGTCCCCGCCAACTGCTGAGGAATCTGTCTGTGGTTTAATTAGCCTGTAGCTCCAGCCTCCCCCACCATGCAAGAAAGCAATAAACAGCTTCCATCCTCTTAGTGGGGCTGGGCAGCCACAGCAGGGGAAGCCACATGAGGCTTGGGGCCAGTGAGGTCTTTGAGGGCAAATGAAGGACTCAGGGACCCGCAGGGAATGACTCTTGACTCCTGCCTCCCCTCCCTGCTCAGGCCATGGGAGACCAGTTGGTGCGTTCAAAGGAAACATGACAGCGACAATATAACAACCCCTTGTGTATCTGTAGTGTTTTCCACTCGGCAAGAGCTTTCTCTGACGCTTTCTCATTAGGTACCACTCTGGACCTCAGTTTCTTCTTCTATGAAATGAGGGCATTGGGCTTAATGACTCCTGAATTCTTTTCCCCATCCGGACTTTCTGGGGGTTCTATTATCCTAACAAAACCCCAGGGATGCAACCGGAGCTGGTGTCCGTAGCCTCATTTTGTAGTTGAGAATGCCAAGGAGCAGAGAAGGGAAGTGATTTGCCCTACGTGGCTCAGAGAACCCTGCCAGAGCGGGGTCTGGCATGAGGTGAGGTGGAAAGGGGAAGGAGACACCTTGACTTCTTAGCTCAAGGAGAGAGGAGGCAGAGGTGTGCTTGGAGGCCCAGACGCTGCTCTCGGACTCTTTTGAGGGAGGGCCTGCCCTACTACCCTGCAAGGGGGGGTGGCTGGGGCGCTCCGGGGCTGGGGAACATAGCCAGGAATTTGTGCCTGAGAGCCTCCTGTAGAATGCCCGCTCCATGGGGGTGGTCTAGCCTATTCACTGCCACATCACCACGGCCTAGGACAGTGCCTGCATGGAGGGCGTGCTCCAAAAATGCACCTGGTCCCTGTTTGCTCAGGGCCCCCACTCGCGATGCCCCGTTCTCCTTGCGCGGGGCCAGGACCTGGAGTGTGTACTGTCAGCAGAGATACTGGGCTGTGGAGGGTTTGGAGACCAGATGAAATTCCCACATTTTACTGGCTGCCTGTGAGCACCCCCGAATTCTCGCTTGCCTCCCTCGCATCACCCGGGCCCCTTGGAGTTGTGTGATGGATGCTCTGACAGGGAGGAAGGGTTCGATCTGGGTTTCCAATCTCCTCTGGATGCACCACCGCCAAAATACAATACACAATTACGGGGACACGATACATCAGTGATCGCTGAGGGAAAGAAACCCCATTTGGACGGCACTGCTAACGGCTGGTGTCTAAACTTATGACTAGAGTCAGCTCCCAGCCCCTCTGGTTCTGCGGCAGGAAGCCAGCAGTCATCCCTGGGGAAAAACTCGGCCACACCCCATCCCTCCTTCCAGGCTCCGGAGCCCCAGCATCTTCCTTTCCTCTCTATTGCGGCCGCTGCCACCCTGGCCGTGGGACTTCTCTGCCCTCCAGCCTGCCTGTTGCAGGCACACGATCTTCCCAACTGCCCCTCTTTGCTGCCTCCCAGAGCCAGAACCAAAGCCCTTTTCCTTCCAGGAGCTCATCAGCTGCGCCGTTTGGAGAACACAGTGGAGGTAACCAGACAAGAGGCAATGGTCCGGGCACCCACACAGATCTGGGGGCCACAGTTCCTGGCCTCTACCCTGCCGGCCTCTGCCTATGAATGTGAGTGTGACCAGAGCTACCTCAGGTTGTGAGTAGGCGTTTTGAAGTTTATTTTATTGCCTTGAGCCTTGAATTACATTTTCTTGGCATATGGATGGGTCGGTCCTCTTTTTTGGTTTGGTAAATAGGTTGGTCATTTGCACCCAGGTGCACACACAGAACTAACTTGCCCCAGAGCCTGGGTCATGATTCGGCTCTGGAACAAGGAGGACATCAGCTAAACACCATCAGAGTGGAACCCGAGCCCCCTCACGGCCCACCCAGCCCGAGCACCCAGCAGGCAGTTGATAACCAGACTGGACGCCCACTGGGGTGACCGCCGTCCCAAGCCAGGGGTCCTTGGAGCACAGCCCCTTTCCCCAAACCTGCGGGCTTTCGGGGACCCCCTGAGCCCCACTGCCAGCCAGCCCATGAGCACCCCAGGCGAATCTGCTCATTTGTTTATGATAAGGGCTTCAGCCTCTAGAAATTCCAGGAAGACAGCGCTGAGCTCACTTGTCTCGCTGAGAAAACAGAAAGGCCTGGAGACCAAGAAGCATCCTCGAGGTCTGTTGATAAATACCGCAGCTTTTCAGCCTGCTGAGACTCTATGATCTTTGTTGAATCACCTAATCTACTCGGCTAATTATGCCCATTTTCCGTTCGCTCTCTCTCTCTCCTACTCTCCCTTCCTCGTCACAATGTGGCACTTGAGAAACTCTCTCAGAGGAATTTCAAGGAGCCGGCTGGCTCTCTGTGGAGTACACCGCATTATCTCATTACCGTCCCGCCTGGTGATCGGATTCCGCTAGCTGACTCTCTTTATTAGCAGGCAAAGGCAAGCTTATGAAATACCTTTAAACCTGGATTTCCTTAACAATATATCATTGGGGAACTGACAGCCCTCGCTCGCTTCCCTCTGCCAGAAAGAATTAAGATCGTTCCCAATTTAATCTCTCTTTCACATCAGAGGCGGATCCTTGTTGTTTTAGCAGCAAACTTGTAGTAGAGGTTCTGGGGGAGGAAGCTTTGGGTCGTCACAGAACAGCTTGGATGGGTGTCCCGTGTGCCTTTATGCGGATGGGGCTGGCCCAGGCTTCCAGAAGCCTGAGTTGAGGTCCCCAGTTCTACCCTTGCTGGAAACGGCTACCGTCTTTGAAATTGCAAGGACAGGGGTTGGGGTGACGGCTGGGCCGTCACAGACACTGCTCACCACGATGCCCTGCAGCTCCCTGGCCTTCTGGTTTTCTGGAAGTCGGAGTCACCAGGCTGGCTCTTGGTGGGGTTCTGGCTCCATACCCAGGGGTACAGTGTAGGGGTGCTGCTGGTGCCCTGCTCAGGACCCCATGGCTGGATTGGGGCAACTACCCCCCCCAGCTGAGGGTTGGCTGCTAGAGCTCACAGTTGTCCCCCTTCTCTAGAGAATGAGCCTTAGATGAATCGGAGCCACCTGACCCCAGAGGGTGGCGTCACCCTGCCCTAGTCACCGTGCCTTAAGCCATTAGACTATGACTGACCGACACAGACCAGCCCCGTGGCCGCAAGGAGAGTCCAATTTTGCGGTATAACCCGTGCTCCTGGCGTGCCAGCGGGACCAGGCTGAACCCGATCTCAGTCCAGGCCTTGTTCCCTCACCTGCTTCTCTTCTGTTTCCCCTGTAACTCACATTCCCTAGGCTCAGCCTCCAGGAAGTGGCTGCATTTGGGCTGCGTGTGTTTCTGGGCCCTGATGGGCTTTCTCTGGAGTCAGACTCGGGGCTCGTGGCAGGGAGTCGCCATGGACGGTCAAGGCTGGCGGGACCGCACAGTCAAACCACGAGTAGTCCCTGAGGCCCCATGGGCCACTTTCTGAACATCCCCCCCACCCCCCGCCCATAATGGACAGGTGTGGCTGGGAGTGCCTGGACCCCCAGTCCGCCTGGCGGGGGCCGCCTAGGAC
>LNAC01000073.1:1710947-1750291 GCA_002007465.1 Ailurus styani | reverse complement strand
GCCACCTGCTAGTGGAGCACATAAGCCCCCCTTCGAGGCAGCTCTGAACCACGGCCTCTTAGACCGGCACGGCCCCCGCCGGAGCCACGGGGCCTGACCAGGGCGCACTCCGCCAAGCGCATCGCATCCCTCCCGGCGCTCTGCATGGAGACCGGGAAGGCTGCGGAGGAGAGGGGGGAAGAACTGTGTTGGAAAATCCTATTATGTAGCCAGGCCCCCATTGAGAGCCCATGCATGAAACCAATTTACAAAGTGTCGAGTCAAAGCCTCGCGGACCGCCCGATCTCACGGGAGCCCGGCAATCACCCTGCCCCCGGCCTCCGCACACAGAGTGCCAGGCCGGCCTCCGTCCTCGCTGGCGTGCCCCAGAGCTGTCAGTCAGTGCCCGGGGCCGACCGGCCCCCTGGCTCCTGCTAATGCCGGGAGAATTTATGACTGTGACAGAAGAGAGACACTTTGAGGAAAGCGGGATGGTTTTCTGATCTCCACTTTGCTGGTGGCTTGAACGAGCCCAAGCGAGATCCTTGGGGCTGTGAGGATTTCCTGAAGGTCATGCTGTCTGTCCGTCTTCTGTCACTGGATGCAGGCAATGCTGTGGAGGCTCGGGTGGCACTTGTGATCTGGGACAAGGCACTTGACCTCCCTGAGCCTTGGCTTCATTTTCTGGAAAAGAGAATACCCTTCCCTGCTGAGGTCAGGACTATACCAGATGTTACCCACACAAGTGCCCAGCGCATAGTAGGTCCTCAGATATGCTTTTATTATCTCTTTTCACCTCAGCCAAAATAGCTCATACAGTGTGCCAGGGAAGGAGAGGCTGCTGATTCTCTTTGTAGAATATTCTTTTAGGTCTTACACATGTAACCGTCAAGAAGCTCATTTATTTAGCCACGGTGTCTCCTGCTGGAAATGATTCTGGTTTTAAAAGAGACTCCTCCTCCTCCTAGCTAATGCCAGTATGGTCCTGACTGTGTGCCAGGCACTGTTCTGAGTATTCCGCACACATTAAACTACCTCAGCCTCACCATGACCCTACTTGCCGGGTGCTATTATTACCCTACTTTGCAGACGGGGAAAACGAAGAATGGCAATTGCCCAAAGTCACAGACTGTAAGATGCGTATTCTAAATTCATTTAGCTGATTCGTGAGCTTCTCCCCTCGTATGGGATCAGGGTGGGAGAGTCTTGGCCCTGCTTTGCCTTGAGAAGTGGACCCACCATCCCCCCAAGACTCCGCTTCCCTCCACAACCCACGTCAGATTGGAACAGAAATTGGGTCACCTCGTCTTTGACCTTAGCCCTTTCCTAAAATATCCTGGCAGAATGGGGAGGGCCTCAGGGACAAGGGCTGGGCTAAGCCTGTAAGTCTCACTTCCCTGCTCCAAACTGGGGCTCTGTCTGCCAGGCCATAACTCACTCAACAGTCAGTAGGGCTCCTCTCTCCCAATCTCCATCTCCAGGGGTCTCCCTCCCCCAGGGAGGGAGTGTTCCCATCCCCCAAGAAGAGGGGCTCTGGTGCCTTCCCCAGGCACTAAGAACATGCCTCTGGTCTTGGTGCTGAGCATTCTAGAGCTGACGCTGGAGAATATACCAATGAAACATGCGGGCGGGGCGCCTGGGTGGCTCAGGGGGTTAAAGCCTCTGCCTTCGGCTCAGGTCATGATCTCAGGGTCCTGGGATCGAGCCCCGCATCAGGCTCCCTGCTCTCTCTGCCTGCTTCTCTGCCTACTTGTGATCTCTCTCTCTCTCTCTCTCTCTCTCTCTCTCTCTCTCTCTCTTTGTCAAATAAATAAATAAGATCTTAAAAAAAAAAAAGAAAGAAACATGTGGGCTTGTGATGCGGGTCAAAGCCACGGCCTCAAATTCCCCATCTGTAAAATGGACATGAAAAAATGATAGCACTATGGGGGGGTTGGAAGGACTTAAGGTATCAAATGCAGCATCTGACTCACAGGTTAAATAAAGCTTGGCTAATTCAGTGGCCAGACTCAGGATTACAAACTGCCTTTGCTCCACAGTTCGGGTCATCCAATTTATCCAGAGGAGAGTTCACTTTTCTTGTTCAAAACAGCCATAAAATTCAGTGCATCGAAATCAGTGTGAAGCCTTTTTCTCCCAGCTTGGTCTACAACTCAATGCCAAGCGAGAGAGGAGAGCGGAAGGGGGGAGGGACTCGGAGTGAGTGGGCAGGCCTGGGTACAGACAGGGGCGATGTCCTTGGAGCTGAGATGGTCAGCTGTCTCCAGGTGAGTCTGTGGAGCCCAGAGCTTGTTAGAAGCCTTTGCCAGCTGGCAGCAAGCCAGGCCCCATTAGCTAACTAGGCCACCTCTGATGGGGCTTCCGGGGGCGGCCCTGCCCGGTCCGAGGGAGTGACATCCGCTAGACACAGTTACACGACTCTCGTCCCCAGGTGGCAGTTAGCAGACCGTCGGTGCAGGACCCCTCCCGGCCTTCCGGCCTCCTTCAGCTGCCTGGGACGGAGCAGGAGTGGACAGCCCCCCCGGGACTGAAGAGGAAGGAGCACGGCTGGCTGCGAGTCCGCAGCACCGCGCCCCTGCTCTGACAGCTGCAGAACTCCAGCCAGCCTGGGCAATGCCCTCTTCATGGAGCACAGAGGACCGCACCCGGGAGGGAGAGCAGATTCTCCCAAGGGGGACCCGGCGTCCCTTCTGTGACCGGGGGGATGCCATCAGCCTCTCGGCCTCGGTGCTCTGCCCCCACAGCTGGGCACCGGCCTCTGTTCTTTCCTCGGAATGGACCCCGCACTCTGTATGGGGAGAGGCTGCCGACCTGCACGGACGCCTGGGCCTCTTTGTAAATAAGCCGGGCAGGCCTGGGAGCTCCCGGGGGCCGCCCAGGGGCGTCCAAACCATGTGACGGGCAGATCTGCTTGGAAAGGAGCTCCTCAGCCGTGCAGACAAGAAGGTGTCTGTGCCCGTGGAGAGCAGGTAGCCAACACGAAGGCCTCCGTTGGCGCCTAGCACGAGTGCTGCCGGCCTCCCCGCCTTGGCTTCCAGGGATGAGAAAAGGTGGAGGAGAAACCGCAGGGCCTGTCTTCCCCTGGATCGTGTCGTGGCTCCTGCTGAGCTGAATTTAGAGCCAGCAGGTCAGCAAGAGCTTCCGAGTTTCTCTCTACCCTGAGCAGGGCCCCTGGGGGCCCTTGTGTCCTCACGGGGTGGCCTCCACCTACCGCCTGGGACCCTTCATGGAATCCCCTCAGGGCTTTAAAAAATACTGATGTCTGGTCCCCACCCAGAAATTCTCATTTTAATGAGAATGAGGTGTGGCCTGGGCGCTGTGTTATTAAGAGCTGCCTGGCCACATTCAATGCACAGCCAAGTCTGCGAACCACTGGGGTCTCCAGCTGGATTCTGGCCTTGTAACACAGTATCTGTCTCATATCAGAAGCTATCCTCAGGGCTCCTGGGTGGCTCACTGGGTTAAAGCCTCTGCCTTCAGCTCAGATCATGATCTCAGGGTCCTGGGATCAAGGCCCGCATCAGGCTCTCTGCTCAGCAGGGAGACTGCTTCCTCCTCTCTCTCTGCCTGCCTCTCTGCCTACTTGTGATCTCTCTCTCTGTCAAATAAATAAATAAAATCTTAAAAAAAAAAAAGTTGTCCTCAACTTCCCCAGTGTTGGTACACCTTATGTAACAAGGAAATATTTTTTTTGAGATTATTTTGGAGGATATTGAGAAATGAAGCAAAGAAGGAATGCCTTTCATTAATAATAGAGAACTAATTGGATAATAATTAAGTATATAATTAACTGTACCCAACAGACAACATCTGTGGATTGTGACCAGAGGGTGCGGTTAAAAATCAGGAGACAGGAGGTCTGAAGCAAATTACAAGTGTACATCCTGGAGGCCTTGGGAAAAAAAGAGAGTTTTATTTGTGTTTATTTTATTTGTTTGAGAGAGAAAGTACGAGCGGGGTGGGGGAGGGGAGCAGAGGGAGAGGAAGAGAAACTCAGGCAGACTCAGTGAGCCCACGGAGCTCAGTCTCACGACCCTGAGATCATGACCTGAGCTGAAATTGAGTCGGACACTTCACCAACTGAGCCACCCATGTGCCCCCCAAACAAGAGTTTTTAAAAAACCCTTTTTACTTGGAAAAAAATTACAGATTCACAGGAAGTTACAAAAACGGGGATTCACATGGGCCCTTCACCCAGCTTCCCCCCAACGGTCACATTTTATAGAACTATACACAATATAAAAAAGAGGAAATTCACATTGGTGAAATCCACGGACTTTGTTAAAATCAGAGACTCTTTGTTGACCTTTCATTCCTTAGTTTCTTTATTCCTTCAAAAAACTTTGCTTGAGGTACCTGCACAGTTGAATCAAAGTGTGGCCTATGGAGCACAATGCATCAGATTCACCCGAGAAAGTAATGAGAAATGCAAATTCCTGGACCCCAGGCTCAGAATCACATGGGAGCGGAACTGGAAAGTCAGCATTTTTAGCACTTTTCCCAAGTAGTTTCCTAGGGTCACAAAAGCTGGCAAACCTCTAACCTGCTCTATGGCGGGCACTGGACTTAGCACAGGAGAGACACTTAGGAAAGACTGGTTGTTGCCGTCCCAGGATAGAGGAGACAGGTCCTAACAGCAATGACAGGGGCTGAAAGAGAGCCATGGAATCCAGCCATGTGCCGTAAGAACACGGGAAAGATCTCTGGGGTAGGAGGATGGGCAGGAGTTGTGCAGGTTGGGCATATTTAAGGTGGGTCTTGATGGATGCATAGGAGTTTGATAGTTGGACAAGATCGTAAAAATCTTAGTCGTAGCTTTGGCATATATTGTCTCCCTTTGCCTTTGAAGCTGATTTCTTGCCATGCAAACTCCTTTGCAGAAGGGAGGTGTGTATCCCTCTGCTTATCCCAGACGCTTGGCCCAGGGAAGGTGCTCAATAAATGTTTGATGAATCAAAGCATGGAAGCTCTGGCTGGCTGGATAAAGCGAGGACGGGGGGATGGCGGGTGACCGAGTGGATGGGTGGATGAACAGCTGGGGAATGGCTGGGTCCTTGCTTGAGCAGCGAGAATATAGCTGGAAGAGGCTGCACCCTTGCCTGAAAGGCTCAGCCGTGTTGTCCCCTGAAGCCCTAAGGGCGGGGGTGGGGGGGAGAGGGAAACCATGGGAGAAGAGGCAGCAGGCCCTTCCTGTAGAGCTACACCCCGTGCCCCCAAGAACCCAGGGAGACAGCTGACTTTGTGAGCTAAGCGACCTTCACCCTGGGGAAAAAAATAAAAAAGACATTTACCCTGAAAGCACTCTCCTGCTCCTTAATAAGTATATTAACTTTAAATGCCAAGGCAGACTTGTAAACTCTTTCTTGGAGGATTAGGGCCAGAGCCCTGCTCATGGAGAGAGTGGGCCGCTGCAGTAGCAGGGAGAGAGGGAGTCTGCTGTCTTCGGGCGGGCTTGCAGAGGTCATCCCGGGCGCGTGTCGGAGGCGGAAGGAGCCGAGGGGCTCTGCTGCCTCTTTACTCCCCTCGAGTCTCTTACTGGGCCCAGGGAGCTGGGAAGGAGTTCCTCTGGGTGCCAGTACTGGATCAGAGGGTCCTGGGAGGAGACGGGGCACATCTGACGGGAGGCCGAAGAACGAACAGCTGGGAGGAGTTCTCTGTTGTGAGGAACCCAAAGTATGATGCTTCAGCCGCTGCACCATAGCCTCTGAGGATGCTTCTAGAAGATGCAGTCTGCAGCACTCCTGGATCAGACTCCTGGGGTGGGCACCCCAAAACTGCCTGTCTGCCATGCTTCTCAAGGAAATCCCAGGCACGCTGAAGTTTGAGAACTTGGCCGTGGGGAGACCTTCTCACCAAGGCTGTATCAAAACAGCCCCGGAGAGTGGTCGTGGGGGGCAGCTGAGGCTGCCAGCACAGGAGGCAGGTGGTGAAGCGGGAGCCCTTCTACCTCTCTGAGGCTCTATCTGTCCATCAATAAAATGGGAGTCATGGTCCCCACTTCAGAGGGTGGCGTGCAGATGAAGGGGGAGTTCTGAGCAGAGTGCCGGTGTGTAGGGGCCCAGAGTGTTAGCTGAGATGGGGCCAGGCCCTGGAAAGCGAAGCCGGTCACAGGGCTGGTGACTCGGGCCTGCAAGACGTAGTAGGAGTTTCAAGAAATGAATGCGGTGGACCCCCCTGAAATTTGTCATCTACCTTACATCCATTTCTCTTTTGCCAGCCGTGCCCTTTTTACGGATTCTGTTCTGTGGGTTGTCTATAAGAACTTAGGGGCTGCCGGCCGGTGGTGTCCCACTTGGCCCCAAGTCGCCTTCTCGACCTTTGTCACTAAGCATGTTGTTTTACTTAATGATCCGTGTGCTTCGTCTAAGAGGGCCCTTGTCCTCTATCAGTAAAGAACATGAAGCTTTATGGAAAGGTGAAAAGCCGAGGTGCTTCTCCGGTGAGGTCCGTGTAGGGAAACAGGAAGCGAAAAGGTTTCGAGAGTTATTCCAGTCAGAAGTGCATGAACCATCATAAGCGCCTGTGTTGCTAACTTTTCGAGACAGGTTTATTGCATAACGTATTGGGGCACGTTAGCAAGATGGTTTATTTACTTCATTCTTGTGCCCGTCCCATCGCTGAGTGGAGGACACTTGTCAAAGGAACTCACCAGAATGCTTTCTCAGCACCAAGAGGCCCATGGAGTAGGATGTCTTGTAATTCATTACATTTCTTTATTTTTATTTTTTCCCCTGAGCAAATCTGAACACATAGAACTTGAAGCTGTGGGGGATGGGGTGGAGGGGAGATTTCGGATTTATCCCAGGACATATAGACATTCAGATTCAACGGGGCCAGGAAGACAGGGCAATTGACAAGGGGACACTGTGCTCAGTTTCCATCAACGAAATGCCCAGCTCATCAAATCTCATATTTTAGAGAATTGCAGAGCTATCTAGTAATAATAAAGTCACAGTTTCAGAAGTGATTCACAGGCTTGGATGAACATGAGGCATGCTTCAGGTTTTGGGGTCATCCTTTAGGGTCCAACGTCAGGACATTCTGAAATATCATGGCTGGTCGCTGTGACTCCACAGTATCTCCAGAACTGTGGACCCACATGTGTGACTCAAAGACCCATCTTTGGGGGCACCTGGATGGCTCAGTCGTTAAGCATCTGCCATCAGCTCAGGTCATGATCCCAGGGTCCTGGGATCAAGCCCTGCATCCACTGTGCTCCCTGCTCAGAGGGAAGCCTGCTTCTCCCTCTCCCACTCCCCCTGCTTGTGTTCCCTCTCTCGCTGTGTCTCTCTCTGTCAAATAAATAAATAAAATCTTTAAAAAAAAAAAAAGACCCATCTTGGGACCATAGCAAGTCCTAGGAAAGCATCTTCTTAAACCTGTAGGCAGAAATGAACACATTTCCCCATTCTTTGAAGAGTTTCAGGCATTAAAAAACAATATTCTCAGCCACTTGATCAAAACTGATCGATGACCCATACCAGGCCCATAACCGTGCACTTCGATAGGAATAAAATTAATTAAATGGGGTGTGCGTTTTTTCACCCTTCAACATTTGTATTGCTGCTAAAAAAATCTATACTTTTAAATATACTTCATTGTTATTCATTAAAACCGCGTGCACTCTGTACTTACGGAGCTTCAGTCACGTGGGCCATCACGAAGAAAACTGGGGATCCCAGGCTAATGTGCTTCCAGCAAGGGGATTGCTGTGTTCCCCAAACTGAGCAGCGTTGAGCTGGAGGAGACAGAATCGTCACAAGGCTGGGCTGAGCTGGCTCTTCCATAAACCTTGGCAGAACATGATCCACGGACCCCAGAGGACTCGCTGTTAAACTGGGACTGCAATAAAGTGGCGGGCATAAATCAGAGCCAGGGATTTAGAGAGGTCGCTTTCATAGCCTGTGATGGGCCATCATTCCCTCCTTGCCACTCCTGCTCCCTCCCTGGCCCGCCGCGGCCCCCGGGTCTGCAGTCCTCGGTGGGATTCTCAGAACATTGTTGCTCCTCTGCCCTTGCCTCCGGGGCCCTCCCGCCCCACATTTCCCGGTCCCCATTGCTCTCCGTGTCAGGCCCCCTCTCCCCTGGCCTGCCTCCTCTAGCCGGGGCGGGCTTTCTCCCTCCTCCCCTCTGAGTTACTTCCAGGATGTTCACTGTCTGGGGGGGAAGGTGTCCTTTGATGCCCATGGTGTTTCTGGGATTCTATCAAAGACGAGACAAATGGACCAAATGCGTGTGGTCACAATCAAGTGAAGTTCACGGGCAAAGCGTGCCCCAGAGAAGCAAAGCCTAGAGTGATCCACCCCAGGCAATGGATTAATATCCGGGCTTGTTCTGTGCCTCGTGCCAAGGAGAGAGGAGAGCGCTGCCCGGCACTGTGCTCGGTGGCTCAGCTGAGGCACGTCCCGCGACAGGGAAGCAGGAAGCGGGACCCAGAGATCTGGGGTTATAGCCAAGGAGTTGCTAGCATTACAAAGAGTTGCTTTGATGTTTCCTCTTTTGCCTTTACAATTCATTAAAATGATACATGTGTCTCCAGAATGTCTTTGTTTAATATAGTCCTTTCCTCTAAAATCTGCGGGTAAAATTTATGCTTGAGGAAAATACACACCTCCCGCCATATCACCCTGCAGGCCCAGGGTCAGGGCTCCCTGTTGGAGGAACATAGACGTTCATTCTCACAATTAATTTTCACCCGCAATTCAGTTGTGCCCTTGAGGTGAGTGAGGGAACTGAGAGCCATGAAGATCAAGTGACTTTTTTCTGGAGTCCTCCAGGGCTCAGATTAAAAATGTCCCAAACCCCGATGCCGACCCAATCCCATTCAATCATAGTACTTTGCTTTCCCGTCTGACAGGCCGCCCTCGTCACTTGAAGAAGCAGCCTAAAAATTCCAAGCAGCCTCTTGCTCCCACCAGTGGAAGCCTGGTGATGTGTGGGGGCTCTTCTCCCTCAGGCATTAGCCCGGGCAGGGCCGCTGGAGGGTGAGGCAGGCGGTGGTGGCAGCAGAGGTGGGAGCCCACGGCCCCGTGGGGCTGACTCCTGCCGAGGCCTGACGTCGGGCAGCCAGGAGGGAAGAGGGCGGCTCTGGGGTTCTCCCCAAACAGCCTCCTGAGCTGCAGCCTCCGTTGCCTCCATCAAAGTCTTGAGGACGTTCAGGAGGACTGTTTGATGACATAGACTCCTGGCCATGCGTGGATGGATCTCCCTGCCCCCCAGGAGGCAGTCCAGATGCCTCCATCCAGCATGGTGACCTCCTCTCCGGCTCACTGCCCACCCTTCCTCCCCTTACTCCAGTTGGTGCCGCCCCAAAGCTGCCACTCTCTAGCGTTGCCCTTGTCAGTCCTGGTTCACAGCATTGCCACTGGGACTGTCTGGCAAAGCACCCCTCACTGGGCAAGATTCAGCTTGAGTAGTGCCTCTTCCAGGAAGGCCTCCGTGACCATCCCAGCCAGGGTCAGGCAGTTGGACTCTGTGCACCCACAGCCTTCACCCCCTATCACAGCTGTTAGCTCCCCTCCTAGGCCCCGAGCACTGGACTTTGAGCTCCTTGAGACCTCTTTTTCTCCAGTGCCATGTGGGAGGTGCTGAGTAAATAGTTTTTGGGTAAATAAACTTGCTACCGCATGGGATTTGGCTGACAAGGAACCATGGGGAGCATCCCAGCAATAACCATAAAGGATGTCATTTATTGGCTGCAAACTGCATGCCAGGCACTGTGATAGGCAGGTGACACACATCAGCTCATTAAATCTTCAGCGCAGCCCCACGAGATTTGTCATTCCCATTTTCCAAGTCAGGAAAGTGAGGGTTAGTTTGCCTGAGGTCACAAGGCAAGGGGGCAGCAAAGCCAAGATTTCAACGGAGGTCTGTCTGATGGGGAAGTCTGTGCTTTGAGCCAGCATCAAACTTAGGCAGGTGCCCAGTGGCCCTGGGCTTCCCACACGACAGCCTGCGGTGCGGGCTTGACTTGCACAACCCCTTGCAGACACGTGGGGCACGCCGGGGACCCCGGCAAGCCTGTGGACATCTTCCCTGGGCAGCCGCAGCAACCGTGTCTCTGTGACGGAGTGGCCGGGCGCCCTCTGCTCCCCCTCGTGGCTTGTGTCCTCACCAGCCTCCAGCCCCGCCCCACCTTCCTGCAGGAGAGGAGAAGCTAAGTGTTAATATTGTATGATCCACGATGGTTTGTGTGACAAGGAGTCAATGCTTCTCTCAGTAGACTCGTCTGGGCCCGAGTGACGCTGGGTCGTGTCCTGTCTGCAGGAGCCTTGACATTGATGAATGAGTCTTTCCAAGTCAGTCCCCACTTGCCAGAGAAGCCACATCTCCCGAGGAGTGTGGGGGCTGGCACCGGTCCACTGCCCTGCCCACGAGGCTGTGCCGCTGGGCTGGACACCGCCAGAAGCCATCCTCAGAGAAGCAGACGAGGGAGAGGACAGCCTCGTCCCTGTGTCTCTAAGGTCCAATTGCAATGCTGTCTCCACCTTGGGCATCACTGGTCCAATGGCGTCCTTTCCACTCCTCATCACAGCCTCTTAGGGGGCTCCTCGGCCAGCAAACCTGGGCCAGCCCTTCATCATGTGTGCTAACAACGGGGCTGCTGTGGCCTGGGGAGTCTAAAATGGCAGGTTGTCCAAACTTAGTCCCCGTCTTCTTTGCACTGTGGTTCCTGCATGTCATGAAGACAGGGGAGCGTGCTGGGTATTCCTCCTGTGTATCCCTGGAGCACAGTTTTTCTCCACCTTGGTCCTGCCCGGCTGATCTCTCCAGATGCCCTCACCTGGCCTCTTTTGCCCTGGGGTTTCGGGCTGAGCTCAGCCAAGGGGAAGGACCTGCGTGACACCTGAAGGCAGACGGTATTTATTCCTCTGGTTCCTCTCTGCTTGGTCATGCTTTGAGAGAGGCTGGATCCTTCCAGTAAAGCTTGTGGCACCTGTGTGACCGTTCCGGATCTTCCAAGGTTCCAGAAACATCTCTCTCCCTTTGCTTCTTTTTTTTTTTTTTAATATTTTTATTTATTTGAGAGAGAGAGGGAGAGAGAGCATGAGAAGGGAGAAGGTCGGAGGGAGAAGCAGACTCCCCATGTTGCTAGGAGCCCAATGTAGAACTTGATCCTGGGACTCCAGGATCATGACCTGAGC
This sequence comes from Ailurus styani, assembly GCA_002007465.1. Taxonomy (NCBI): domain Eukaryota; kingdom Metazoa; phylum Chordata; class Mammalia; order Carnivora; family Ailuridae; genus Ailurus; species Ailurus styani. The sequence goes on along the minus strand of LNAC01000073.1, from coordinate 1,739,168 downwards.
CAAAGGCAGTCGCTTAACCAACTGAGCCAACCAGGCACCCTCCCTTTGCTTCTTATATTCAAGATGTTTATCAACTCCTTGTAGTTCCCGGAACCCTGCCCACACCTTTATAAACAAACTCTTCAGTTCTCTTCAGTTGCCCCTCTGCGCACGCCATCTGTTTCCCGCCCCGGAGATGCACTGCCAGACATAGCCACAGTCTTACCAAGGGAAGGAAGATGGTCTGAGACTGAGAATTTTGCAGGGGAGCTGGTACTGTGAGTTTCCCTTCCTCTGTCTATCCCAAGCCAAGTAAAGGAAGTTTCCAGAAAATCACATGTAGAAAGATTTTGTCTAGGAGGAAGAAGAGTGGCATGTGCTTCCCGCCCCTGCCCCCCCCTTGCTGGATGCTTACACTGAAGAAACTCAGGGACCTATCTCTAATTCTCCTGGAGGGGAGCTCAGTCAAGCACCCGGAAGCTGCCTGCATGGACGGAGTTGGGAGGTGCAAGGTTACCTCCTGAAGGCCAGACGGATCATTACAGTTTAGCCTGACTTGAGCTGTCTTGAAAGATACTCCAATGAACACTGGAAGGGGACACCGGGCAGGCTGTGTGGGGGCACCCCTGAGTTGCAGGTGGCGGGGAGTCCTGAGAGATCAGTGGGGAGCCCACGACCCCTATCAGGGAACTGTCTTATGCAGAAACTGTCTTGTTTCCCAGAGAATATCTCAAAGGACCCACAAAATCCACCCACCGGAGACAAAACTTGCATTTGGACACCTACTGGCTCATTTAGAGAGCCAACAACAGCTGAAACCAAGTAAAAAGATCGTGGTCTCCCCACCCCGACTGTGGAGAAGGAAGAGGCAGCAGAGAGTCGGGGAGGAGGAGGGGAAGGGCCGGGAGGAAGGATAAGCAGCAAGCTGCTTCCCTTCCCCACTGCGGGGTCTCAAGCGTGGGACGGGTAGGGCAGGGGAAAGGGAGAAGAGCTTTCAGGTAGATAGGAGACTGCAATTTTCATTTGGGTTGAAACAGATTTTTTGAACAAGTGAAAAGAGACAATACTGAAGTTGATTGAAAAGTTATAGGATCATATGTTAGTTCAATTTTTAATTTTTGAGGAACCACTGTACTGCTTTCCATAGTAGCTATACCATTTACATCTGCACCAGCGGCACACAAAGGCTCCCTTTTCTCCACATCCTCGCTGACATTTCTTATCTCTTGTCTTTTTGATAATAGCATCCCAGTAGGGGGGAGGTAATAATTTGTGGTTTCGGTTTGCCGTTCCCTGATGATGAGTGATGGTGAGCACCTTTTCATACACCTCCTGGCCATGTGTATGTCTTCTTCGGAAAAATGTCTATTCAGATTCTTTGTTCAGTTTTTAATTGGATTATTTGCCTTTTTTTTTTTTTGCTATTGAGTTGTATGAGGTTGTTATATATTTTGGATAATACCCTTTCTATATGGTTTGTGAATATCTTCTCCCATCCCATATGTTGGCTTTTCAATTTATTGAGAGTTTCCTTTGCTAGGCAAAAGCTCTTTTAATTTAATGGGAATATATCTGAAGGGATGGAAATCAGTATCTTGAGGTGATATCTGTACACCTGAATTCACTGCTGCACTAATCACAATAGCCAAGCTATGGAAGCAACCTGAATGTCCTTCAGCGGACCGGAAGCCTGGCGGCTCAGTCGGTTGAGTGTCCGGCTCTTGATCTCAGGTCTTGATCTCAGGGTCGTGACTTCAAGCCCCACATTGCACTCTATGCTGGGCATGGAGCCTGCTTTTAAAAAATGTCCTTCAGTGGATGAATGGATAAAGAAAATGTGATATGCACATATAATGGAGTATTATTCAGCCACGAGAAAGAAGGGAATTCTACCATTTGGACAACATGGATGAATCCAGAAAGCATTGTGCTAAGTAAAGGAAGCCAGGAAGAGAAAGAAAAATACTCTGTGGTATCACTTATATATGGAATCTTTTTTAAAAAGTCAATTTCCTAGAAACAGAGAATAGAATGATGGTTTCTAGGGTCAGGGGAAGGAAGACATGGGGTGCGATAGGTCAACGGGTACAAATTTTCAGCACATGACTGGAGTTAATAGCATGATATTATGTCCATGAAAGTTGCTGGGAGTAGATCTTAGTATTTTTACCAGACATGCACATATGCACATGCAAAGAGCTAATTATGATCTTGGCAATCATTCTACAACGTGTATATATATCAAATCATCACACTGTATACTTTAAATACATACAATAATGTTTGTCACAAAAAAGAAAAAAGAAATTTCTAGAATCTGCTTCCTGTGGTGTGGGTGGGTGTGCGGGCAGACAGGACATCTGAGAGAGCAGGTCTGGATGTGGTAGAGAAGGGGAAAGCCTCTGTCCTGATTTTCCCACGCTGCCCGGTCATTTGATAAACTGGCTTTAAAGTCATTTATGTCTTCTGGGTTCTATGGACGAAATAAAAATATAAAAGGAAGTAGTATTCAACACAGGACTAAAACAACTAGAGCACATGGTAATGTTAATACAAAGTGGAAGGGAGGATGACAGGTAACTACTGTACCTCAGGTCACACCTGAGGGCAAATTGGAACCTGCATTCATCAACATAGTTCTTTTTTTCTTTTTTTTTTTTTTAAGATTTTATTTATTTGACACAGAGAGAGAGGGAGAGAGCAGGCACAAGCAGGGGGAGCAGCAAGCAGGGGAGAAGCAGGCTTCCTGCTGAGCAGGGAGTCCGATGTGGGGCTCGATCCTGAGACTCGGGGATCATGACCCGAGCCAAAGGCAGCCGTTTAATCGACTGAGCCACCCAGGCACCCCTTTCAACACGGTTCCTATAACTCATACTGAGCAGGGACTATGCTGGGCATTTACTGGGGGACATGTGTGCCTCAGACAGAGACACAGACACGAATGCCATCCCAGCCTCTGGGAGCTCACGGTGCAGTGGGATATATGATTAATCTGGTCCTTTATTGTTCTATAATTGTTCCCTTGGTTTCCCCCAAAGTAGTCAACTCCTGAGAACAGAATCCACAGCAGACAACCGCTTACACGTTTACCGAACATCTACCACAGGCCAAGCTCTGTACTGACCACTGGGGGAACCAGCACGTCCTAAGTCAAGGGACTCTTAGCCCATGCCGGGCTCACAGCAGACACACATTCAAAACTTTCATTTCCCTGCATAGATATGACAGATGGCAAGCAAACCCCTCCGGGCAGGGGTGTGCAGGGTCTGTATGAGTCCCTGGTTTCCTCTGGGCTGGCTTCATGTACCGTCCTGGATGCATTGCTCAAATTCCTATTCCGTAGGCGGTACAGGGGAACAGAGCCATGAATAAGACCCGCTCCTTGCCTTCAGAGAACTTTCCCCACACGGGAGATGATAAATAAGCCCTAAGGGCAAGCACGCGTTAGGGGTCGTGTAGAAGAAGGTTGGACTTCAGGAGAGTGCGGCGAAGGCAGGGGTGGTCGGACCAGGTCTAGGGAGGCTAGGAGAGGCTTCATACGGAGGTAATGCTTGAGCGGAAAAGCGAAGGAAGGACAGAGCGTTCCAGGAGGAAGGAGCAGCCTGGGGAAACCCCCAGGTGCACTAGGGAAACGGTGGGTGCAGGGAGCTCGGCGGAGGCCACACCCGGCGCCGTGGAGAGGGCCGCATCGCGCTCCACTTGCAGCCTGCGCTAAGGGGTTTGGATGTCCCTCTTTCGGAGGCTACCTGTAAGTTTTAGTTTACGGAGGTGCTGGCATCAAATGTGCGTTTGTAAAGATATCCTCGCACGGCTGCGTGAAGCAAGCATTGTCAGGGAGGACGGGAGGTAGGAAAACTGGTAAGGAAGCTTCAAGCGGTGGTGATCACCCCATGGAGACACAGGACGTAGAGGTGAGGCCAGAGGCCAGAACTTTCCAGACAAAGAATTGACCGGAACTAGCAAAAGAGTTGGGAGGCCAAATGGCTGGCGGACAGGTGGGGAAGCCTCATTCCAGCTGGTTCTGATCTGGCCACACTCCTGGCCAGTGATCAACCCCAGAGCGCAGGTAGGGAAGGCTAGGATGCCACCTGTGTGCCCCGCATCAGCCAGGCCAAGTGGGGCCCAGGATGCCCCAAGCAGGCATCTTTCAGGTCCTCTGCCAGGCCCAGCTCCGTCTCCAGGCCTAGAGGCTGCCGCAGCGTTCCACAAAATTACATTTTCCTCTTTGAAGGCAGCCTTTGCAAACAGAGCATTACTTAATCGAGAAGATATTTAGATCTGTGTATCTCTTGTAAGGTACACGGCTCCCCATGGTGACATCTTAATGGCCAGGGGCATGGAGAGGAAGGTAAATAATCTTTACCTCTGCTGCAGCCTGGGAATTCTCCTCGTTTGTCAGATATGATTAGCTGCTACCCTTCTGGTCCCCGCTTGTCACAGTCACACCCCTTTGGATGCTCACGCCTTGCTTTCTCTCCAGCTCTCTCTCCCTCTGGTGGCACCCTGACTGGCTAGTAATTTATGTATGACAATATGAGACTAATTCGGTTATTATGTCAAAGGGAAATTGAATCTAGGGTTTTAGTGCCGCATCTGGGAGAAATCTTCAAATGAATCTGGAGTGGAGAAAAAAGCCTCCGAGTTCGATTCATCCGCTTGTCACCCTGTCGGCAAGATTAAGTCATTATAGAGGGCTAAGCCTGGGCCCGAAATGGGAAAGGAGAGGAAGGAGATAAAGGGAGTGGGAAGGGGGTGGGCGAGCCGAGCACAGGGGGAGGAGGAGGAGGAGGAGGAGGAGGAGGCAGGGGCTGGGCCGGGCTGTGGGAGCGGAAGCCTGGAGGAGGATGAGGAGGACGAGGGTTTCCTGCCTCTCTGGGGACTCCCTTATTTACCCACAACGGCGGTCCTAGCTGTGTGAGAGCCAGGGGACAGATGGACAGGGAGGAGGTTCAGTGGGAGGGCATTTATGCAAACATTAGCTTGTCTCTGTTCTCGGGTGTCTTAAACATTGTCTGAGTTAAAATCTGCCTCTCCTGCCTTCCGGGATGAGAGCACTTGGCGTGGAGGCAAAGTGGCACGGTGGCATTTCTGGAGACACCTAAGCTCGGCTGCAGGACGAGGGGCTCCAGAGAGCTGGGGCCCGGGCGCTAGCAGCGGTGTGGGCCACGGGCTCGCGTGTGCCGTGTGCACACTCACCTCCAGTCTGGCAGGAGAAGAGGAGGCGGCTGGGGTGGGAGCTTGGGAGCCGGGGTTGGAGTAGTGGGGAATGAGCGCCTGTCAATGTACCTGCGGGATCTGATGCTTAGGAATTATGAGAATATTTTATAAGGTTGTTCTGCCCTCCAAGACACTCAAACCCTGCTTCCATCGGTCCAGTTGTTAATTCGATTTATTTATGCTGCCATGATGGTATTCTCCACTCTTGAGCTTGTGGAAATGTTTAAGCTCACTCTCACTGGGGGGTACATTTCATTTCTCTCTCCCATACTATGGCCCTCCCACTCTTGGTGAACTTGGGTTTCTGAGCAGCTCCTTCTAGCTGCTGCTCCTTCCCCAAAGGAAGATCATGGGGGGATTTGGCAATGTTCTCACCAAGAACCTGAGTTGCCATGTTGGTTTCCTGGGGAAAATCGGGTGCCCAGATTTGAGTTTCTCCCTACACTGCGGAATCCGATTCTCATACACCCGGAGCACCTACTCACATCCGGAAACTGAATCGTGTGGTTACCATGGCGACAGGTCCCCCTCCAGCCTCAAAGGCATCATTCTTGCCTCTTAGACTCTCCCTCCCAGCCAGGATTTCCTACCCCCACCTCCCCACCCCGGGCCCCAGGAAAGGATGCCAGAAGGTCCTCTGGACCATGCCACTGCCTCCAGGCAGGATTTCAGGATAACCACCAGGCCAGGAATGAATCAAGGCCCATTTCTACATTTGTCCTTCTCTACCAGCCCTCTTCTTCCCTCTTTGCTGGCCTCTCCACAGAAAAACAACTCCCCCCCCCAAGAAAAAGGAAGAAGCTCAGATTAAAAAAGAAAATTCAAAATAACCCTCAGTTCTTAACTCACGTCAATTTGACTGTTTCTTCCACTGCCCACACAGCGGCTTCGACCGGACGCCCACCTACCAGTACTTATGCAAAAGATATTGGCAGCTGCTACTAACCCGAGAAACGTCTCGGCTCTCAGAGTGGCTCTGTTACCATCCCTCTCTCCGGCCTTTGTGCGTCAGGAGCCTTTTTCCATTCTAATGAGGGTCCCAGTGCCCTCGGAAGGACCCTGGGCTGCTGCAACCTTGCACCCTCGCCTCCTGAGCAAGCAAGATGTGTGCGCGTCTGCCCCAGCTCCGACACCCACCACCACGCTGTCTAATACCAGGCTTCTGTTAATTGGACTGTGTGATCTCAGGGATGGTTATTTATTAATACATAATTCGGAGCCCAAGACGAGTTCATCATTACAACCCGAGGATTTGAGAGAGGCCAAGGAACAGATGGGTGTTGCTGAGCGTCAGAGGCGGGTCTGTCTGAATTCCAGGCAGATCCTACCTTGACTGTGGTGGAGAATAAAACCCTTCGTAGTTCTCAGAGGGAAGCTGCCTCTAATCATATTAAAGCATAAAGTCCATGTGGTAAGCCTGCCCAACCCCTTGGAGGGGCATGTGTTTCCTTAAGGTCATGGACATCCCCAGAGCCCTCAAATCCGCATTTCTGATAAGCTGGGTGTTCCTAGAAGGGCAAGTTCTAGGGGAGAGCTGGCTTGTTGCAACCACACCACTTTGTTCCAGTCTGATGGGTCCTGGCATGGGCTTGTCATCAGGAGGCATTTCGTTCCTTCTCCTGCTTCCTGGCCCAACTACAGATAAAAGAGTCTGACAGACTAGTTGTGGGGAAGCCGCTCTTCTCCTTCTAGAGTCTTCTGGGGAAAGAGATGACACGGCTCCCTACCATCATGCACAACAACGCTGGCAGACCCACTCCTGAAATGCTCCCCAAAGCCTCATACTGCGGATTTAGCCAGAAGAACCAGATGGTCTGAGTAGTCTGAGTAGACAGGTAGGGGGTGGCCATGCCCAGCCGAGGGGCCTCATGCTGAGTCCTCAGCCCCGGCCCCCGCCTCCCGCCCTGGCCGCGCACTAGCTCTCCTCCCAGAATGCCCCTCACGGGAGACTGAAACCAACACCCAAGCCACCTGTCCATGGAGACCCTCCTGAGCCCAAGCAGGTCCTTGGAGAGTCTGGTCAGGCCACTTGCTCCAGGGCAAGGGGGTCAAGCATGGCATTTCTGGAGACCCCAGTGGAACCCACACGCCCTTCCCACTGTTGCTAGGATGGGGCCACCGGTCAGGGCTGTCGTACCAGTGGGGCGAGTGGGGGATACAGCCCCAGGAGCAGGGCCTGAACTGGGCAGCAAAGCTGAGGGGACGAGAGGAGAGGCACTTGGAAGAGACCCAGGTAGAGAGAATTTGGGTCTGCAGTAAGGACAGGGCACTGGCTGTGGGACACGGTTCCAGTACAGAACTTGGGACCAAAGACGTCTGCACTTTCCCTGCTGGCTTCTGGGGACTGGGCTGAGGCAGGTGGGGGAGGCTGGGACTGTGGGTAAAACCAAGGGCCTTCAGCCAAGGAGGAAGAAAGGGCTCTGGTGGTTAGTGAGAAGCCACGGAGGCCATTTCTGAGGAGGCCTGATGCCCAGCCAGAGAAAAACCCAAATAAACCAAGGCTGGATTTAGGGTTGAACTGGTTTATATTTTGTTAGTAGATCATTCTCTCTAGCTTTGCTTTCCTTAGGAATGTATTAAATTTTTAATTTTACGAGGAATACATGAACACCTTCTTGTAAAAACTCAAAGAATACAAGGGAAGCAAAAGCCCTCATTACTTCCCTCCATCCCTCTCCCCTCCTTGAAGGAAATCCCCGTTTTCAGTTCACTGTTTAGACAGATGGGAAGGTAGGTAGATAATAGCTAGAGATAGGGAGATAGATGGGTTGATGTTTACGTGACTTGCGATATTCACTTGACAGTTTCCTTGGTGTGATTTCCATGCCAGTAAAGGGATCCCCTTCATTCCCTTGAGTTTTGCACGGTGTTCCATCAGTAAGTGGTGCCCACGTTTAACTGTAGCCCTGTGGATGGATATCTGCTTTGTTGCTGTTTTTCTCCTCTTCTTCACAGTAAGCATCCTTGTACACAGCTATGGCAGATTGGAAGATGGGTTTAGGAGTGACAGGTGGGGATAGGAGGCCCTTGGGATCCTTGGGAGGCCTGGGGTGTGGAGAAATGGCTGGGATGGAAGCCTGGAACCCTCTCCAGATCACTCCTGTGCCTTGGCCAACTTCTCAGAGCAGCTGTTTCCAGTGGGGGACGGTTGGCTTGTGGGGTTGGGTCCCAGTGCTGTCCCTCGATGGCAACCAGGAGACCCAGACTGTAGCTGGTACGAGAGGCCACGTTCCACCGTGACTGTCCTGTAGGACATGTGTCATCTCTGTAGCCTGGCCTGTTCTGGGCAGGCTTGAGTTCCAGCCAGACCCTGGCGTGAGAGCCTGAGAATCATCCTCTCTCTGCACTGATTTCCAACAGATTTGCTCTTTCTCGAAAAGGATCACAGACCATATTCCTGCAGCGGCCCCAGCTGAGGGACAGGTGCTATTTTGAGCTATTTTCAGTAATTGGTTAATGCAGGAATGAGTGGGAGAAAGGTACAAAGGCCTTTCTGGATGCAGAGCTGACGTCATGGGTGAGTTTACAGAGACGTGGTTTCCTGTGTGGCTTTGGGAACAGTTTCTTCCCCTGATCACATGTCTCTGGGACAGTTGGGGAGGAGGTGACTTCTTTGTTCACAGACCTTGCATGCAGCCTCAGGACACCTTGGCCTTGGGTCTTAGTGGGTCATCTAAGTCAGAGTCAGGTGAAAGACACAGGGAGCCTGCTGAGGGTCCAGAGAAGAGCAGTGAAGGGCAGGGGAGCTCTCCCCGTTTGCGTGCTGTCACATCTGCTGCGATCCCTTGTCTTTCTCTTGCTCCCCCATCTACTTGCCGATTGATGGACCTCCTCCCATGGCCAGGCCTAGGGCAAGATGCTGTCCTTGATGTTGGCTGAACTTGGAGAGGAAGGTCACGGTACCTGGTAAGAGCAAGGGCTCTGGAGTCCCGCATCAACTGAGTTTATATCTCGCCTCGCATTCTTGACACCTAACGTCTCTGTGCCTTGATGTTTCCATCTGAAAAGTGGGCACAATTATTAACACACTTCTCCCCAGAGGGTTATAGTCCAGGTTTGGTGAGAGGGAGCAGATGCACCTGTGAGCACGGTGCCTGGCAGATGGCAAATGGGTAAGAGCTGGCATGATGACTGTTGATTGCCTTGTGTTGTAATGCTCTCTTTAGCTTCCTGTTTCTTCCACCAGATTTTGAGTCCTTTCCAGAGATCAGAATCATCTTCCTTGTCTCCTCAACACAGGTCCTCAAAATAGGTTTATTTTTTTTTTGAAGATTTTATTTATTTATTTGACAGAGAGATAGAGAGAGTACAAGTAGGCAGAGCAGCAGGCAGAGGGAGAGGGAGAATCAGCCTCTCCGCCAAGCAGGGAGCCCGATGTGGGACTCGATCCCAGGATCCTGGGATCATGACCTGAGCTGAAGGCAGCCGCTTAACTGACTGAGCCACTTAGGCTCAAAATATTAAACCTCAAAATAGGTTTAATAAAAGGAAGTGCAGTGAAGGAAAAATGGCCTCACTTCCTCTGCAGCTCCTCCCACCGAGGGTCTATCTCCCTGCCCCGCATCTGGGCTGGTCATATGACCTGCTCTGACCTGTAGAATCCAGAAGTGATGCCCCCTTGACCTCCGAGCCCAGACCCCAGCTTTTACGCCTTGGCTCTTGCTGCCCTGTGGCTATCATGTAAGGAAGCCTCCTGGAGGGTGTGAGACAGGTGGAGACAGAGGACAGACCACCGTCCCAACCATCCTTGCCATCCTGCTGGCCTCCAGGCATGTGAGCAAGGTGCCTGGAAGAAGCCTGGCCCCCAGCCGTGCCTCTGACTGAGCCCCGGTGAGACCAGGAGAAGCCCAGCCCGAACTGCAGAATCATAAGCAAATAGATGGTTGCCATTTTAAATCACTGAGTACTGGGGTGGGGTTTTTTTTTTAATGTAGCAATAGATAAATGATATGGGAAGCTTGCGGCAAAGCCTTCCTAGGGTTCGTAAGCGACAAGAGGGAAAGCTAGGCATAGTCAGAATGGACCATAATTTCAGCAGGATCAGAGGAAACTGTTGGTCCCATGCGCAGAGGCTGCACAGGGGAAGACGGCTGGGGAGTGCTGAGAAACACTGAGTTCAGATGCTATGAACATTCATGAGGGTGATGGGGAAGGGGAGGCAGCGTGTAGGGCAACGCCCCCATCCGGGAGGAGCTCTGTGGTGAGCTCAGGCTGTACTGGGGGGGGGGGGCATGTTCCAAACCTGGGGGAGGTGGGGAAGGAGGAGGGCCCACATCCCAGGCAACCAGGAGCTGCGGGAAGCGTACCAGTGACATCACAGCCCCGGGTGGCCTGGGAACACCAGGGACAGTGGGTACATGAAATATTTTTGAAGCCATTACAAATGAATGAGCCCCATTCTTCAGGGAGGGTATTATAACATCGAGAGAGGCCCAAGTGAAACCACGCTCCCACGCTGCTTGTTTCATATGAAGGAAAACATTCAGCATACGTGTTGCAGCAAGCATGATCAAGACAGGGGGCCCCTGGAGCAGTGAGTGGCGCCACCATGCTCCTTCCCAGGGAACTGCATGCAGCCTCAGCCTCTGGCCGCCATAGTTTTGAACTGTCTGGGAGCATCTGGGCTTCTTCTCAATTTCTTTTGTGCATCCATTAGCAAGATGTGTCCAAAGGTATCAGAAAAGCCTAAGAGAGGTTATTTTGGGGGGGGTCTGGGAATACCTAAACATTTTTCCATATAAATGAACGGTAACGGCTTCTCCCCTTTGCACCACGTTGGCTTACAGAAGTTTTCATAGGAATGCCACTTTCGGATGGCAGAGGAAACCTGTATTTGCTTGGGATTTTATTCCCGGGCTAAAGCGTGTTTCATCTCAATGCTCAGGAAGAGCTTCACGCAAGATGGACACGTCGTCATCATCTCAGGGCGCTCGGTCCACCGGCATCAGAACCCACCTGGACGCTCTCATCGAGAGCAGGTTCCTGCCCACAGCCTTCTTCACCTGGCCCAAATCATCAGTCTCTAAGGCTGGGGACTGGGGACGTCAATTTATTTAGCCAACACACACAACATACCACTTACTGGCACCGTTCTAAACAATTTATCCATACCTCTCCCTTCATCATCATAATGATTCCGTGTGGGAGATCCTCTTGTCACTTCTGTTTGAAAGAGAAGAAAGTAGAGGGCTAGAGAGAGCGAGTCATGCTAAGTGACCGAGTCCAGATTTGAGCATGGGCAGTCTGGCTTCTGAACCCCCCATGCTGTGAACCATGCAGCCACGTGCAGATTTTAAACACCCTCCACAGGTATCTCCCAGCACAGTTAAGGCTTGCAAACCACTGCTGTAAGTGATCCTGGGACTAGAAGAGGAAAATTGTGCCCCATTTACTTCAAAAATGGGAGGGAGAGGAAGATCCCAGAGACCACCACCCTTGGTAAAACTCTGGTGTTTAAGTGACAGACAGTTTATTTCGACACGAAGGGAAATGGTGAGCACCAGGAACCAACACGGGCTCACGAAGCACCAGCCAAGCCAAAATCATCTCACTTATTTCTCAAGAGCCTGGCTGGACGGGAGGTTTGGGGTGTGGTGAACATATCCTGACATGAAATCCACCCCTGGATGACTGGTTCAGTTTGAGGCAGACCTAACAGAACCGAGCCAAGGAGACATGAAGACAGACTTGCTCAGAGCTTTGGAGAAGAGAACCAGTTTCTCTCTCCCTGGATGGAAACAAGGCGTGTTGCTGCAATCGCTCTGGCCTCACACCTTGGGACCGTAAGGGTAATCAGACTTGAAGAAGCTAATGCTGTGTGTCTCTTCCACAAACGGGGTTGGGAAAACTGGATTGCGGCATGCAGAAGAATGAAACTGGACCACTTTCTTACACCATACACAAAAATAAACTCAAAATGGATTAAGGACCTACATGTGAGACCTGAAACCATAAGAATCCTTGAAGAGAACACAGGCAATAACTTCGTTGACATCGTCCATAGCAAATTCTTTCTAAATATGTCTCCTTGAGGCAAGGGAAACAAAAGCAACAATAAACTACTGGGACTACATCAAAGTGAAAAGCTTCTGCCCAACAAAGGAAATAATCAACAAAACTAATAGACAACCTACTGAATGGGAGAAGATATTTGCAAATGACGTATCTGATAGTGGGTTAGTATCCAAAATATATAAAGAACATATAAGGCTCAACACCTCAAAACCATATAGTCCAAGTAGAAAGTGGGCAGAAGACTTGAACAGACATTAAAAAAAAAAAGACATACAGATGGCCAACAGACACATGAGAAAGTGCTCATCATCACTTATCCTCAGGGAAATGCAAATCAAAACTAGAGTGAGATGTCACTTCACACCTGTCAGAATGGCTAAAATCAAAAACACAAGAAACAACAGGTGTTGGCAAGGATGTGGGAACAAAGGCACCCGCGTGCACTGTTGGTGGGAATGCCAACCCACCAAACTGGTGCAGCCACTCTGGAAAAGAGTGTGGAGGTTCCTCAAAAATGTAAAAATAGAACTACCCTACAATCTAGCAATCACACTGCTGGGTATTTACCCAAGCATACACAAACACTAATTCAAAGGATACGTGCGCCCCTATGCTTAGAGTAACATTATCTATAATAGCCAATTTATGGAAACAGCCCAAGTGTCTATCAACTAATGAATGGATAAAGAAGATGTGAGATATATATAGAGAGAGGAATATTATTCAGCCATAAAGAAGAATGAAATCTTGCCATCTGCATGGACATGGATGGAACTAGAGAATATTATCCTAAGTGAAGTAAGTCAGAGAGACAAATACCATATGACTTCATGCATATGTGGAATTTAAGAAACAAAACAAACAAGCAAAGGGAAAAAGAAGGGAAGGGGGGCACACCGAGAAACAGACTCTTAACTATAGAGAGCCATCTGCTGCTTACCAGAAGGGAGGTGGGTGGGCAGGTGAACTAAGTAATGGGGATGAAGGAGGACCCTGGTTGGGATGAGCCCCAGATGCTGTATGGAAGTGCCGCATCACTATATTTTACACCTGAAATTAATATCACACTGTATGTTACGTAGTTAGAATTTAAGTTAAAACAAACAAACCAAACCAAACCAAACAAACAAAAAGGTAATGCTGTGGACCAATCCCAAATTGCATCCATCTCTGGGCTTCTTGTGTGAGGCCAACAATCTCCCTACTGTTTAAACCAATGTGATATAGGGTTTCTATAACCTGCAGGGAAAAAACCTCCCAACTGATATAAGGGGAATGAATGCCTTACATATGAAACTCTTCAATTTTAGAAAGTTATTGACCACAGTTTTCATCCTTTATGGGCAAAATGGAGAAACACGGGCTAAATGATACCATCAAGAAGATTCACGACCAGGAGATCTAAAGTTGACCAGAGGCCAGGTAGAACAAGGCAGGTGGTACCTTTAAAAACGGCCAGGTGCACACTCAGAAAGGCATATCTGTGCCTTTAAAAGGAGCCCCAGGCAACAGGATTCAATCTTTCAGAATTCATTTAGACATTGCCTGAAGTGGGTCATTTGTGTCGGCACATTCCTAAGCTCGGTGCACGCCTCAAACTCTAACTTTGGTATACACACTCCCCTGAGCTACTGATGTTTCCAGACCTGGTACCACCACCTGGCACCCTTGCCTCCCGGACAGGTGTGATTTTTACTGAGTTTGGCATTTCTCCCTTGACCTTACCTTTTCTTCTGGACTGGAATTGACCTTTGCCCCCCACTTCTCTCGAAGCGACCCCTGCCATATCTCTAGTCTTAGTCTGAACACCAAGCTGTAACTGGCATTTGACATCGGAAGTGGAGAAAGGTTTCCTAGATCAGTGTCACCTGGTAGGCAGTCTCTAGTAGGCGGTATGAGACTCAGCCCTTGAATCTCAGCCTGGCTTTGATCAACAACTTGGCATAGACACTCAGCTTACCCAATTTGCAAACAGCTCCAAGCTGCAAGGCTAACGTATCCCCTGACAAACTCTACTTCAAACCAGTCTTAAACGTAGCTGAAACAATAAGCTGAAAGCAGTTTTTTTTTAAATCTCAACTACAGAAGTAGCTGATAGTAGTTTATGTAAAATAAAATCAGCTAACCAAAGCCAAATAAAACCCTGCAGTTTGTTTAACAAAGTCAACGATGTGATGTTGCTGCCCCAAAGGCCAGTGGTATCTCAGGGTTGCACCCTCCAAGTAAGGTGTCCAAATGAGGGAGGTGATATCCCGCAGAAAACAGAATTCTTTTGGGGGCCTGGACTTGGGAAAGGGCATCCAGAGGGCATCAAAGGAGAGGGACAGGTGTGGAGAGAAGGGAGGTACGGGGTGGGCGGGGCAGGTGGGCGCCTCGGCAAAACTTGAGGTCAGATCTGGAAAGCAGAGTTTGGTTTATTCTGAGCAACAATTTCCTACCCAGTATGACTTAAGGCAAATTAGTGTGACCTGACCGGGCGAAGACTATGGAGTCAGACAGCCCCAGGTTCAAATCCCAGCTCTGCCCCACCCTAGATGCGTCACCTAGGACAAGTCAGTTTTTATGAGGCTCAGTCTAAGCTCCCATTAAACGGAGATAAGAATGCCTACCTCGCCCGCTCATCTGCCGTCATCTATTTCACGTGCTTAGCATAGCACTGGGCACACGCTCAGCTCTCAATAAATGGCAGTTCTTCTTAATAACAACAATCAGCTGGGGTTCCAGGGCAGGTAATAGGTTCTCCGTCCCCGCAGGGTTGAGCAGAGGCTCTGTGTCAACACGTCAGGATGTTAGAGAGGATTTTTATGCTCTAGGCTGGAGGTTGAAAGAGCTGATTTGTAAGGCCCCTTCGAACTATAATTCTGTGATTTTAAGTCATTCGGAGAGCCCAGACTTCGGATCGGGTCAGGGACAGCAATCTATTAGTGGCATGGAAATCCCCTGGTGGCCCAAGGGGAGAGAAGTTTCACCATGTGAATTACTGTTGGAACGTTTCCCCTGTGCGCGTGCGTGGGCATGGCGTCCCGCAGGTCTCCACGTGCATCTGTGTCTCTGCCCATGTGGGAGCGTGTGTGCGCCTTGCTTGCGTGGGGGCACGCACCGCACGACACCCATGCATCGTGTGTGACCACACTCTAAGTGATGGCATAGTAAAAGTAGATCGTGCTGGACCCGGGTCCATGCTCATCTCCACACCTCTGCCAGATCTGCTGGGAGGGGACGTGTCCCTCTGTTGATTTCTGGGAGGTTTGTTCTTGGAGGGGGAGGTTTATCAATAAGGGCTGTAACACCATCGATTCTTCCTGGCCACCGAGGGTCAGGCCTGTGAGCTGGGATCTGAGAGCTTGCGGTCGGTACCCTGGGCTGGCCCTTCCGAAAATATTCTTCAAGCACCTGGGCTTTGGCTTCAGCCCCATGGGACTTTCTAGACTTTCCCTTCGGCCTCACTGATTGCCTCTCTAGACCTTCCCTTCAGCTCCATTGATTCCTCTCTAGAATTTTCCCCCTTTAAGAAGCTTTTCCCGATCCCACTGAGGCACCCTGTACCAATCTGCTATGTCCCCCTGGAGGAAAAGCCTTTGACAGACACGTCATTGCTGGTGGGTCGTGCCTGAGGAGACCCACCTTTACCCACACGATCACTCGCTCACTGAGCACTAGCTCGAGTCACGACTGCGCCTACTACCACCAGAAACATAAGGGCTTACAACTCACCAGGAAAGTCAGAGGCAGACAACCCCAGAGTATAAAAATGTTTCAGCCCCGGCTCAGAGGCCAGGTTAGGGAATGGGGGAGAAGAAGGTAATTCCAACTCTCCTAGGACCCAGCATCTCCGTTCAGTTCTGCCTCGGTGAGGATGAAGGTCAGGACGCTGGTCTCGGGGTATCTAGGGTGTGGCAGAAATACCTTGGAAAAGGAGGCGTTCCTGGGAGACTGCCCATCATCCCGCATATGTAAGTGTCCAATAAAAACTGAATATTTTGCAGCAAGCTTCCGCAATCTTCTCTCAGGCGATGTTGCATAGCAACAAGTTAGCCGGTGTCTCCATTTTGCAGACACGAAGCCCAAGGCTCAGGGTGGTGGTGTGACTCGGCCATCACCAGGTATGATGTTCCAGAGCCAGGACTTCAAACCAAGTCCTTGAATCCCACACCCCATGTCCTTTCCAGCACATCTGCTGTCTCTGGCAAGCTGCCCGCAGGATGGGCCCTGGCTGGGGCTGGTCCGTCCCATGCTGTGGCATCTGCCCCCCACCCGTCCTCGGCTCTCTCACGCACGGCTGGTGACCAGCTGGAGGGCCCTTGGGTGGTGTCTCACTCGGGTACCTCTCGTGCTTATTGATACCATGCACTGCGTCTGGGGGTCTCCTTTCGCTTAGCCTGCTCACTCACTTCCTGTCCTCACCCCTGGCGCAGCCGGGTTCCCTTCAGAATGCCATCTGGAGCAGCTATGGCCCCTAGACAGGCCGGCCACGCAGCGGGGTGGCCAGTCCCTGGAGCAAGCCTGGGGGCCGAGTGGACGCGGGCAGCACGGAAGCCTCTCTCTCTTTCTGCGCCATCCGGCCTTGCTGCCGCGGGGTCCTTTATAGACTCTCTGCTGAGTCATTCCCTATTTATTGTTGTTATTACTATTGATCCCAGCCTCTAAATAGCAGAGACCCCAAGGCTCAATTGAAACCATCAGTCACATCGATAATTCCCTTATTTGTAATATTGTCACTTCTGAGACTCTGTGGATGCCTCCCCGTATCCCAGAGAGGTTGAAGGAACCGGAAAAGACTAATTCTCCGAGGGAAACTGAGGTACAGGGGGATGGGGGGTTTGGCCGAAGTCCACGGGGCAGAACGGGCCCCAGGCTCCCGATACTTCGCTTCCTTGCTCAGCTCCTGGAATTCTGTCTCCTCTCCTGTTACGGGATATTCTGAGCTGGGTTGAGATTCTCAGCTCAGCCGAAGATTCCCCAGTGCCCCCACAAAGGCAAGGTGCCCCTAACAACAGAGTGTAGGCCTTCTGTATCTGTCTCTATTCCCCCAAGGTCCTGGCGGGCCTCAGCTCTGCCTCCCTCCTTTGTGCGTCAGACTCAAAGGGGATACAGTGAAGAGCTTTCCTGTTTTCCTCTATCCCAACCCCCCCCCCCAGATTCTGAGAGCTGCTTTGTGAAAGCTGCAAGAATCTCTTTTGTAAATAGGGTTGGGGGGGGGAGTTGGGGGTGGATGTAACATCACAGATGCTTGCCTTTTCCATTCTGAGAATATTGGCAGGAGAAGAGGAGTTAAGGTGGTACGTGGGTACCCAAGTTTCCTTATATGCATAGAACAGTGTGTCTTCCGGTGAGGGCATGATAACCTCCTTCGGCAGCCAGTGGGGAGCGGTTCTTTCCTCAGGGTCCACGGGCTGCCAACAGTGGCACCATCCCCTCCCTTCTGTTATGAGGGATAAGCTCATGGCAAATGGGCACCGTGTTCATGCCGGTTCTTCAGCTCCAAAGCGTTTAGAGTAGTAGCATCCAAGACAGCCTCCGTGGGGGGACAACAACCACCAAGTACATGCCTCTTCCATAACATACTACTTCGCTCTTCCTTGGCCCTGTTTTATTTGGGTTCTAGGGGTGCTTGTGCCCCTTCCCAGCAGCCACACCCTTCCCTGCACCCCCATTGCAACTTCAGGCCAAGGAGACCTCACCTGTTGGCAGAAGCTGGCACGACTCAAGCCCCCGTTTCCCATCTTCCGGGTGCATAAAACTTGCCGTGCCACGCAAGATGGGGTGGTTCACCCCCTATTTCATCTCTGGGGGAGAGCCGGCACAGATGCTGCTGATGGATGGGAAGTTTAGAAAACGAAGTCTTGGAAATCGATAGAAGAATCCACAAGCTATGTATCATGCGAGCGCCTCTTGTCCGCTCTGCAGTAAATCACAAGTAATGAATGGCAGGCTTCTGAAGCCCAGGACCCCTGCCTTTCCTCGGGGGTGGGGCTGGCTTCATGGCTGGGTTTTCATAGTCTGAGCGCATATTTTCTACTTCAATAGGCCTAAAAATAAGGGCTTTTACTGATTTTTTCTCTTTTAATATCTCTGTCCCCACCTCAGCCCTTTTCCTCTGTAATTTCCACCGCGCCGGCACTTGGCGTCCCTTGTAGAGGAGCGATGTTTTGCAAGATAAGCGGCCTCTGTGGCTTCGTGAATGGACGGCTCATCCCCTGGGCTGTGTTACTGCGATATTAGCAAACTCTGATCCTGCTGCAGTTTGAACACCTCAGCGCCTCCAAGATGATTATCTCCCAGGTTCCTCAGACACGAGGCTGCGGGCAGCAGCTGGCTAAGGAGCTGCTCGGAGGAGATCTGCAAGAGGGCCGGGGCATGGGAGCAGCTGGAGGGCCCGGGACCACACCATCCCCAGGGCACCTGCTGACCAGGCGGATCCGTGCCTCTGGCTCAGCATTGCCACTCCCTCTCCCACCGCACTCCCTACCCCGTCCCGCCACACACCAGCCTCCCTCCGCCTCTGCTTCGGACGTGCCCTTCCCTCCTTCACTAGCTGAACCCCCTCTCTCTGGCCCTTTCCCCACAGCTCCCCACATGGAGGGGGCTTTTTTCTGTCCCTCCATCCTGGGCCCGGAGGCGGAAGAGGGTCCTCGGGGCTCCGCACTGCTCAACTCCCCTCCATATCCTTCCCTCTTCCTGAAAAACACCCAGCTCTGCATCGAGGGTCAAAGACTACTGCTTTGAATTTATGATCCCTCAACTCAAGTGGGTGTTGGCTGCCAGCTGGCATCATTCATCGTTTCTCTAGTCCATTCACTCTCCCATTCACCCCTCCTCTCTCTCTTTAAACCTCCAACTCCTCCCCTGCACCCTCATCTCCGCGAATAACCTTGCTATCTAGCCCCTGGAGACGTGGGAAGGGATTGAAGGCAACCACAAACTCTCTTCCCTACAATTGCCCTCCCACCGCCTCTGTTTGCAAATTCTGCACCTGTGCTATGGACAGACCGCCCCTGCTCCTGGCCATGACCGGCCCCCACCCGGCCTGTGCGCCAGCCCCCGCCAGCCCCCACGCAAGGTTGTCACCGGACGCAAGGTCCCTACCCGACCTACATCTTTAGTTTCTCATTCTCTCCTGGGCCATTCCTATCAGTGTGCAAACCTGCTGTTATTTCTTCCCCATGAAAAGAAGAGAACAAAATAGAAAAGAGGAAAAGCTCTCTGCGCCCAGCCTCCTCCTCCGGCGGACAGCTACGCTCCCTGAAAGAGCTGCCCACCTTCACGCCTCGGAGTCTTCACCCTCGTTCTCCTTGGAAGCATTCGGAGGCTTGTCCTGCCAGCCCGCTCTGCCTCTGCGTTCTCGTCAAGGCCACTCTTACCTTCCAGAACACTGCATTCATTCACCCGTGAGCCCCCAGTTGCCACTCCACTTGACCCATCGGCAGTGTCTGGCAGTACTGATCACTCCCTGCTTGTTCAGATGGTCTCTTCACAAAAGTCCAGGACCCCGCACACTCCTGGGTTTCCTCTTTCATCACTGGCTCCCCCGTCTCCTCGGCTGGCTCCCCTTCATCTTGACATTGGAGGCGCCCAGCACTCAGCCTGTGTGACGCTTCTATTTTTCTCTCTGCACACTGCGTCTGGGTAATCTCATCCAGACACACGGCTTTAAGTTTGCTTTATATGCAATCTATATGGTGGCGACTCCAAATTTATGGCTCCTCTGAACTCTGAAGCAAACCCTGGGCATGTCACTCCTGGCCTAAGCCCTTCGGTGATTCTCACTGCCTACAGGATAAAGTCCCAAAGTCTGAATGGTGAATAAAGCCTCCGTTAGGCTTTGCCCCACTCCCTTTACTTCCCATCCTGAACTCTCGGTCTGGCCTTGCCCTGCCCTCCGTGACACTCTGATCCTGTGGCCGTGCCATGCTGCCGCTCACCCAGGCCTTTGCACACTGCTCTCCGCGCCCTGGACCCCAGAGACGCTCCCTCTTCTTCTCTGCTTGGCTAACTCCCACTCCTTCAGGTTGCATGGACTTCTGGGGGCACAGTTCCCGCCACCCCCGTCCTGGGGTGAGGGTAGATGACTCTGGACTCTGGTGGTGTAGAAACAAACAAGACCGCACTCCCATCAGGCTAATGGTCCCCGCTTACTTTCCTGGGATCCACAGATCCCGGAAAGATGTGGTTCCTTTTCTGCTGAACACAATCCTACCCCAAACCCTTCCCCAGGGCTGGTGGTCTCCTGGCCTCTGGAAGACGTGCCGATGAGTTGCAGGACCAGAAGGACCTACCGTTCTCCAAACCCACACCCTCTGCCCCATTTTCATCTACTGAAAAGAAATTTCTCTTTCGCACCCCAGCAGGAATGCCTCCTCTTTAAGTTGGCACTGACCCCTTCCATCCTCTGTGCTCCCAGATTTAGTTAATATTTCTCACCCTCTGCTGGTTCAGCCACTACGACTGACTGGCCTTGTGGCCACTCATGGCGGATTCGGAACTCCCTGCTTAGAAGCCCCTGGGGAGTGGGGGGTTACATGGATCCACCCCTCGACATCTCCCACCCCGTCCAGAGCCAGAGCCCCCGCCTTCCACATCACAGGTCATCAGTAAGTGTTTTTTTTGGGTGAAAGGTGTGGCTGTTCAGTGACTCAACCCACCTTCTCAGGGAAATCATTCCTGACCACCCACTTTCCGCATGGCTCTTTCAGTGACTCGTTTCTGTTGCCTAGAAATACATGGAAAGCCCCAGTTTGGCATGAAGAACATCCAAGTCTGTCTCTGCTCTCTCCTTGCCATCCCCCGGACACCGCCGGTACCTCGTAGGTACTGGAGGCAAAGCACGATCCAACTGGGGCCGAGGCTGACATTTCCGGCTGCCGGTGGGGACACAAAGCCTCCCTCCCTTCCCATCTGAAGGCCTTCTAGACACATGGGATGGTTTTCAGAGCCTTGATTCCTAAGACCCCATGCAGAGATTCCAGAAACACTCTGGGGGCTGGCTTTTGTTTCTCAAAGCAGAATGCCTGCAGCTCATTGCGGTTCTTGGTGGCACAGTCTTTTTCGATGCCCCACATGCCCCCAGTTTGTCCTCAGGTTGGTCCTCTCTCATCCACTTCCCCTGGGGCCCTTCTTTTGTCAGAGGATTCTGGGTATGAGGGAGCGTCCCATTGGGGGGGCAGATTAATTCTAGGAATCTCTCTAGGGGCCTCCCTAAAAGTGTAATTCAAGACACACTGAAACCCCAGGACCTCATCCTTCAGAGCTCAGAGCCAGGAGAGAGTCCCCAGGAACAGAAGTGTTGAGCCAATGAATTTGAAGAAGAATCTGTGCCCTTGATTCTTGGAAACATGAGCCCATAGACTGATTGAGCAGAGGATGTAAGAGATCAGTTGGTGCAGGGGCCCAAACTCAGATGCCGCAGGGACCAGGAAGGGGGTGTGAATGAGTAAATATAGGGTTCAGATGATAAATGACAACTGACACACGCCTTTAATGGTGGAGATTGTCTTTGCCTGGCTTCCCCCAGAAAGCAGAGCCCAAGGCAAAAGCTGATGTGCCAGGATTTTATCAGGGAGTGAAACAGTGAGGGGCAAGGGGAGAGAGGCAGGGAAGGATGGCAAGAAGGATGGTGTCATCAAGCTAGCCACCACCACGGGCACTCATTGCTCAATCTTAAAGAACCACTCCCCGAAACCTGCAAACACCATCTGTCCAGGGTGAAACAGAAGGAAGATTCAGCTACCAGTTTCAGTATCCTATTGGTTAAAGGTTGACCCACGGAGCACAAACTTCCCTTCCTTCCAGACTGTAATCCACGAATGCCGATCCCCTCGGCGTCCGGTGTCATGGTGTCAGCAGGGCTGGAGGTGAGAGGTATGCAGAGGGCAGCGCCAACCCAAGGCAAGGCCCTCTCGGGTAGCACCTGCACCGTGTCTGCTGAGCCTACGCAGAGATGCTCACCACTGGGCAGGAAGAGACGTGGGTGAGGCCAAAGGCATCTGAAGTGGTGCCCTAGAGATATAGACACAGTCCACCCCTGGCCAGACCCACCTTGACTTTCCGTCATATCTGGCACTCAGAATACAAAACAAGGCCTCTTTTTGTGTGAGCAGAGAATGTCCCCCTTTTCTGAAGAGGGAAGTAGAGGCACAATCAGTCACAGAGTCTCCCTCAAGATGGCGACCAAGTACAACTGTAAAGAGACTAAGGCAAGAGGATTCGTTACAGTGGTCCCTGCTGCGTCTGGTCCTGGGGCTGTTGTGTCTAGTCACCATCCTCTTCCTCCAGCCTCCAGCCTAGATCCGCCTCACTGTTGGCCAGCACTTTGGCTGGTCTGGGCTGCTTGGCTTGGGGGAGCTGGCCTTTCATCCCCGAGGAATCAGGGCCCCTAGTGGCCTCGCCCCTGTTCAGTTATTGTTGTCATTATCATAGAAGCACCGTGAGATGTCCCCACAAATCTTCTGAGTTCCAGACATGCTTCTCCCTGCTCTCAGGGTATAGGGAAACCCTAGCTCCTCCTGGTTATTGTCAGGGTGAATAACCCCACCAAGCCAGTTACTGCTTTCTTTACTTGCTGATCCACCAGCACGAAGAGCCCAGAGCACTAAGGTAGTTGATACGACCTCAAGATTAGTACCATCCTTACTTTGTCCCCCGGTAGAAGCATTCATCACTGGCAACCAGGAGGAATAGATTTCTCAAGTAGGACACTAGGAAGCATGGCGAGAGGACCAATCCTATTTTACCCATTGGTTCCCAGTTCTGTGCATTCTAGCTACTGGGGACACAATAACATATACAGGTCATGATTTCAGCACATACACCTTGACCTAGGGGACAGTACCCCAAGCCTCAGGGTATTGTCCCTAACCTGGTACCTTAGCTTAACAGGACATTTTACCATTCTTTTAGGCCGCCTGCTTCAGGGTGATAAGTATGTGGTAAGACCATGGATCCTATGATCATGAGCCTTTGGTGCACCTCCCTGGGTGACTTGGGTTTCTTGGTTTGAGACAACGTCATGTGGGGGTCTCTGGTATTTTGAACACACTCAGATGCTGGTACTAGTGGAGGTTCTGGGGACAGGGAAGGCAGACCTGTGTCCAGAGTAGTATCTGGGAGGATGAAGTACTGCCCCTTCCAGGGCTGAAGGAGGCTGGTGCAATTGCCAGGCCAACAAATGACTGACTAGTGCCCTTAAGGAATGGCGCCCCATTGAGGGCTCAGTGTGAGTTGCTCCTACTGGCAGTTTGCATATCCAGCTGGGGCAGCTGCAAGACTGGTCTTGGTGAGAGGGAGCCCATGCTCTTGGCCCACGCGTGGCCTCCCTTACTACCACCATTATCACTCTGGACCTGCTCCCGGATGACTGACAAGAGGCTGGTTGACATCTCCGGGGTGACTCATCCTTTCTATGATTGGTGAGCATCAACCACAGATGATTCTGGAGGCACAAGGATCTGTGTATTTGTGCCCACCACCATAGGACCAGCCATACACTCTTTCTCAAGGCTTCTTTGTCCCTGATCTTTCGATACTATTCTTTCTAAGCCTCTGACTCAGCAACCAGGCCACTTGCCTCCACCCAGGAGTCCATGTATATTTATACTTTAGAAGTATATTCATACTTCCGTACTTCCCTCTGCAAGGAGTGAATAAGCAAGCATACTTACTGTTCATGGCTCTACCCACAGATAGGATTTCCCATCACCACTGATCTCCGGGGCCATCTTGTTTTCCACCAACATGATGTGCTAGTCTCTTTGCTGTCCAGGTCCCAGTTCTTTCTCCCCCCTTATGGTCGGTTGTTTGGAACTTCCGCAGGAATCTGTAGGTGTGAGCTGGGGGAGAGGGGTTGCCACAGTAGAGGTCAATGACATGGGAATCTGTTTATCTGTTCACTTATTTGTGTCTTTAGATACTGTGTGGGCCTCTCCCTGAATATGCCATTTCCACCGTATGAGGGACTCTTGACTCCATGACTCAGTAGACCCGGGAAGAAGCGGCTCCTGACGACAAGCGTGAGTCTCACAGCCACTTGGTATTGGGTGGGGTCAGTCTCTACAGGGGCCCAGGAGCACACCAAGAGGAGCTTCTGAAGGGATGGCCATGTTCCAGAACCCTGGGGAATGTATGCTGCAACTCTCCTTCCAAGGTTTTGCTGAAGACCCCTCACGGACCCGTTTCTCTATCACACAGACCTGCGGTGCCCTCTGATCTGCTGGGACCTATGATCCCAGAGCCAGGGCAGCTCACATAGAGGCAGAAACCCTCACAGAGCCCTTTTTTGTTGGGGCCCCCTCAAAACCGGTGGCTTTTCAAGTCACCCAACGAATGGGCCAGAGCACTATTCCCAAATGTGCCAGATCCTGCCTCTAAGGTCCAAAGAGGCCAACTAACCACTGTGCCTCTCTCAGTGGCAGGAGGTAGGCAATGGAATACTTTGTCTTTTACCTTAGAGGGAATGTCCTAGAATGTTCCAGACTCCTAGACCCACAGTGAGGCATACCCCCAGATTTTTGTCTGCTTATCTCCTGCTTGTGGTTGACGAGTGTCTCACCAGGGCACCCAGGTACAATCTGCATGAAGGCCTCATTACAGGGAAGCGGTGTGATGTTCTACAGAATTTAAGATGATTGGGGTCCCTTTGAACCACACTGTGACAGAGAACAAGAGAGGTAACATAGCCCTGGGGGAAGACAACCAATGTGTCCCCAGCACATGAAAACGAGCTGCTTTTGATCCTCCCTATGGATACGGAAGTAGGCATTTGCTTGATCAATAGTCTCATACACATGCCAGGCGCTATTTGACCTACTCTAGTACAATGACCACATCTGGCACAGAAGCTGCAATCAGGGTAGCCACCTGGTTAGGTTTATGCTCATCCACAGCCATTCCCCATGATCCATTTGGTTTCAGCACAGCCAGAATGGTGAGCCGAATGAGGATGTGATGGGGACCTCCAATTCTACATCCTCTAAGTTTTTAATGACGGCACTAATCTCTGCAATTTCTCCCACAATGTGGCAATAATTCTTCTGATTTACTATCTTGGCTGGAACTGAGGTGGAGGGTAGTTTCCGAGCCTCCCACTTGGCCCATCCTACCGTAATGGCCCTTCATTCCCATTTGTGGAACCAAACGCGAGGCTTCTGCCAGCTCCTTAGTACATCTATCCCAATGACACACTCAGGAACCAGGGAAATAACCACGGTGCTGGCCCATGGATCCACTAAAAGACGGACTTGGACCAAAGTCCCTTTGCCACCTGAGGTCCAGAAGCCCCCACACTAACTGGAAGTCCATGATGGCAGGCAGGTCAAGTCCCTCGTCAGTGCTGGCTCAGATCCAGGACCCAGCAGGCCTGGAAATGTGGGTGATGTTGCCCTTCCCTTCGTGCACAGGTACTCTAGCAAATGGCCGTAGGTCCTTTGGGAAGAGACTGGAAGAGTATTTATCGTATAAACTTGAGGTAGCCTTGGATGGCCCTTCTTCAAAAGAACTCTTCCCTTTCTATCAGTGGACCCTAGGTCTGGCCTTAGATCTGGAAACCAAAGGAGGGTCTGATGTCATCCTTCTGCTTACCATTTCTTGATCTTTTAAAATATTACATCAGTTAAGTAACACCCTTGCCCACTGTCCCTTGTTCTCACGTCATGGCTGATGAGTCACCACCAAGTATTCCTACAGGTCAAGGCGCCCTGGGTGCTATTCTAACCTGGCTGCCCATTTTGTCTCTGACACTGCAGTGTTCCTACCTGACCTTTGGCCTCCCGAAATCCTATCATGCCCATTAGAGACAGGGAACCCGGTTTCACCATCAGCTCCAGCCTGCTGGTGCTTCCCCCTGCCCCAGCCCCACCAGGGGCACACCTTACTATCTTCATCAGCGGGGTGGGCAGCTGCTCCTCTGGGAACTCCTGGAGCTTCCAGGGCTGCCATAACAAAATGCCAGAACCAGGAGGTTTAAAACAACAGAAATTTATTCTCTCACAATTCTGGAGGCTGGAAGTCTGAAATCAAGGTGTTGGCAGGCTCCTTCCGAAGGCCCTAAGGGAGGATCCTTCCTTGCCTCTTCCAGTTCCCTGGACTGTGGCCACATAACTCCAGTCTCTGTCTTTGCTTCTCTGTGTGTCCTCTCCTTATAAGGACACCAGTTATATTAGGACTTACCCTAAGGACCTCATTTTAACTTGAATACATCTCCAAAGACCCTATTTCCACACAAGATCACATTCTCAGGTCCTGGGAGTTAGGACTCCAACATATCTTTTTGGAGGACACAGTCAACTATAATAACCATTGACAACAGTTTCTGGGTCCTACATAGAAAATCCATTCTAGCATTCTCCCTGAGCCACCTGACCCCTTCTTCAATGCTATGCCAAAAAAGTTCTGGCATTTCTATTCAACTTCTGTAGCCCACTGCCATGGCCAACTCTAAGATGCCATCCCATCATACTGTTAGGACCAGCTGTGAGCTGACTCTCAATCCTGAGTCCAGGGTGAGTGCTCCCCATACGATGTTCTCCCCCATGCAACTTCCCCTCCCCCGCCACCTTCCTCCCCCCAACACTGTCAAGTCCACGTCCACCTGTGCTCATCTAGCCCCAGCAGCTCCCGCTTGTCCGGACCCGCCATTTATTCAGCATATAAGCTCGTTCCTCCTGGAGCAGGACTGTACTTTCCAGCTCAGGCTCTTTGGAGACCTCACCCCGGTCGTTGGCCTGGGGGCAACAAATGGTGACGGGGCAGATTCTGAGGGAATCAAGAATCATCTGGAGAGGCTCCTGTCTCAGGAAAAGTCACTGCATGCTCTCCAGGCCAGGGAAGGCTCCTCCCTCGTCAGGGGGAAGGTGAATCCATCTGTCAGCCTGAAGAGGCCAGGGCCCTGGAGATTTAAGATTCTCAGCCTCATCTAACCATATACTCCCATCCCGACCTTCAGGGTTCTGTGCTTGAGTCAGCAAGAGCCTATTCTCTCTTTTCTTCCACCTCCCCCCACAAGGCTTTCGAAATCCAGTTGACAAAAGGTTTTGTGCCACACAATCATTACTGTTACTATTACCCAACATTGTTCAGACGCCATGGCCCCGGTGTTTCCCAATGCCTTCCCTCGTGCCTGCTCGTCTATCTAGGATTCCACAGGCCAGAGCTTCAGTAAGTGATGCCTCTGCGTGCCAGGGGTTTTCCACCCAGCTGAGCACCAAGCGATGGGGTTCTTAATGCCAGACCTCAGTGAGTAACCCAACTCCAAACCCTACCTTGACGGGCAGCTGTCTAGGGCCATTCCTGATACCGGTGTCTTGGCGTGGGTTTCCGGAAAGCAATGCCCAAAGCAACGGCCCATGTGCGAACTATTTCTTTATTAGGAAGTGCAATCCCAAGAAGGAAGAAGAGGCAGGGAGGGGAGAGCCACTAAAAGGACACATTACTGAGCTGGCTGCTGCCAAGTGCGACTGATTGCTCAATCTTGCAAGACCATTTCGAGAAGCTGTATGTCTCAGGAGCATCTGCGGTGAGGGAGAGAAGGAAGAATTTTCCACTAGCTCCCATTTTCCATTGATCAAAGTTTTGCCTCACTGAGCATTAACTCCCCCACTTTTAGGATGCACGAGTGTGGGTGCTGAGAGGGGCTCTGAGAGTCCACACCTCAACATGGAAAGGGAAGCCCAGGGGTAGGTGGCAAGGGGCCGGAGCACACGGTTCAGGCACCAAGCAAAGCTCTGCCTGTGTCACCTGCATGAAGTCAGATAGAGCTCTCCCAGGGCTGGGAGCGGTGAAGGCTTTGAGACTGGAGACCGGCGGGGCCGAGAGGATGGAAGGATGGGAGGGATTATGGCCCCATGGGGGCCCATGGCAAAACGGACAACGTGTGCCTCCTAAGGGAAGTAGGGGTATGGAGCCCCAGCCGACTGCAAGACCTGCTAGTCGTTTTTCAAGGAAGCTAGTGAGCTGAGTTTTCTCTTAAAGCTGACCATGAATTCAGATTTACAACACAATGTGTGCCAACACTGTGCAGGT